>JAANYP010000199.1:414426-709426 GCA_020465985.1 Centrapalus pauciflorus
TATATGACCAGTTTTGCCACATTTGAAACACTCAGCCTTGGATTTATCAAATGCCTTCTTTTTGCCAGCACCTGAATTTCCTTGCAGCATGTTTCTTCCAAACCTTTTCTTGTTGAACCTTTTGACAAGCATAGCTATCATTTGCTCATCATCTTGTTCAGCAAGATCTGCAGTATTTTCTTCATCTGACACTTCCACCTTGTCATCATCCTGTTGATCAGGTTGAGTGAACACATCACTCACCTGATTTACAGGATGTCTCACATTAGCCACAAAGGCTGCACCTCTTTTGGACATTTCCAAGGCATTTCTCTTTTGTTGCCTTGATTGTTCATCATTCAGTAAGGATCCATACAGATTGACTAGATCCATACTTCTGATAGTACCTGAGTTCCTTAGAATTGTTGAGAAGTAGTTCCACTCTTCAGGTAGAATGTCCAGAAATTTATTTACCAGGGTGAGACTGTCCTTAGTGATCCCAACAGCTTTGAGATCATTCACTAAAGCAGTAAACCTGGTGTATGTTTCAGTGAGAGTCTCCTGTGGTTTAGCAAAGAAAAGTTCATACTGTCTAACAAGATTGTTGATCCTGTTGTCCAGTGTGATTGTGGGTCCATCATAGACAGTACACAAAGTATCCCACATTTCTTTTGCTGTCTTCATTTTCTCAACCTGTTTGAACACATCATCAGGAAGAGAAATGACCAGATTGTTTCTGGCCTTTGCATCCAGAGCCACCAGTCTCTTGCCTTCATCAGACCATTGAGCTTTAGCTTTCTCAAAGGTCCTGATTTCAGGAGCAGCTCCTTCAACCGCTGGAGTTATGGTAGTAACAGAGGTTGGCACATAGGGACCCTCCATCACTATCTCTGGCAGTTGTACATCAATATTCTCTAAATAGAGCATCATTCTGCACTTCCAACCAGAGAAGTTTTGATGATTAAATTTTGGAGGTTTGCCCATAGAGCCATTGTCATAGTAAGAAGAATTTGCAGCACTGTTGTCCATGGAAACTTGGGAGAATGAGAGATCTAGAATGACACACACTCTAAACTGCTCTGATACCAGTTGTAGGTCCCGAGAGGTTCCCAAAGTATATAGCTTTAAGCTGTAGAGGGGGGGTGAATACAGCTATTTACAAACTACACACTATTTTCTCAATGTTTGTATGTATTATCAACAATTTGTTAATTACAAACAAGCTTGAATGCGGAATAGTTCAAGCTGAGATGACAGATACAACAGTATGCTTACTAGTCTAAGACAGACTCGAACTAGTATACAATGAATACACTCACTAAGAAGCACTCACTGTGTTTACAAGACTTAAGGAACAGCTTAGGTAAAACAGCTTAGACACACAGATGCTGGTTTACAGAAGACTTGCATGCATGAAGATCACACTTGCACGTTCACTCTTGGTTTTAAGCACTTAGCTTTCTTCACACTTCCTTCTGACCTTAGAAGCTTCCTTTTATACTCACTTAGAGGATCTAAGAGAAACATCTTCATTGGACGGAATGAAAAGGAGAAGTCTTGTTGAAAAGACAACATAACCTTTTCTGCACTTTTCTGAAAAGCAGACTTGACTTCACATGTGCAGAACTTTTGTCTTTTTACTTTGTCTACTGTTGCATTGCCTTTAACTAATTTAGGAATGTCAACTTTGCGTCTTTCTTCCTTGTAAAGGCCTATTTTGATATAAGAAAAAGGTTTGTCACCCTTTTTCAAGAACAGCTTGGGCAGGCTGAGCAGTTCTGTTTTCCACTTTGTCTTCGAATTTGTAAACTGATCTAGCAGTCAAAAACAATACATGATGACTTGCAAACGTATTCCATAAAGTGTTTAGCCTGTTCACAAAGAACAGAACACTTTAAAAGTGCCCAAGCTGCTCACCAGTGTAGAGCAGCGTAGACAGTTTATGTCCAGCCTGTTCAGCAGACAGAGCAGCTTGGACAAACTGTCTTAGTTTCAACACATGCAACATATAGAACAACTTTAGACTGATATTGCAAATCATTTTCAGGTTTCAATAAGGCATATAACAGGCCTTAAATTCAACCTTCAAATGCATCAACAGGTTTGATTATAAATCTCCCCCTCAGATGTAGAACAGGTTTGACTGAGGCCTTTTTGTTCCTAACACTCTCTTCTTTTCCTCCTCTCCAAAACCGGCCAACAAGGGTGCAAGAACACCAAAATTTGCAACTCTGTGTTCTTGAATTATTTCAAGCATTTTTGGTGCAACAAAGTTCAAGAACTGAACTTTTACTCATTTCTATTCTCCTAATACATCAAAGTAAGTAAATACTAACTCATTACATCTAATAATTATGTTTATATAAGTCTTGCATAATATATATAATCACCTACAACAACAAGTTTCATAAAAACTCAAGTTTATAAATCACTAGTTTTGTTTTAAGTTTGTTTTCTTCAAATGTGTTTATAAATTTATAAACACATTATGTAAGTATAAATATTATGAAAACAAGTAATATAAATGTGTTTTATAACATTTTATACATGTGGATTTTGAATAAACAACAAGAATCACAAGTTGTTTCAAGTTTATGAAATCCGGATTTTCGGCAGAAATATTACGTCGACTTTGAAAAATCATAACTAATTCATAACTTAAAAAAATGAATTGATTCTTATCTCAAAAGTTAGATCTATGTCTTAACTAAAAATCTGGAGGTTTTCGTAATTTAATATGGAGTTTAGAACCCCCAAATATTATTTGTGAACCCGAAAGTTTGACAGCTCAAAAATGGTCAACATAGGGTTTTTAACGAGCTTTTTCCCCAACCTAAACACCTTGAAAAATGGCCGTTCATAACTTTAAAAATTCTTTGTATATAGTAGTTTTATTTCTATGAAAACCAAAGGCCAAATCGTTTTGGAGCTTGGTCGAAAACAGCCTCAAAGTAGGCCGAAAAACTTTTAAAAAGCTGAAAAATTATACATACATACATACATATATATATATATATATATATATATATATATATATATATATATATATATATATATATATATATATATATATATATATATATATATATATATATATATATATATATATAAACTTGACGTTTTAAGTGAGTTTTATTTATAAACATGTAAAGTTGTGTGATTTAAAACATAAAAACCTTTATACATACTGTTTATTTCTTATATGTATTACACATGTGTTTATGTGGATCCATCAGCCCTTATATCTGTAAGGTCTACCACTACTAGATCTATCTAGACGCGGATCCGTGAACGAGTGCGGAATCCTCGTTAACGGTTAGACGGACAACTCTCAACTACGAAACACGGAGACTATTAGACGCTGAACGAACGCCACACGAACGATCCTACGAACTAATTCTCTCCGAAACGGACCTAATGCTGATGATAAACTCGAGATCGCCTTAAGCTTAATTCCTCACGAATTCTGCTAAAAGTCTTCTAATTATTCGAGTCTATCCCTTAATTATAGACCCTGATTCGAGTCTGATGTGGGCCAAACTCGAATCTGGCCCAAGGCCCATTCGAGTCTGTCCACAATGACATTCTCGAATCTGGGCACATTCGAATCTAAGGCTACATTCGAATCTATCACAGATTCGAATGTCTACCCTTATGAATTCGAATCTAGCCAAATCACTTAAACACCTAAGTGATGAAACTTATGTTATTACTTATGATTGAATTTATCTTTGTACTTTATGTTTGAACTTCTTGTAATACGTTACATCAAGTTCAAACATACAAACACTAATAAATATCAACCATATTTAAACATATATATCATACACCTGCTAAAATCACAATGTATGATCACTTAGACTGCTATCGTCACACAGGATGTACCAACAGACTCCCCCTTGACGATAGCTTCTAATAATTCACACATTTGACTTAAAAACTTTGTTTATTTATTGATTCAAACTACTACCAGCATACAAACCTTTCTCAACACATACCTTGACTACATTTTCATACTTACTAGCTTCACTGTCCATATGTGTATCACTAGAGATTTTACAGGCGTGCAAAATGTGAAGATCATCTTTGGAAAGGTTTACTAGGTGAAGAGGGTCGTAGACTCTAAGAATAACATTTTCTTCTAAGTCTTCCATGACCGCTTCCCCAGTCTCCGTGTCAGCATACCACCACTTCAGATTCTTCAAAATATTTTGTGGCATCGGCTTGAGAGGTACCTTCCTAAGACATCTAGCTGGCTTATAGTGAATTCTCATCCAAGGTCGTCCAGTTAGAGGATCAATACGTGACGGATCCTCTACTCTTCTCCCGACCCTTGGATTCAAACGCTCGAATTTCCTGATCTCCCTTCCTTTCTTATGATTCTTTCAATTACGCTCGCATAGGGATCATTGCCAATGTTTATCAAATCTTTCCATGCTAGCGCAGTGATTTCGATCTTTGGCAGGGAGTTGAATGCTTTTAATGTTCGCCTCATGTACTGAAGCCCGTCTTTCCTTTTAATTACAAATAGCTGCAGATCTCTATCAAAGAACCAGCTTAAAATTCGCTCAGACAGCTTCCCAGTACCCGGCACTCTTATTGACTTTTTAATCTCTAACTCCTTCTCTTCAGCCCTGAACCATAGCTTTCTTTTTTCTTCATTCGTTAGCTCTCTTGCAGGTTCTTCTGCTGATGGCTGAGGGTTCAACGCAGCATTGACTACATCTACATTGACAATTCTATTTCCATCAATCATGTATGTATCGGTGATAGGATTCTGCTGCACAACTATCTCGTCAGCTTCATCATCCTCATCAGCAAGTACTTCATCATCCGGCTGCCAGTCAACTATCTCCCCTGGCACAAACTCTCCTTCTTCTAACTCTTCATCATCATAGTCAAAACCTCCATCTATTGGATCATCATCGAGATCCATCAGTGCGTCGATCATCTCACTGATTTCAAAGTCTGTAGGTTGCTTTGATGAACTAGCTTCTCCCATTTCTACTTCACCTTGACTGGGCTCCCCCTGAACTTGTGTAGCCTGAGCAGCAGGAAAATCTACTGGCTCATTCTCATTATGTGCATCGGGATCATTGCCTTCGTCATCTCCATCTCTACGCTGCTCCTCCTGATCCCTACAACTTGTCTCCCCCTGAGCTTTTAGATTTTTCATGAGCTGCTCAAGGAGGGACCACATCGATCGGATCTCAGCTGATTGATCTGCAACAAAGGATTTTAACTCTGTGTTTTCTTCCCTAACATTTTCCACAATCTTCCTCAATTCGGCATTGTCCTTATCAAGATTTGCATTATGCGCCTGGAGCTCGCCGACAGCCTTTGTTAGAGTTAAGATTTGAACATGCTGGAAGTCAACACGTCCCTTGAGCTGCATAAACCTCTGATTTTCAGCGTAGGCGGTGGAAGTAGATGGAATGGATTGTATAGGAGCTGGGATGAAGGGTGATGGAATATATTGCTCATGTTGAGGTGGTGGTGATGGTGGATCGGTGGCTTGTGGTTCTTGAGTTTGAGGTTGAGGTTGTTGTGCATCGGATGCTGAGGATGTCCCTTGCATAAACCTGTGACGCTTGGCCCGCTGCCTAGTCACCAAGGGAGCAACTTCCTCCTCTTTCGAAGTCCGATTCTTCAGATTCCCTTGCTACTCTCCTTCTCGAGGCCTCTTCATTGATAACTACGACTCTCGAGCCATAAGTTTCTATGCGAAAACGAGAGTCAGTAGCTTCAGACTCAGGAGCTTCAACTTCAATCTCCTCCATATCTTTCGAATCTGATTCAGATGATGTCAAACCTTTATCAGCCTGTTCTGGCTCATACTTTTCCACATCTCTTAATACGTCTTCTTCTCCTTCAGGTGGACTGAGTAGTTCACCTACCAGGGCGGCAACCACATCTTCGTTCGCATGAGGCCCTGCCTCCCATATTTCATTAAGCGTCTGGCATAGCTGTTCAGTTGCTCTCGGAATATTTGAGGGCCCGGCTTCTTGAACATTTGATGGGCCGGCTTCTTGAACTTCTGGTTGGTGACTTGTCGAAGGGCTTGATGCCTGAGTTTGACTCGCTGAAGGTCTTTGTCGACGTCTCTGAGCACGCGGTTGCTGATGTTGTTGACGTTGTTGTGGTTGTTGTTGCGGTTGAAACTCAACGACCCCTGCCCAGTTGGCATCTTCCGGGGCTTGAAACTCCCGATCCAAAATTGCTCCGAACAGTGGACGCGCAACAGGAATAGCTAACCTTCCTCTGTGTGAGGAACAGTCAGCGAAAATCCTCTTGTCCATAATAGCAACGCTCAGAAAGTCATTTGACGGCGGCAGATTTGGCAAGAAATGCCTTATCAACATCATAATGAACCTTGGATAAAGCAGAAATTGTTGATTCTCGGGAGCGGATATCTGATGTACAAATTCCGAAAAGAACATCTCTGAAAAACTATATGGGCGATTATACACCATAGCGATGATCCCCGACTGATTTTCGCCACAATATAGTCGAACCCTGCTTTCTTGTAACAACCTAACTTTTAGTCAGTCATGTAATGCTTAAGTTTTGAGTTAATAATATAATTTTATTATATTATATTATTTATGTTGCAATTATTAAATAAAAATATGAAAATGGATTAAGTAAATATAATTTTAAATTATATTTATGATATAATTAAGTAAAATAAAAGAGATATAAAATACAAAAGTTTAAGTGGGTTAAGATTACAAATGTGATCAAATGGAGATATAAAAGCCGAAATAATGATCATTAAAGATCATTAACCCCAAAATCACTCTCTCTCTCTAATCTCTCTCTAACCTCTCGGCCAAACATCAAAATTCATCAAAGAAATCCATAAACTTGCAATCAATTGAGGAATCAATACACTAAAGAGTTACAATCATCATCAAAGATCAATAATCTACAAGAATTTGAGGTAATAATTTCTTTTAATTTCAAAATATATGAATGTTTGGTTCGGTTTAGTGTAAAACCGAAACCAAGAAATTAAAGTATGAAATTTGTTGTTGCATGTATAAAATTTTACTAGTTTATGATGAATTAAAGCTATTAAATGAATCAGAAATAAAATTTGTGGGTTGGATCGTCCAAAATAGCAACAAATCTGAATTTTTGACAAAAATGTGTTCTTGACAAAAAGAGTCATATTTTGGATGATTTTGACCCATATATGATGTTATTGATAGGGAAAAATATATAAAATCAACCCAAAAATGATAATATAACATAATATAAAGTTGCATGTTAATATAATAGAGCTTTGTGAATTTTTATGAAAAATCCGTATGAACAAATGATGAACACCAAGAACAAAATTTCTGGGAAAATATAAGTAAGGATCCGAATTCGGGTATAACCGAATTCGGATGGTGCCCATTTCGGACCTATGTTTCGGTTCGGATGATATCATTTCGGGTCCTTATAAAATCGGTTGACCAATTTCGGATATCCCAATTCGGATGAATATTGGTCCGGATTCGGATAAACCCAAATTCGGATAATGTACTTCGCATGAGGCCTAATTCGGATCCCTCATTTCGGTTCAGCTCGGTCCGAATCCGGTTGACCCGAATTCGGATGGTCCGAACTTGGGGATCCGGATCCGAATACTTGATTTTATATTTTTAAATTAGAATTAAAGATTAACCAAGCAACATGATTATATATATTTTAATATATATATGTGTGCAGATTTTTAAGAAGTTTAATGAAACAAAGAATATGAACGAAAGAAAGATGTATGATTTATTAGTTATCAGAATCAGATGAAATAAAAGACTTTAAAGCTAAAAGCTGATGACCTTGATATAATATGATTCTGGACAGGTTCAGTTGATATGTGAACATTGATTTAAAGACTTAAAGACTTAAAAGCGGGTCAAAGATTTGAATTGACAGAACAGATTGACAAAGATAAAATCCTGAGATAACTCAGGTGGCAGATTCATATATCTGTTTGACCAAGACCCAGACCTGTGAGTTATAGATATTCAAATTGAACATGCAAAGATCCGTTTGAGATATATTGATGCTGTTACATTATTTGACATTCATTTATCAGCTGGATTGAGACCTGTGCACACCATGGATGGGTGTTGCCCAGTGAATCATGAAAGCTATTTACTTATCATTTCATATTGCATTTATTAGCGCTTCAGACTTTGCTTTATGATTCGTTGCTATCATGACTCCTAAGACTTACGCTTACTTCATTGATCAGACTTGATAAGACTTATTCAGCTTGACTAACCCTTATGGTCTATTGTTCTAGACCCGGCTATTCCACCAGTTCTCACGAACTTGGTAATGACCTCCGATGTTCGGCCATGTTGACCTACTGGTAGCTAGCCCAGTATGTGGCTGATCCCCACGATATAAGCGTGAGTGTGGTTTGAACATCATCCGATCTTAAGATACTATATCTCAATCATGATGAGGGCTGTAGCGGCAGCCAAGACATATCACGCTTAGATTTATGACTCCGCTTGACACGCATGTTAATATTGAAAATCTATAAACTCACTAAGCTTTGCTTACAGATGTTGCTTTAAAATTTTACAGGAAAAGCCAAAGGAAAATCACCTGCAGGACCTAGTGCTTAGGTCATCAAGAAATCCAAGTTTTGAAGCTTTCCTAGACCACTTCTCAACAAACTTTCTGGTACTGATTGGAAGACAGCTAATGTGGTGGTTCTGGGTAGACTTGATGTGATGATTGATGTTATGAATAGATTAGCTGTTACCCTTTTATAATTTTACTTTGAAATATGTAAACTTATTCCTAATCATGTATGTACATGTAATTTTATTATTCCGCAATTTAATTACCCTATCTTAGTATGGTTGATATCGTATTGCATGAATTGGGACCTAGACTGGTGAGCACCGCCCCGTAAGGGGTGGTCTTCACAGGATGGTATCAGAGATGAGGCCGAAGCTAAAAGACGTGAAGAAAAGAAAAATAAGAGAAAAGAAAAGCAAGTCCAGACCAATGAATCTGATTCTGATAATTCAAATCCAGAAACCCAAATAGCTCAGCCAAAAGGCTGCAAATTTAAAGATTTTAAAGCGAGCGGTGCCCTGAACTTTGAGGGTACAGTGAATCCGATCCAGGCGATGGATTGGATTAGTCATACTGAAGAAATCTTCAGGATTTCTGATTGTCTAGATTCGAAGAAAGTAAGCTATGCGTCTGCACTATTTGTGGGAGCTGCCCGTGCCTGGTGGAAAACCCAGCGAAGTATCTATGGTGAGGAGGTGATTCAGACTTTAGAATGGGAGCAGTTTCTTGATATGTTCAACGCAAAATACTGCCCGATTGACCAACAAGATAAGATGGAGGTACAGTTGATGCAGCTGACTCAGGGGACGAAGACAGTTGATGAATACGAACACGAGTTTTCACGACTATGCGGTTACTCCTCATACCAAGTTGCTACCGAAGAAAGAAAAATGAATAGGTTCCGAATAGGACTCAACCCTAGATACAGACATCCGATGAGCGCGATCAAATACAAGAGTTATCTAGAAATGGTAGAAGCAGCTAGACAGATTGAACGAGGATACTTAGAGTATGGCGATAAGCTTTATGCTCCGTCTACTAACCCGATGAATCCGTCTCCTCCAAAGAAACAGCGGTTTGGCAGATTTTTCAAGCCAAATAAGTCGCAAACTCAGCAAACCTATCAGCATAGTTCACAACCGAAAGCGCAAGCCTACTCACTGACAAACGAGCCACGATTCTGCAAGAGATGCAGAAAGTCTCACATGGGACTATGTAATCCGGATGACGTTACTTGCTTCGCGTGCAACATGATCGGACATAGTAGTGAAGAATGTCCACAGCAGGGACGTGGATGTGCGAAATGCGGTAAGAGAGGGCACTTCATGTATCAGTGTCGTAGCGGACCACGTTATCAGTCACAGTCATCAGCTGGAGGGTCGACAGTTAAAAGTTCTGCTGCAACGCCAACTGCACGGACTCGAGCGTTCCAAATAACGGCTGAAGAGGCGAGAGAAACACCTGACGTAGTCACCGGTACGTTTCTATTAAATACCATACCTGCTCGCGTGCTATTTGATTCTGGCGCAAGTCGTTCTTTCATATCGACTTCTTTTGCATCGAGACTATCTAAGTTCCCATCAAAGCTTCTAGTTATATTAGACATTGAGACAGCCAGTAACAGCTATGTTATGGCTGATTCTGTATATCGTAACTGCACTCTACTTGTCAATAACATTGTATTCAATCTCGACCTCATCCCGATTCCGTTAAAAGAATTTGACGTCATCATCGGCATGGATTGGCTAATGAACAACGAGGCCACAATTATCTGCAACCGACGAGTAATCAGAATCAAATCTTCAGACGGTCGAGTACTTGAGATCAAGGGCGAGAAGCGGAAAGGTGCGCATTGCTTTATATCTGTAGAAAAGGCTCACAAATATTTGTCTAAAGGTCACGACTCTTACCTTTGTTATGCTCTATCTGAGTCCAGCTCTGAAAAGAAATCGTTGTCCGACATTCCTATCGTCTGTGAGTTCCCAAACGTATTTCCCGATGACATTTCCGGAGTGCCACCAGAACGTCAAGTCGAGTTTAGTATTGACTTGGTTCCTGGTGCGGCTCCTATCGCAAAAGCTCCTTACAGACTTGCACCTGCAGAAATGCAGGAAATGTCAAAGCAACTGCAAGAGCTGTTGGAGAAGGGGTTTATCCGACCGAGTTCTTCTCCGTGGGGTGCACCAGTACTATTTGTTAAAAAGAAAGACGGAACTTTCCGTATGTGCATCGATTACCGCGAGTTGAACAAGGTTACAATAAAGAATAAATATCCTCTGCCCAGAATCGATGATCTGTTTGATCAATTACAAGGAGCCAGTTACTTTTCAAAAAAAGATCTCCGTTCTGGGTATCATCAGTTAAAAGTCAGAGAAGAAGATGTTCCAAAGACAGCCTTCCGTACAAGATACGGTCATTACGAATTTCTCGTGATGCCGTTCGGCTTAACGAATGCACCAGCGGCGTTCATGGACCTCATGAATCACGTGTGCAGACCTATGTTGGATAAATCAGTTATCGTATTCATAGACGATATTCTGATTTACTCCAAAACGGAGGCTGATCATTCTATTCATCTGCGGCAGTTGCTAGAGTTATTAAGAAAAGAAAGACTCTATGCAAAGTTTTCTAAGTGCGAATTCTGGCTCAGACAGATCCAGTTCCTTGGCCATATTGTTTCTGGCGAAGGGATTTCCGTTGATCCTTCAAAAGTCGAGGCTGTTCAGAAGTGGCAAACACCTCGCAATGCCTCCGAGATAAGAAGTTTCCTTGGATTGGCCGGTTATTATCGGCGATTCATAAAGGATTTCTCGAAGATTGCTGTACCTCTAACGATGCTAACACGAAAGAATACTCCTTTCGTTTGGACAGATAAACAGCAAGAGGCATTTAACATTCTGAAGCAAAAGCTTATTCAAGCGCCGATTCTAGCCTTGCCAGAAGGTAATGACGATTTCGTTGTTTACAGCGACGCTTCTGGTACTGGCTTAGGATGTGTTCTTATGCAAAGGGGAAAAGTAATTGCCTACGCTTCAAGGCAATTAAAAGACTACGAGAAAAGTGCACCAACTCATGACCTTGAGTTGGCTGCCGTTACCTTTGCTTTGAAAATCTGGCGTCACTATCTATATGGGACTCGGTGTCAGCTCTACACCGATCATAAGAGTCTCAAGTACCTTTTCACTCAAAAAGATCTTAACATGAAACAGCGTCGATCCTTGGAGCTTATCAAGGATTATGATTGCGAGATCTTGTATCATCCCGGCAAAGCAAATGTTGTCGCGGATGCGTTAAGTAGAAAAGTGTATCCTGAAAAGTGCTGCTATGCCCTAACTCCAGTTATATTCTCTTCTGATCTTATTGAAGACATCAGAGTTGCTCAAATTGAAGCATTAAAAGAAGAGAATATTGATTCTGAAAATCTTAAAGGGCAATTACAATTTCTAACTCTGAACCATTTGGGACTTCACTGTCTCAAGGGAAACCGAATCTGGGTTCCTAAGTATGGTTCAATCCGCAACACTCTTCTGTCTGAAGCTCATCAGTCCAAGTTATCTATTCATCCTGGCAGCTCAAAGATGTACTTTGATCTGAAAGCTGACTACTGGTGGCCAGGAATGAAGAAAGACATCGGAAAATGTGTTGAAAGCTGCAGAGTCTGTCAGATGGTTAAGGCAGAACATCAGAAACCCTTCGGGGATATGCAACCACTACCAGTTCCTGAATGGAAGTGGGAGCATATAACAATGGATTTCATCACAAAGCTGCCGAAAACCAAAAGACAACACGACTCCATTTGGGTAGTCGTGGATCGTTTAACGAAATCAGCACATTTCATTCCGATGAAAGAAACTTACTCTCTCGATAGATTGGCACAGATATACATCACTGAAATAATTTCACGACATGGTGTGCCGAAATCTATCGTATCAGATCGTGATAGTCGTTTCACATCCAGATTCTGGCAAGCACTACAAGGAGGGATGGGTACTCGGATTTCTATGAGTACTGCTTATCATCCAAATGCAGATGGCCAGAGTGAGCGTACTATTCTAACTCTCGAAGATATGCTTCGTGCCTGTGTTCTTGATTTAGGTGGTAACTGGGATGACCACTTGCCGTTGGTCGAATTTTCGTATAATAACAGTTATCATTCTACAATCAAGATGGCTCCTTTTGAAGCTCTATACGGAAGAAAGTGCAGAACTCCTACCTGTTGGCGCGAAACAGGTGAATCGCCAATAGCAGGACCTGCCCTTCTATAGTTGACTCATGAAAAGATTCAACTTGTCAGAAGGAATATTCTTGAAGCTCAAAGCAGGCAGAAGTCATATTATGACAACCGGCACAGATCAATCAGTTTTGCAGTTAACGATTGGGTGATGCTGAAAGTATCCCCAATGAAGAATGTGGTGCGATTCATTAAAAGAAACAAGTTAGCTCCGAGATTTATCGGACCGTTCAAGATCATTGAAAAGATTGGAAATCAGTCTTATCGTCTTGATCTACCAGCGGACTTAGCTGGAATACACCCTGTATTCCATGTTAGTCATTTGAGAAAAAGCTTAGCTGACGAAAGAGAAGTACAGATACCACACGTTAACTTGCAAATTGATGAGAAGCTTCGCGTGGTTGAAGAGCCAGAACGTATTCTGGACTCGAAGACTAAGAAACTTAGAAATAAAGATATACAGATGGTGCTCATCCAGTGGAAACACCACAAAGGTTCGCATCAGTCTTGGGAATCGAGAGATGTTATGAAAGCTACATATCCAAGTCTGTTCGAACATAGCTAACTTCGGGGACGAAGTTTGTGCGTGGTGGAGCCCATTCTGTAACAACCTACTTTTAGTCAGTCATGTAATGCTTAAGTTTTGAGTTAATAATATAATTTTATTATATTATATTATTTATGTTGCAATTATTAAATAAAAATATGAAAATGGATTAAGTAAATATAATTTTAAATTATATTTATGATATAATTAAGTAAAATAAAAGAGATATAAAATACAAAAGTTTAAGTGGGTTAAGATTACAAATGTGATCAAATGGAGATATAAAAGCCGAAATAATGATCATTAAAGATCATTAACCCCAAAATCACTCTCTCTCTCTAATCTCTCTCTAACCTCTCGGCCAAACATCAAAATTCATCAAAGAAATCCATAAACTTGCAATCAATTGAGGAATCAATACACTAAAGAGTTACAATCATCATCAAAGATCAATAATCTACAAGAATTTGAGGTAATAATTTCTTTTAATTTCCAAAATATATGAATGTTTGGTTCGGTTTAGTGTAAAACCGAAACCAAGAAATTAAAGTATGAAATTTGTTGTTGCATGTATAAAATTTTACTAGTTTATGATGAATTAAAGCTATTAAATGAATCAGAAATAAAATTTGTGGGTTGGATCGTCCAAAATAGCAACAAATCTGAATTTTTGACAAAAATGTGTTCTTGACAAAAAGAGTCATATTTTGGATGATTTTGACCCATATATGATGTTATTGATAGGGAAAAATATATAAAATCAACCCAAAAATGATAATATAACATAATATAAAGTTGCATGTTAATATAATAGAGCTTTGTGAATTTTTATGAAAAATCCGTATGAACAAATGATGAACACCAAGAACAAAATTTCTGGGAAAATATAAGTAAGGATCCGAATTCGGGTATAACCGAATTCGGATGGTGCCCATTTCGGACCTATGTTTCGGTTCGGATGATATCATTTCGGGTCCTTATAAAATCGGTTGACCAATTTCGGATATCCCAATTCGGATGAATATTGGTCCGGATTCGGATAAACCCAAATTCGGATAATGTACTTCGCATGAGGCCTAATTCGGATCCCTCATTTCGGTTCAGCTCGGTCCGAATCCGGTTGACCCGAATTCGGATGGTCCGAACTTGGGGATCCGGATCCGAATACTTGATTTTATATTTTTAAATTAGAATTAAAGATTAACCAAGCAACATGATTATATATATTTTAATATATATATGTGTGCAGATTTTTAAGAAGTTTAATGAAACAAAGAATATGAACGAAAGAAAGATGTATGATTTATTAGTTATCAGAATCAGATGAAATAAAAGACTTTAAAGCTAAAAGCTGATGACCTTGATATAATATGATTCTGGACAGGTTCAGTTGATATCTGAACATTGATTTAAAGACTTAAAGACTTAAAAGCGGGTCAAAGATTTGAATTGACAGAACAGATTGACAAAGATAAAATCCTGAGATAACTCAGGTGGCAGATTCATATATCTGTTTGACCAAGACCCAGACCTGTGAGTTATAGATATTCAAATTGAACATGCAAAGATCCGTTTGAGATATATTGATGCTGTTACATTATTTGACATTCATTTATCAGCTGGATTGAGACCTGTGCACACCATGGATGGGTGTTGCCTAGTGAATCATGAAAGCTTTTTACTTATCATTTCATATTGCATTTATTAGCGCTTCAGACTTTGCTTTATGATTCGTTGCTATCATGACTCCTAAGACTTACGCTTACTTCATTGATCAGACTTGATAAGACTTATTCAGCTTGACTAACCCTTATGGTCTATTGTTCTAGACCCGGCTATTCCACCAGTTCTCACGAACTTGGTAATGACCTCCGATGTTCGGCCATGTTGACCTACTGGTAGCTAGCCCAGTATGTGGCTGATCCCCACGATATAAGCGTGAGTGTGGTTTGAACATCATCCGATCTTAAGATACTATATCTCAATCATGATGAGGGCTGTAGCGGCAGCCAAGACATATCACGCTTAGATTTATGACTCCGCTTGACACGCATGTTAATATTGAAAATCTATAAACTCACTAAGCTTTGCTTACAGATGTTGCTTTAAAATTTTACAGGAAAAGCCAAAGGAAAATCACCTGCAGGACCTAGTGCTTAGGTCATCAAGAAATCCAAGTTTTGAAGCTTTCCTAGACCACTTCTCAACAAACTTTCTGGTACTGATTGGAAGACAGCTAATGTGGTGGTTCTGGGTAGACTTGATGTGATGATTGATGTTATGAATAGATTAGCTGTTACCCTTTTATAATTTTACTTTGAAATATGTAAACTTATTCCTAATCATGTATGTACATGTAATTTTATTATTCCGCAATTTAATTACCCTATCTTAGTATGGTTGATATCGTATTGCATGAATTGGGACCTAGACTGGTGAGCACCGCCCCGTAAGGGGTGGTCTTCTCATTTCTTCGCAGCAAAGCACACCATAAATACATGCGCCAGAAACCTCCACTGCCCGATCAACCCACTCTTCATATATGACACTTTTGTCACATCGAGGCTGTACCCCATTCTTTGAAAGGCCGCTTGCCTGATACTCAAAGGAAATTCTATTGGACCAGCTTCTTCTTCCTGAGTGCCCAACTGCAGCACTTGACGAAGCATATCAGCCGAAAATACCAATGGCTGTCCTGCAATACGAGTGCGTAGAACTGTCGGAGTGACCGAGCAGTCTACCTGCAAGTGATCGTAAACTGACGGATGTATGGTAACACAATCTGCACATTATGTGACAGTGCATATCCGATCCTTGATTCCACGAGAAAATCAAGCACTTGACGGAATCCCTGCGCCTCAGGGAGATTCAGATCTGGATGAAGCACCATATTGTGCTTAGGAACGAACGCTCGAATAGCCATTTCTGCACAATAAACAAAACCATTAGATTCATTAAAATCAATAAACTTGTTTAAATTTAAATCTGTTTTATTTTGAACTTGTTTAAGTACAAAATCCAACACAATTAAATTTCTACAAGTTTGGTAACATTTAAATTAAATAGTGCAAATAAACAATGGATTCGAAAGCAACAGATTCGAAGTGTCCCTATTCGAGTGTAATGGACATATTCGAAGTGTCCCTATTCGAATGTATTGGTCAGATTCGAAGGTCATGGTCATCTCGAATCTAATGATAGATTCGAGAAACCCATGAACAGATTCGAAACTCATGAACAGATTCGAACGGCCGTATTCATTCAAGGACCAAATCTCTTGATTTTAACCTTTATGGACTTAAAAAATTACATTCATTAGTCCTACTAGTTACTAATCACAGAAATATGCCTTTAATTTGATTGTTTATCGGCCCAAATTTGGTAATTTTATAAAAACCCTATTTTGACCCTTAAACCTTCAAAATTCAATGATTTTGCCTAAAATTGTGTATAAAACTACATGAATCTTGTACAATCAAGTTGATTATACCTAGGTACAGTAGTAGAATCGAACACACAAGCTTTAAACTCGATGAAATGTCGTTTAGGAGAAAAGCGATAGATTCAAAGATAGATTCGAAATCGCTGATATAGACTCGAGGAAGTAAATTCGAAAACAGTAAGAATTAAATGACTTCACTGTTGACCTATATATACTACCAACCTTCGAGTCTAAGGCCTTAGTCGAATCTACTGACAGATTCGAAGTCTTACCACTTCGAGTCTGTCCTAGATTCGAAACCACCAAACACTTAGAAAAATTTCGAAAATTTTGAAATAACTTCAACTTTTTCAACCTTTTTCTACGTTATTTGTGTAACAAGATAAACTATGCCAACTCTTTTACCCTAAGCACAGATATTTCACGTAATGTTTATTTTATCCAACTTTGAATGCACCCTCAGTAATTTTTGACCTTTTACCTAAGTTAAAAATTAAACTAAAATAAAATAAAATAAAATAAAATAAACTAAGGTAAAATTAAAATAAAATAAAATAAAATTAAAAATTAGATAACTACACCTAGAAAATTTTAAACTTGACTAAAAATTTAACTGAGACTTACACTAAACTTATTATTAAAATTAACAACCTATGCTAAAGTCTAAACAAAATATTTTTGATGAGTATAGTCTAAGAAAGTTTCAATCAGATAGCGATGTCTGAAACTTACTTTCAGTACTTAAACTTTCACACTTAGGAATTTTTGATTCCTTTGATTATTTGTCGTGACATACCTATTTAGCCGATTGTTGGTATTTTACCCTTTTAAACACTCTACATTTCGGAACATCTCTTGGCATTTTTATTTATCAGGAAATTATCTTACGTGACTCAGACATAGACATACTTTTATGATCAAGGCACACAGACAAAGATTCTAACTTGTTGGTATTTGCATACTTTTTTTAAAAGACAAACATCGGACACAGGTCTGTATTTTCATACAACAAAGTGTCTTAGTTTGACTTAAGGTTTATTTTTAAGGTTAGCAGACAGCGGTGACAGGTCTGTACTGACGTACAACAAAGCGACATATCTGCTAACCCGAATCTAAACAGAGACAACAGGTCTGTACTTACGTACAACAGAGTTGCATGTCTTCGACTCTCAATGTTATATGATATTTCTATTCTATCCATTTTAAGATGTATTTGATGTTGTCATACATCCCCAGAAAGTTTGCATACCTCATTTAGACTCAGAGTTTGTATGTCTTGTACATAAAAATTAAGACCGATTGGTCATACATCTAAGTTAGTGACACGCTTGACTTTTTCTAGAATATTTTATTAGCCTTGAGATTCCCTATATGTATTATGCCTAACAACACTTCAAACTAAATAGAGTATAACACTTAGAATTTAATTATGTGTGAAAGCCTAAACACTTAGAGTTTGTAACGACTGTGCTAATTTTCGTCACTTTGAACCTATGTATCTAAGACTTAACTCATTTTCAGATATTCTCTTTTTTTGTATTTTTATGATTATCTCTCTTTTTTCTTTTGTTTTTCATATGAAATAGCTAATCTACTAACTTACTAAAACTAGAAACTTACTAAAAATAGAAATTTACTAAAAATAGAAATTTGCTAAAAATAGAAACTTTCCTAAATTAGCAGACTACTGTAAAGAAAGAGAAACTACGACTTATAAAAGAAAATAAGCTACTACTACTAAGGCCAAATTACTCTGGGTTGCACATTCCATTCAGTTGAATTAAATACTCAAACCGTGACTTATCAAACGCTTTGGTAAATAAATCTGCATTATTATCTTCTGTTGCCACTTTTACCAGTTTGATTAAGTTCTTTTCAGCACAATCACGAATAAAATGATGTCTTATGTCTATGTGCTTTGTTTTATTATGTTTAACTGGATTATTAGTTATAGCAATTGTAGATTGATTGACTATCCTAATTGGAGTTTGAGTGTAAGCCAAACCGTAATCCCGCAATTGTTGTTGTATCCACAGAACCTGTGAGCAGCAACTACCAGCAGCAACATACTCGGCCTCGCACGTTGACACGGCTACCGAAGTTTGTTTCTTGCATTGCCAGGATACCAGTCTCCCTCCTAGGAATTGACAACCTCCAGTTGTTGATTTGCGCGTCAAGCTGCATCCTCCGTAGTCAGAATCAGTGAACGCCTTTAACTCTAGATCTCCCTCCGCGTGATACCAAAGTCCCAGCTTCGGTTTCGACTTGAGGTATCGTAGAATCCGTTTCACAGCTTTCATATGCATCTCCTTCGGATTTGCTTGAAACCTAGCACAAATACAAACAGCAAACATAATATCAGGTCTTGAAGCAGTTAAATACATAAGTGACCCAATCATGGCCCGATATAAAGTCGGATCCACATCGGTATCACTTTCAGTACCCGGCCCGAGATTGTGATTCACTTGAATCGGCGTGCTGAAGTGGGCAGTCAACTTAGTTCCTTCCATCCCAAACCGTTCTAGTATGTCATAGACATACTTAATCTGATGGATAAACATCCCTTCCTTCTTTTGGTCAACTTGCAACCCTAAAAAGAAATTTAACTCTCCCATAGCACTCATCTCGAACTTAGACTTCATCACCTTCTCGAAATCTTTGCACATCTGCTCGTCTGATGATCCAAAGATGATATCATCGACGTACACTTGTACCAAGATAAAGTGTTCTCCCTTCCTCTTAACAAACAGAGTACTATCTATCCTACCCCTTTCAAAATCGTTTTCTAAGAGATGGTTGGATAGAGTCTCATACCACGCCCTAGGTGCCTGATGTAATCCATAAAGAGCCTTATCTAAGCGATATACTCTATCAGGATATTTTGGATCTGTAAATCCGGGCGGTTGTTCTACATACACCAACTCCTTCACTTTCCCTTACAGGAAAGCACTCTTAACATCTAACTGATATACCTTAAATCCCTTGAAGGAGGCAAAAGCTAAAAACAACCTAATTGCTTCTAACCTTGCTACTGGTGCAAAAACCTCGTTGTAATCGATTCCCTCCTCTTGGTTGAAACCCTTTACAACTAGCCTAGCCTTGTTGCGCGTGACTATACCCCGATCGTCCCTTTTGCACTTAAAAACCCATTTGGTTCCTATGGCAACTTCCCATCGAGGTAATGGAACTAACTCCCACACTTCTAGTTTCCTAAATTGTGAAAGCTCTTCCTGCATCGCTTCAACCCAGGAGTTATTCTTAAGTGCCATTTGCACATTCTTGGGCTCTACTTGCGATATGAAACATGAATATAGACATGTGTGATATGCCTCGGAGTCGTTTATCATCGACAACAACACAGTGTTGTTATTTACACTACTCCGAGTCCTCACACCCTCGTTAGGATTTCCTATGATGCTTTCTAATGGATGGTTCTTGTTAATCCTAGAGGTCTCTATTTCATCAACCCTTAGATTATCTCCTAAGTTAGATCCTATTTCACCTAATGGGGGAACAGGCTCAGCTTCTACAGTTTCCTCCTCACGGACGTTTTCCTCAGAGTTAGAACTTGATGCTTGAGTCTGATTCTCAGTGTTAGGTGCCTCTTGATCAGCAACTTCTGGAGATCCATCTACTGTCGCAGTAGGCTCGGTTGTAGATTCGAACGTGGTCCTCGGAAAGATATGGCCATCGTCATTCAGGTGCAACGTCGCCATGTCTTTTTCGATTGTACCTGCAGTATCATCCAAAGGAATGTTAAATGACTCAAATAATTTATCATAGTCAAATAACCATTCCAGACCAGTTTGGGGTTCATGTGTATAACTTGTGACTTCAATATTATACACAATCTCCACAGTACCACTCGTTTTGTTAAAAACCCGTTTGTTTGGTGAGTTCGGCACATAACCTAGGAAGTATCCTTCGTCAGCCTTTTCACCAAACTTCGGTTGATGTTTTGTTCGTAAAAGTGTGCATGGTACTCCAAACGCTTCGAATCCGGTTAAGTTAGGTGGCCGTTTATTCAAAATTTCATAGCATGTTTTGTTCAAAGATTTGACTGTAAGGACTCTATTTAAAATATGGCACGCGGTATTCACTGCCTCCCCCCAAAACATGGTAGGAAGCTTTGAATCCGAAAGCATAGTCCTTGCAGCCTCAATCAATGTTCTGTTTTTACGTTCGGCCACCCCATTCTGTTGTGGTTCATATGGTGCACTGAATTGATGCACAATGCCCTTTGATAGGCAATATACACCAATTACAGAGTTTTTAAATTCAGTCCCATTATCACTACGAATATGTTTAACCCTTGTTCCGTAGGAGTTCTCCACTTGGTCTAAGAACCCGATGAGCTTTGCAGCCGTCTCGTCCTTCGTACCTAAAAAGAAAACCCATGAAAACCGTGAGTAATCGTGAGTGATAACTAAGCAAAACCAACTACCTCCTATACTCCTTTTGTTGATAGGGCCGAAAAGGTCCATATGCAACAAATCGAATGTCGAGGTTACGGAGTTCAGCTTCTTGGACTTGTGTGTCTTTTTATGTTGCTTGCCCTTCATGCACGGTAGACACTTGTCTTCAAACTGAAAGCTCTTCAGAGGCACACCTTGCACCAAACCATTCTTCGTTATGTAGTTCATTTTCCTTAGGTGCAAGTGAGCCATGCGTCTGTGCCATAAAACCGATTCCGTCTCCGAAGCGTTTGATAGTAAACATATCGGACCAATCGAATTATCTGGCTTGTTCATATCGAGCATGTACAAGTCATTCTTCCTTGGTG
This sequence comes from Centrapalus pauciflorus, assembly GCA_020465985.1. NCBI lineage: Eukaryota > Viridiplantae > Streptophyta > Magnoliopsida > Asterales > Asteraceae > Centrapalus > Centrapalus pauciflorus. The sequence continues at coordinate 435,998 of JAANYP010000199.1, forward strand.
CCCGCATCAATATCCAATCTTCAGGTATCTTGAATCCCGGCTTTTGCACTAACGCCTCAGTGTCAGTAAATAACACCGAGTTCTTCTTATCCCAGATTTGAGATACACTAATGAGATTATGAACCAGTTTATCAACGTGATAAACTTGATCCAATGTAATCGTCCCATTAGTGACTTCTCCAGTTCCAGTGATATTTCCTCCTTTGTTACCAGCGAATGATACAAACCCCTTATTCCCACCCTTGAAGTCTGTAAGCAGACCTCTTTCCCCCGTCATGTGCCTGGAGCATCCACTGTCGACGAACCACTTGTTGTTTGGACCTGTGGTAATCTCCTGCACATGAAAGAAAATAGGTTAGTTATCACGGGGAACCCAAGCCATGACTGACTTGGTTATACCATTCTCGTCCACAAACTTGAACTCTTTCAAATACCTATCTCGCCTTTCAGGTGACTTGGGTCTTTGAACTTGAGTCTGTTGTGGTGCCGAGTGATTTATGTTCACTCTTTGCTTTGGAGTGGGCATTTGTTGTGGAGCTCGAGAATAATTTCTATTATACTGCATTTCAGACTGTGATCCCTGAGCTCTTACCGGTACATAATGTCTAACAGGAGTATGTGACCTAACTGGAGTGTGTGACCTGCTAGGTGTTGTGCTCCTATAGATTTGTTGTGGTGCTGACCTAGATTGATTAATGACACGATTCAGTGAATTTGTCCTAATCACTTCCTTTGGTCCAACCTTAACCGGTCTGTTTTTCACAACTTGTTTGGGTGCGGCCTGCACAGCTTTCTCGGTACTTTGAGAACTACTGGAGCTTGCCACACTGGTTGAGGGCTTAACAGGTGTTGGATTCACTATCTTAGGTGTAACATCGGCTTTCCTAAGCGGACAGTGAGAAGCAACATGCCCCTTCTCGTGACATCTAAAGCAAGATATCTTATCTATGGACTTTTTGTGTGTTCCCTTAGATTCTAGATGTCTCACTAGTGTCTATATCCTTTGGTACATCTTCAGTGTCTGGCTCATCGATCTGATCAGCCCAAGCATATTTCTGTTTTCCTGCAGTTGTTTCACTGGAGGAAAACACAAACTTTACTTTCATAACCTTGACGGTTGAGTCAGCCACCTTAGGTGTATTTTCAACTATAGGCTCTGGTGTTGGTTCAGGTAGGTCCTCTAAGTCTACTGACTTGTCAGTTTTCTCCTGAGGCTGAGGGACATAGTTTGCATTGAAAGGTGGAGGAGTTTCATGAAATCCTAGACCTACGGGCTTCTTAGATTGTCGTTGGGCATCTAAAACTTTCCCTAGGTTTAGGGTTGAATTCCTAAACTTTTCCAATTTGCTATTCGCCTCTGCTACCTTAACCTTTGTTTCAGCTAGCTCTATGTCCTTGTCCTTAAGACTTTTGGTTAAGGCTTCTACGTGCTCATACATTAGCTCTATCCTAACACACTGCTCACTGAGTTTGTCTTTTAGAACTATTATGTCTTGAGCATCAGCCTTAAGCTTTTCTTTAAGATCTTGTTTGATGTCATTTAGGCTAGCATTTACAATCTTTAAGTTTTCATTTTGAGCAGTTATGAATTTATGTGATTCTAAGACTAGATTTAACCTATCATTAGAAGTAACACACAATACACATAATTCATGAAAAAGAGAATAAGTCAGACTAACCTTTGAGTTATCAGATTCCACGTTGGCCATCTGAGCAGCAAATTCCAGCACTGTCTGATCATTCGCCTTCTCTACCCACATCGGACTGCTGTCCCGTGTGGTCTGCTCGTCTCCATCACATCCAGTTTCTTTGACTTCAGCCATAAAGGCTCTAGCATTCGACTCAGGATGTGAACTCCAATCATACGTACCATCTAGCTGTCGGTCTGAAGTGACGTTGGATAGTAAACCCGCTAAATTGGCCTGACCAGATGATGAACTCGGAAGATATCGTTGTTGAGACTGATTTTGGTACTGTCCCTGATGCTGACTCTGTCCTTGGTAGGTCTCTACCTTCGGTCTCTGACACTCCCTGGCAAAGTGTCCCAATCCCAGACAGTTATAGCATTTCACCTTGGACTTATCAAATCCTATCCCCTTGTTATTCATCTGCAGATTCCTTCCAGTTCTCTTAATGAATCTTTTAACCCTCTGGGTTACCATGGCCAGTTGCCATTTAAGATCCATCTCCTCAAGATCATCAGGGTCGACCTGATCGTAGTCTTCGTCCCAAAGAGCCGGATCATTAATCTTTCCTTGAACACAATTGCCGTATGCGGCCACAAAAGAAGCAAGTAGATTCAGATGTTCTTCCGCGGACTTTGCGCTCATAGGCATCTTTGAATAGCTCTGAGATGTCGATGCCTGTTGAAGTTGAGGTTGCGGTTCTTCCGATCTTCCTAACCCTAAGAACGCGCGATTCAGTGTGTCATCAGACTCTGCTGGTGACGATGTCTCTCCCGTGAAAAACGCTGTAGCAGTCTTCGGTTCTGCTGCTGCTGAAGATTTTGTTGTCTTTCCAAAATACATTGCTGGATTCTGGACTTGTTCGTAATCAGTCTCGGTCTTCAGGAGCTCGAAGTGATATGCCCTCAACGTTCCCACAAAGTCATCAAGAGATTGAGTATAATACTTATCTTCATTCAGCTTGATCATTGCCACCCACATAGCCCATTTGGCTGGTAAGGCATCAAGAAGCTTGTTGTTCTTGTCAGTGTCAGAATACTCAATTCCATGACTCTCAAGTTCTGTTATCAGGTGATAGAACCTGGTGATAATATCATCCAGCTGTTCATCTTTAATCGCCTTGAAAATCGCAAACTGTTGTTTCAACAGCTCTGTACGCTTTCTACGCACCCTAGGATTACCCTCACACTTTTTCTCGAGAGACTCCCAAAGTTCCTTCGACATCCTTTGAGTCCGAAATGTGTGCAGTATATCCTGAGGTAAAGCCATACGGATTATCGAGAAAGCTTTGTTTTCGGCTTCAAACAGTTTCTTGTCATCTTCCTTCATCATTTGATATGACAAGACCATCTGACGGCCTTCTACTTCTGAGACCGCTGGAATATACCCTTCGTCAATGCACACCCACATGCGCATGTCGTTGAAACGTACGAAATCAGTAAATCGGTCTTTCCACCAGTAATAATCATCGACCTTCATCAGCTTAGGCGGTGCGTTTGCCTTTCCGACCTCGTGGTCCATTTCTAGGAATTTCTGAAGATTTGACATCGTTTCGAAAGTAATTGAATTTGAACTTAATTAATTTAATTCGAAACTGATTTAGAATAATTCTTTCGAATCTAGGTAGATTCGAAACTAATTAAAGTTAAATCTTTTTGGGATTAAATTCTATTAAGTGTTTTAATTCAATTAAACTCGAAATATGTCAGATTCGAAATTTCCTTAGATTCGATGGTCCTTAGATTTGAAGGTCAGCAAACTCGAGGTAAACAGCAGATTCGAAACCCTTATCGAAACTAGACTAGACTCGAACTAGACTCGAAACTAGATAGACTCGAGACCTATTCGAATGAAGCACAAACTCGACACAGATTCGAAACCTACTGAAACAGACTCGAAAGGAGCAGATTTAGGTTAGACTCGAGACTAAAGTGTAACCCTAATTACCCCTATTAGATTCGAGCGCCGCAAACTCGAAAAAACAGTGAATACTTTGATTTTTTAACGATTTTCAGATTAAACCAGTATTTTTCTAACGAAAAATAATGGTTTCGATCAAAAACGAGAAAAACCACAAAGTATTTGCTGAATATTAATTTGCTAAGCTCAAAAACTCGATTTTGAGAGAAAAACCGTCCAACTAGCGTCAAGAAACCTAGAATGTATTTGATGTACACGAAGAACACCAAGAACACTCCGTAGGCTCTGATACCACATGTAAGGTCTACCACTACTAGATCTATCTAGACGCGGATCCGTGAACGAGTGTGGAATCCTCGTTAACGGTTAGACGGACAACTCTCAACTATGAAACACCGAGACTATTAGACGCTGAACGAACGACACACGAACGATCCTACGAACTAATTCTCTCCGAAACGGACCTAAAGCTGATGATAAACTCGAGATCGCCTTAAGCTTAATTCCTCACGAATTCTGCTAAAAGTCTTCTAATTATTCGAGTCTATCCCTTAATTAGAGACCCTGATTCGAGTCTGATGTGGGCCAAACTCGAATCTGGCCCAAGGCCCATTCGAGTCTGTCCACAATGACATTCTCGAATCTGGGCACATTCGAATCTAAGGCTACATTCGAATCTATCACAGATTCGAATGTCTACCCTTATGAATTCGAATCTAGCCAAATCACTTAAACACCTAAGTGATGAAACTTATGTTATTACTTATGATTGAATTTATCTTTGTACTTTATGTTTGAACTTCTTGTAATACGTTACATTAAGTTCAAACATACAAACACTAATAAATATCAACCATATTTAAACATATATATCATACACCTGCTAAAATCACAATGTAGGATCACTTAGACTGCTATCGTCACACAGGATGTACCAACAATTGTTAGGCACAAAAAGGCCTTAGTCAAACCTGTTCTACATCTGAGGGGGAGATTACTAATCAAACCTGTTGATGCATTTGAAGGTTGAATTTAAGGCCTGTTATATGCCTTATTGAAACCTGAAAATGATTTGCAATATCAGTCTAAAGCTGTTCTATATGTTGCATGTGTTGCAACTAAGACAGTTTGTCCAAGCTCCTCTGTCTGCTGAACAGGCTGGACATAAACTGTCCACGCTGCTCTACACTAGTAAGCAGCTTGGGCACCTTTCAAGTGTTCTGTTCTTTGTGAACAGAACCTGTTCTTTATGAACAAGCTAAACACTTTATGGAATACGTTTCCAAGTCATCATGTATTGTTTTTGACTGCAAGATCAGTTTACAAAGTCGAAGACAAAGTGGAAAACAGAACTGCTCAGCCTGCCCACGCTGTTCTGTAACATGAAGACAAAAGGGTATTTGAAAAAGGGTGACAGACCTTTTTCTTATATCAAAATAGGCCTTTACAAGGAAGAAAGACGCAAAGTTGACATTCCTAAATTAGTTAAAGGCAATGCAACAGTAGACAAAGTAAAAAAGAAAAAAGTTCTGCACATGTGAAGACAAGTCTGCTTTTCAGAAAAGTGTAGAAAAGGTTATGTTGTCTTTTCAACAAGACTTCTCCTTTTCATTCCGTCCAATAAAGATGTTTCTCCTAGATCCTCTGAGTGAGTATAAAAGGAAGCTTCTAAGGACAGAAAGAAGTGAAGAAAGCTAAGTGCTGAAATCAAGAGTGAACGTGCAAGTGTGTTTTTCATGCATGCAAGTCTGATTGTGTAATACAGTTTCTTTGTGTCTAAGCTGTTCTACATAAGCTGTTCATCTGAGTCTTGTAAACACAGTGAGTGCTTCTCAGTGAGTGTATTCATTATATACTAGTTTGAGTTTGTCTTAGACTAGTGAACATACTGTTGTATCTGTCATCTCAGCTTGAACTATTCCGCATTCAAGCTTGTTTGTAATTAACAAATTGTTGATAATACATACAAACATTGAGAAAATAGTGTGTAGTTTTTAAATTGTTGTATTCACCCCCCCTCTACAGCTTAAAGCTATACACTTTGGGAACCTCTCGGGACCTACAACTGGTATCAGAGCAGGTCAGATTGTGTGTCATTCTAGATCTCTCATTCTCCCTAGTTTCCATGGACAACAGTGCTGCAAATTCTTCTTACTATGACAATGGCTCTATGGGCAAACCTCCAAAATTTAATCATCAAAACTTCTCTGGTTGGAAGTGTAGAATGATGCTCTATTTAGAGAATCTTGATGTACAACTGCCAGAGATAGTGATGGAGGGTCCCTATGTGACAACCTCTGTTACTACCATAACTCCAGCGGTTGAAGGAGCTGCTCCTGAAATCAGGACCTTTGAGAAAGCTAAAGCTCAATGGTCTGATGAAGACAAGAGACTGGTGGCTCTGGATGCAAAGGCCAGAAAGAACCTGGTTATTTCTCTTCCTGATGATGTGTTCAAACAGGTTGAGAAAATGAAGACAGCAAAAGAGATGTGGGATACTTTGTGTACCGTCTATGATGGACCCACAATCACACTGGACAACAGGATCAACAATCTTGTTAGACAATATGAACTCTTCTTTGCTAAACCAAAGGAGACTCTCACTGAAACCTACACCAGGTTTACTGCTCTAGTGAATGATCTCAAGGCTGTTGGGATCACTAAGGATAGTCTTACCCTGGTGAATAAATTTCTGGACATTCTACCTGACGAGTGGAATTACTTCTCGACAATTCTAAGGAACTCAGGTACTATCAGAAGTATGGATCTGGTCAACTTGTATGGATCCTTACTGAATGATGAACAGTCAAGGCAACAAAAGAGAAATGCCTTGGAAATGTCCAAAAGAGGTGCAGCCTTTGTGGCTAATGTGAGACAACCTGTAAATCAGGTGAGTGATGTGTTCACTCAACCTGATCAACATGATGATGACAAGGAGGAGGTGTCAGATGAAGAAGATACTGCAGATCTTGCTGAACAAGATGATGAGCAAATGATAGCTATGCTTGTCAAAAGGTTCAACAAGAAAAGGTTTGGAAGAAACATGCTGCAAGGAAATTCAGGTGCTGGCAAAAAGAAGGCATTTGATAAATCCAAGGCTGAGTGTTTCAAATGTGGCAAAACTGGTCATATAGCTGCTGACTGTGTGTCAAAAGCTGTTGGTCAGTCATCCAAACTATACAAGACAAACAAGGATGATGGTTATAGGGTTAAGTACCTTATGGCCATGGCTAAGCTGAGGAAGTTGGAAAACTCAGTGTCTTCCAATCGCCAAAAGGGACTTATGGCAGAGACATGTGACTGGGAGGAATCTGATTCATCATCTGATGAAGAAGATAATCAATGTCTGATGGCCAACACTGATGTCCCATCAACAAGCAGTTTCAAACAGGATATGGCTGAAGCTGAAGCCTTCAGCAGCTTAGAGAACTGGAATCCTACTATGATGTATAAGGAAAAACAACCTTCCCAGGTTTGGTACTTGGACAGTGGCTGCTCAGGGCACATGACAGGTTGTAAAGAATTGCTGAGTGAACTCAGGCCTGAAAAAGGGCCAAAAGTCACCTTTGGTGACAATGTACAGGGATCCACTGAGGGATATGGAACTCTTAAAGCTGGTGCTGCAGTGTTCAAAAGAGTAGCCTATGTGATTGGGCTAAAACATAACCTTGTCAGCATAAGCCAACTGTGTGATGTTGGCTACAAGGTTAACTTTGATGAGCACCTGGGTTACATATTGGATCCCCAAGGCAAAGTTGTGCTATGGGCTCAACGAAAAAAAGGTGTATATGTTGTGGATATGCATTCTGCTGACCCCACAACTGAAACCTGTTTTCTCACAAGAACAAATGCTGATCTAAACTGGCTATGGCACAGAAGACTGTCACATCTGAACTTCAAGAACATCAACAAACTCTGTAAGAAAGAGTTGGTGACAGGTTTGCCTTCTATGACTTTTGCTAAGGATAGATTATGCACAGCTTGTGAGAAAGGCAAGCAGAGGAAAACATCTTTTAAATCCAAACATAATTTCTCTATTGATACTCCACTCTTCTTAATCCATATGGACTTGTTTGGACCTGTTAATGTCCCAAGTCTAGGAGGAAGAAGATACACTCTAGTAATGGTTGATGAGTTCTCCAGGTACACATGGGTGATCTTTCTAAAGAGCAAAGGAGAGGCTGCTAGAGAGATCATTGGATTTGTCAAAAAGATGGAAATGCTGAACTCTGCCCAAGTAAAGCAGCTTAGAAGTGATCATGGTACTGAGTTCAGAAATAGTACTCTTGAAGACTTCTGTGAAGAGAAAGGAATCACTCAAAACTTTTCAGCTGTAAGAACTCCTCAACAAAATGGAGTTGCTGAAAGGAGAAACCGAAATCTCATTGAAGCTGCCAGAACCATGCTGTGTGCATCAGGTTTACCTTCATCATTTTGGGCTGAAGCTGTCAACACTGCCTGCTTCACCCAAAACAGATCCTTAGTGGTGAAAAGATTCAACAAGACTCCCTATGAGCTGCTCAAAGGGAGGAAGCCAAATGTCAGTTATTTCCATGTGTTTGGATGTCCCTGTTTCATTCTGAATCAAAGGGACCAGCTGTCAAAGTTTGAACCCTAAAGCTGATGAAGGTGTGTTTGTTGGCTACTCTGCTATCTCCAAAGCCTAGTGAGTATACAACAACAAAAGAAAGGTGATAGATGAATCTATCAATGTCACCTTTGAAGAGTCCAAGAATGCTTCCACCAAAGCTGTTCCTGAATTAGTTTCAGGAGAACTTAACTTTGATGATCTGATGCATTCAAACAATGAAGAGGACTCAAAAGCTTCCACTACACCCAATGTGGAACCTGTTAATCATGATGGACATGATGATGATTATGTCAATACACCATGTGTGAATAAATGTACTGACTTAATTACAACTGCATGTCCAGAACCTATCAATGCTGATTTTCCCAGTTCCTCTGCTTATATGTTCAACAGTGGTCAGACATGTTCAACAAGTGAACAGGCTCAAGACAACAGTGTGTCTGAAAATCTTGAGAGCTGTTCAACAGGACCTGCTGAAGATGTTAACAACTCAGGTGAATCATCATTGAAAATTGATCCTAAGTGGATCAGGTGTCACCCCAATGATCAAATAATTGGTGACATCAACAAAGGGATACAAACAAGGTGGGACAGCTTAGGGAACTTTTGTATGTTCTCTAGTTTTGTTTCACTGATGGAGCCAAAGAAGGTTGATGAAGCACTAAAAGATGCCAATTGGATCACTGCCATACAAGAAGAGCTTAATCAGTTTGAAAGAAACAATGTATGGAAGCTGGTCCCTGCTCCTAAAGGTAAAACTATAATTGGCACTAAATGGGTTTTCAGGAATAAGATGGATGAGCAAGGTCATGTCATTAGAAATAAGGCAAGACTGGTTGCTCAGGGCTACAGACAGGAGGAAGGAATTGATTATGATGAAAAATTTGCTCCTGTGGCTAGGCTAGAAGCAATTCGTTTGTATCTAGCCTACGCTGCTCATAAGAGCATCAAGGTATTTCAAATGGATGTGAAGAGTGCATTTTTGAATGGGAAGCTGCAAGAAGAAGTTTATGTCAAGCAGCCTCCAGGTTTTGAAAATGAACAACATCCTGGTTTTGTCTATAAGTTGGACAAAGCTCTCTATGGTCTCAAACAAGCCCCTAGAGCCTGGTATGACACTCTTACTGAGTTCCTTATGAGCAATGGGTATTCCAGAGGTAAAGTGGATACTACACTGTTCATAAAGAAGGTGAAGTCTGATATTATGCTTGTTCAAATTTATGTGGATGACATAATATTTGGTTCTACTAATGAGCAGTTGTGCAAGAATTTTTCATTACTCATGAAATCCAAGTATGAAATGAGTATGATGGGAGAACTAACTTTCTTTTTAGGATTACAGGTTAAACAAACCTCAACTGGAATTTTTATAAATCAAAGAAAGTACACTTTAGATCTTTTGAAAAAGTTTAAATTTGATCAAAGTTCTCCTATTAAAACCCCAATGGCAACCAATGTAAAATTGGATGCTGATGCCAGTGGCAAAGCTGTTTCAGTAACAGCTTACAGAGGCATGATTGGGAGCTTGCTATACTTGACTGCTAGTAGACCTGATATTATGTTTGCCACCTGTTTATGTGCTAGGTTCCAAGCTAATCCAAAAGAATCACATCTTACAGCTGTTAAAAGAATCTTCAGATACCTAAAGGGTACTCCAGGTTTAGGTCTTTGGTATCCCAAAGACTCAAGCCTTGAACTAACAAGTTATTCAGATTCTGATTTTGCAGGCTGCAGGTTAGACAGGAAAAGCACAACAGGTGGATGTCAACTCCTTGGTGGAAAGTTGATCAGTTGGAGTAGCAAGAAGCAGAACTCAGTGTCCACTTCTACTGCTGAAGCTGAATATATTGCTGCTGGAAGCTGCTGTGGGCAGATTCTGTGGATGCAGCATCAGCTTGAAGACTATGGGCTTGTGTATAGGAAAACTCCTATTCTGTGTGATAACACAAGTGCCATAGCCATCTCCAACAATCCAGTATTTCACTCAAGAACAAAGCATATTGAAGTCAGACATCACTTCATCAGGGATCACATCCAAAAAGGTAATGTGGAGGTAAGTTTTATTTCCACAAATGAACAGCTTGCAGACATTTTCACCAAACCTCTGGATGAAACAAGGTTTAATTACCTTGTCAGCAAGCTGGGCATGTTAAACAAGAGTGACTAAGTGTCTCTCAACGGTCTAATTATTCGTATGTCTCACACTGCTCAAGTTTCTCTGAACAGCTTAGACAGAACAGGTTATACACGTTCTGTACTTAGTCAAATGTCTGAAAAACTTGAACAGCTTGAGCATACACCAGGCTGAACAAAAACAGTTTAACCTGTTTATTCGTCCAGCCTGCTCTGATGGTTCAGTCTTCAACCTGTTCACTTCTTCACACTGTAACCTGTTCATCTATTGAACTCAACCTGTTCTCACAAAGGAGAGCAGGCTGAAGGAACAGTTTGAAGGAAGAACAGCTTGAAGACTGAGAACCTTGTTGACCCTGATCATCACAGGTTTGACCATCAGCGTAGACCAACAGTTTAATTACCTTTCTTCATAATTAAGTTTCTTAAATTATGTTTTATTTAACTTAATTACTGCGGATAATGTATGTTACGTGTGTTAGTGATCAAAAAGGTCAAGTGGTCTGACAATGTTTCTGACATGGACAACCGTTCCGTTTTCCGTTAACAAACATTTCAAATCAAACCGCCCAAATCTTTTCTCTCTCATACACACGACCATTCAAAATCCTATAAATACCACCATACTGTTTCATCTTCGTCTTCCTCATCATTCCCAGAAATTCTCAAGAACCCTAAAATCGACTAAGTGTCTTTTGCTTCCTCAAACCTTCAAATTTCTCAAATGGCTCACAGACCCAATCCCTTTCTGCCAGTTTTCGTTGGTGAGGATGTTGTTAAACATCCTTCTGTCACCACGATGCTGACCCTGAAACCCACCAACTACATAGCAAACCTCACAATCCCCAAAAACTATGTGGGAAAGGGTTACGATCAAATGGTGGAATTTCTGCAAGTTCATCCGTTGAACTATGCCCTGACTGCATCTCCTGGTGTCCTGTACCAGGAGATGGTATACGAGTTCTGGTACACCTGCTCCTACAATCCAAACACTAAGGTTATCAGAGGTACTATTCTCAATGGGACTCAAACCATTGAGATTACAGTCGATCTTTTGAGGGAAGTTCTTCATCTTCCAGTGGCTGAGAACTATGATCTCCCTCAGCCTGAAAATGAGCAAATGGGCAATCTGCTACGCTTCTGTGGTGTGGCAGAACCCAAGGTTGGAGCTACTTTGTACAGGAAGGAGTTATCACCTACTTACAACTTCTTATTTGCCTCTGTGGCAATGTCGTTCAGCAGCAAGGTTGGTTCCTTTGACCAACTTAGTAGAGATGAAGTGCCGATAGTCCTTCAGCTGGTGGATGGGACTACACTTGACATGGCCAAATGGATCTTCTTGAACATGAGAAACCTGGTACAACAAGAGACAAGACCAGCAGCTGTCAGATATCCAAGGTTCCTGAGTCTCATCTTCTGCCATGTCTGTGGTGAGCATCTATATCACTCTCAACCCCTACTTAAAACTGCTGCATTCCCTGTGATAGGGAATAGGGTGTTTCATACTCCTGTACTGGAAAATGAGCCTCCTCTCTCAACACCAATGAGGAGGCTGTTGGGTTTAGTGGAAGGACCCTCTGCTGTGAGGGTGGATACAGTCACTGCTGCTCCCGGTGGAAAATCCAAAGCCAGGTCTAAGTTGGTAAAAAGGACCTTGGCAGCTGAAGCTGGGCCTGCTAAAAAGAAGGCCAAAACAGCTCAAGCTGAGTCTGCTCCCTTAGCCTCTGTGGCTGAGGAAGAGCAGATTCCTCACCCTGGCTCATTTGTTGAGCCTGAAGCCCTTGTGGCTGGTGCCTCTGTGGCACAAGAGACTATGGAACAGTCCAGCCCCACTGTTCCTGACCCAGTCTCCCATCCAGTCCAAACAGATCCCCTCTCCTCTCCACAATCACCCACTTCATCCATCCGTTATCAAAGAAAATCATTGGCCAAAAAGAAACTAGCCCAGAAAACAGTCTCCTCTGTTCCCTCTCAACAGGGTTCAGTTGTAAAAGAAGCAACCCAAGCTGCCTCTCCTATTTTGGGAGAAGGTTCAGCTCATTTGGAGCCTGCTTCACTCCAGCCTGAGTCACCCTTGAGTCAGCCTAGACCCTCTGGTTCCTTCCAACAGGAACCAGTTGTACAAATGGAGATACCCACATCAACTATCCCAGCCTCCCAACAGGCTGAGGATATTGAAAGACAGGAGCCCTCTCCACTCCACACTGAGTCCACACTGTCCCCCACTCATATCTCCTTACACCCTGAGTCTGCACGAGGTGCCCACGCTGCTGATATAGACCAATCAGCAGCTCAGCCTCAAACTTCTGTTCCCCATGATTCAGTTGTTCAACACCAAACAGCTGCTGAGGGACCAACAACACAAGCTGATGAACCTCAGGGATCATACCATCCCTCTGGTGAGGCTGATCCCTCAATGCAAATTCCATCAGCAGGTTTCACCACTGCTGATGTTGAAATGCATATCCCATCTCCCCATGATGAGGTGCCTTTAGACCAAGGCACTGCAGAGGGAACCACCACTGGTCTTCATGAGGGTGCTGCAACACAAGCAGCATCTGAGAGGCCCCAAACATCATCTCCTTCTCCTAATGATGCAGCTACAGCCGCTGCTGAAGGCCCCCTTGATCCCTCTAACCTGGGCCACCTTACTTTTGCCCAGGCTATGGAACTATTGTCCAAAGTTTCTCTTCCTTCTCCCTCTCATCCTCAAACACCAGCCTCATCATCATCTTCTCCATCTACTCACTCCAAACAGTCCACCCATACACCACCATCTCCCAAGGACCTGCCTTTGAAGGATCAGCTTTCATTGCTGACCAACAAAGTTGGTTCTTTGGAACATACCATGCACTCCCTACCATCCATAATCTCAGACTCTGTGTCTGAGCAGCTCAAAGGATTCTTTGATACGTTTAAAGAATCCTTCCCAGTTACTCCACAAGCTGACCACTCTCCACAGCTGCTTGCACTCACTGCACAGCTGCAAAATGTAACCAACTCTCTTTCCTCTATCCTCTCCTAACAACAGGACTCTGTGTCCTCTATGACAGCTATTTCTCAACAGCTGTCCTCTCTCCTCACTTCCTGTAATACTACCATTCCTTCCACATTGGCCAGCCTGAACACCCTTATGGGCTCTCTATCAAATTCTGTGTCATCAAACCTTGCTGATGTGCAAGATTCTCTTGAACTTCATCTTGCACAGCTCCAAAGTTTGTTGTTCACAGCTTCTGATAGAGACCACATTGTTAAGCTGACCACTTTTGCTGATTCCCATTCTTCTTCTCTTCAAAACTGTCTTTCCCAGCTTGGTGAGGTGAAGGACAACTTGGCTTACTTAGTGAACAGCCTTGTTGGTCCTAAACCTCCCAAACCTGCTGGCAAGCCTGCTGACTTTGTGTCTTCAGGCAGACCAGGGGTTGAAGTCGATGCATCATCTCCTTCAAAGGGGGAGAAATCATCTGCCTCGAAGACTAAGTCTAAGGGGGAGAAGATTCCTTCTCCTAAGGAGATACCAGTGTCTGCAACCCAAACTGATCAACCAGCAGAAACAGGTGCAGCTGAAGGTGCTTCCCAAGCTGCTATGCCTACTCAGGCTGGCTCTCCAAACCCTGCTCAGTCTAAGGGGGAGGAAGTCATTCCTGAGGAAAGGCCTAGCAGCAAAAGGAGGCACCTTATTCTTTCAGAGGAAAAAGAAGAAGAAGAAGAAGAAGAAAGTATTCCTGAAGCTGCTGTCCCTAAAGCAGCAGCTAAAGGAAAAGAAAAGGCAGCGGTGGATCCTATTGAGCAGAAACAGGCAGAAACTCAGTTTCACAAAGCCAGAGCCAAAGAGATGGGCCTACCTATGCACAAATACTTTGAGTTTAGGGAAGAACAACTTAAGGCTCTGGAAGAGTTAAGAAAAGAAGAACAATCTGCCAAAGCTGCTAAGTCTCTTGCCCTCCAAGAAGCAAAGAAAATAAAAATGTCTACTTTGGAGGTGCAAAAGAAAATAATGGAAGCTGCCAAGCAATCAGCAGGAGAAAAAGGGAAGGAAGTGGAAAAAGGTACTCAGGTCTCAGTGACCAAATCAACAGTACCTTCTGCCAGAGCCAAATTCCATTTTGACAACTTGGCCAAAAAGAAATTTCATGATGTTGCCACTAGAAGGCTGGCCAAGGAAGGAATTGTCAAAGCTGTTCCCATATCAAGAAAAGGCACTCAGTGGAAACTTCAGATCACAAGGATGGGTGCAACAGGCCCTGAATTGGAAACATATGATCACGCTGATGTGGCTCAAATGGGTTACAGGGAATGGGTGGAACTGGCAGTTGCCCTGAGCCAGTCTAAGTCAGAAACGGCTAAGACTATCAGGGCATACATAAAGAAGCTGATGGAGAGAGTGAGTGAGTTGGGCCTGATCCCTAAAGAAGTCAAAGAGGGTGTCTCTGTGACATCCCCTAAAATCAAGGCCAGAAGGAAAAAGAGAGCTGGAAGAACTCCTTATGATGATTGAACAAGGAGATTATGCTGTGGAAATTAAAGGAGTTGACCACAGCCTGCCTGAAGGAGTTGAATTTGAAGATGGCAAAGTGATTGAAGAGCCTGAGTTAGGGGCATTTTTTTGTGGATCCCTTATCTCAGAAGAAATGTTTTCAAAGAGCTTCTGACCTACACAAAGTTGGTCTTAAGCAGCTTGCAGCCTTCAGAATTGCCACCTCCTTCAGTCAGTCCAGCCAATGGAGAGTAGCTGTCTGGGAAGAGCTGAAAGGATTTTATGACAGAGGTGAGCTCCAAAGTTCTAACTTTATGTTTCTTACAGCTGAACTTGAAGAACATGAAGAAACAAGGGAAGAACTTTTAAAAAGATTCAAAGAAGGGATGCCACCCCCTGTCGAATGAAGTCCACCTGCCATCTGGGTAGGTGAAGAATGGAAGCTGTCCATTAGTTGGACAGGCTTGCCATTATCTGCTCCCGTCTCAAACAGTCCAAATCTTGTACATTAGTTGTACACTCTGTACATTAGTTGTACACAATTACATTAGTTGTAATTTTTATTTTTTACATTAGTTGTAAAATACATTAGCACATTAGTTGTACTTTTGTAAGAACATATGTTGTTCAAGTATAGTCAAGAATCAGTGTATATATAAACTGATCTTTTACTTTACTGTAATGTTGTAATTTTATTTTCAGCAAATGTACTGTAAAAATATATAGTGATTTTTGACAAGACCAGCTTGAACTGGTTATTGCAAATAGGGGGAGATTGTTAGGCACAAAAAGGCCTCAGTCAAACCTGTTCTATATCTGAGGGGGAGATTTTATAATCAAACCTGTTGATACATTTGAAGGTTGAATTTAAGGCCTGTTATATGCCTTATTGAAACCTGGAAATGATTTGCAATATCAGTCTAAAGCTGTTCTATATGTTGCATGTGTTGCAACCAAGACAGTTTGTCCAAACTGCTCAGTCTGCTGATCAGGCTGGACATAAACTGTCTACGCTGCTCTACACTGTTGAGCAGCTTGGGCATTTTTTAAAGTGTTCTGTTCTTTGTGAACAGAACCTGTTCTTTGTGAACAGGCTAAACACTTTATGGAATTTGTTTCCAAGTCATCATGTATTGTTTTTAACTACCAGATCAGTTTACACAGTTGAAGACAAAGTGGAAAGCAGAACCGCTCAGCCTGCCCAAGCTGTTCTGTTACATGAAGACAAACGGATATTTGAAAAAGGGTGACAGACCTTTTACTTATATCAAAATAGGCCTTTACAAGGAAGAAAGACGCAAAGTTGACATTCCTAAAATGGTTAAAGGCAATGCAACAGTAGAAAGTAAAAAGACAAAAGTTCTGCACAAGAGAAGGCAAGTCTGCTTTTCAGAAAAGTGCAGAAAAGTTATATTGTCTTTTCAAACAAGACTTCTCCTTTTTCATTCTGCCCAATGAAGATGTTTCTCTTAGATACTCTAAGTGAGTATAAAAGGAAGCTTCTAAGGTCAGAAAGAATGTGAAGAAAGCTAAGTGCTTAAACCAAGAGTGAACGTGCAAGTGTGATATTCATGCATGCAAATCTTCTGTAAACAAGCTTCTGTGTGTCTAAGCTGTTTACCAAAGCTGTTCCTTAAAGTCTTGTAAAATACAGTGAGTGCATCTTAGTGAGTGTGTTCATTGTAATCTAGTTTGAGTGTGTCTTAGACTAGAAACCATACTGTTGTATTCTGTCATCTCAGCTTGAACAATTCCGCAGTCAAGCTTGTTTGTAATTAACATTTGTTGATAATACATACAAACATTGAGAAAAAGAGTGTGTAGTTTTTAAATACTGTATTCACCCCCCCCTCTACAGTTTATTACTATATACTTTGGGAACCTTTCGGGACCTACAGTTCATCATTTTTATGTTCATAATTTTTATAATCATCATGAGGGGGAGAAAAACTGAATTTCAAAAACAACTGTTGAGTAGTTTGAAGTCAACTAAAGACAATTGCTACATCATATCAAGACAATTGATAAAGGGAGATAATCGAAAGCTATTCATGATTCAAGGGGGAGTGTACTTACAAGAAAATACAAGAAAAGAGAACATCAGAGAAGAAGAGATGTGAAGATCTGAGAGAGACAAATAAAGAAAAGAGGAAGATTCAGAGATCAAAGTAAAGAAGAAGATTCACGAAAAAGTCCCTGAAATGATCTTTCATCGGAAAATTGATTTCATCTCTAAGGGGGAGATTGTTAGCGACAATATTCGTAGAGTTGAAATGAATTTTACTTTTAATAATTGTGTTCATCTCTAAGGGGGAGAATGTTGGGAATAAATAATAGAGATGAAACAATTATATTGTATATGTTTGTAAATACTCAATAGTATAGGGGTTGTATGTGTAAATATACAATACTTGTGTATTGTGTATAAATAGGATATAGGTGCTAATGTTTAAAGAACAATTCACATATCTGAGATTGGAGGGAACTGATACACGGATTGATAGAGAGGAAAAGTGTTGTGCAAGTCACCAAGAACTTCAATGTAATGTTCTCTCATCTCAATCTAAGCATTCAATTTTATGTGATTGAATTGTTAATTGTTCATATTGATTGTTTGTATGTGAATGAATTGCATAAAAATATGAATTCACAGGTAGGTGAGTAGAGGTGGGTGGGATAGGGTAGGGTAGGGTAGAGGTGGATAAGAGTCTAAGGTAGAATAGGATGAGATGGATAGGGTAGGGTGGGTGAGGTGGGGGAATGAGGGATGGGTGGGTGGGTAGAGGTAGGTATGGTGGGTAGTAGGTAAGAGTAGGTTGGATAGCGTATGTAAGTTAGAGTAGGGGTAGGATAGGTTAGGGTGGGGTGGGTAATGTATGATGGATGAAGGGTGGGGTGGGTAATGTATGATGGATGAAGGGTGGGTAGGTGGGTAGGGGTAGGTATGATGGGGAGTAAGTGCGTGGGTGGGGTAAGGTAGGGCACGATGTGGTGCAATGGGTTACACGTAATGGGTATTTTTGTAATCAACCACTTTCTGTTTTTAAAAGGAATTCAGTTTCATCCATAGTGTGAAGGAATGTTATTTTCTTTCATTCATTGGAAAATTTCGATTTTGATGGAATCTAATTCCTTTTTATAGTTGAACCAAATAAATGAATTGACTGGAATTGCATTGCTTTCCCTTCCAATTCCTTCGGATTCCAGTGAACCAAACACCACCTAAGTCTCTTATTTTGCTTAACGAAACCACACTAGCAAAAACACCAAGTTTTCGATCTCCAAACAAAGCACCACCCCCTCTGTCCTGATTTGTGTGTGTGTGCGTGTGTTATAATGTGTTTTCTTCATATGTTGGATGCTCTCGGAAAATTCTCTGTTCATCGTATTTTGGTATGTTCATTGTATGGGTTTTGTGTGTGTGCATCTTTGGGTGTGTATTTCATTTCGCTTTGTTTGCTTCGATTTGCTTATTCAAATCATTTGGAGTTTATTCTTCTCACAAGTCACATTAAAATAATCATTTGAAATTTATTTTTCATCTACTATGAAAAATAACTTTCAAATGGTCAAAATTAAATTGATCCTAGTATCAATTTAGCCATGAAGTTACCATTAGTTGAATTTGAAACTATTTCTATCAAAATATAACTTGACAAGAACCCCAATTGAATAATATTCTTGGCTAAAAGTACATTTTGGACTATATAATTAAACTTGGTTTTTATCAATGCAAAGTGATACTTTAAGAAAACAGTTGGCCATTAGACCTTTTCATTCCGATTAATTCTTAAAAACTTTCATTCTCATATAATTGGTAAAAACTTCCACTTCAAATTAATGCATATACACTCATTCTATATTAAAATAATCAGGATCTTCTAATCAACTAAATTACTAACCTAGAATTTATAGGAATAAAATATTAGAATTAATTATATGAAACTAGTTATTAACTTACGTGGATTTTTTATAAATAAATGTTTACTAAAAATCTATAAAAACATAAACTACATACAAAAATGTTTATTTTGCAAATACAAAAATATTACTAATTTTTTTATTCAAGCTAGATAAATAATCTTTTTAATGAATAGTATTACCGTGTCCCGTCATTTTAAAACCTTTTACTTTTAGATTTCTATATAAAATAAAATTTTAGATATTTTCTTTTATATAATACACAATTTAGATGATTAATAAAACATTTTATTACAAATATTGCATTACTTTTAATTTTAAATGTATAAAATAGTGTCTAGTTAGCTAAAATTAAGATTTAAATATGAAAGTTACTAAAATCATTTAAAAAGATTATTAAATTTATTTATAAGAGTTAAATTAGGTAGAACTAAATTACAAATTTACATAAAGTTCTAGCTGCCAGTGGCATGTTTACAGTCTAGAAAAAACTCAATTTGTTTCTTCATCCGACTATTGTTAGCAGTGTAATGATTTGGAGAGTGACATAATTGAGTCACTTTCTTCAAGTAAAACATGAAAAGGTTGCGACACTACAAACGGAAAAACAATACATCATAAATAAAAACATTGAAGTTAATAAAAATACCAAAGTCTATAACAATGAAATGGCTTAATAAAAATATCATGAAAGCGCTTCCCAATTATGGCTTAATTTTCTTTCTAGATTCACAAATGAAATGGATTTGAAGAAAATAAAAGATTTGTGTAGCATTCAATCAAATCCAAAACCCATTAAACTTAAGCCATCCATATCAATACAAATTTGTAACAAGCCCATGGACTTTCATATTCGAACTTGTGATGAGAAGTATCTGAGATTGATGGTGGAGTTGAGGCTGCAACCCACCGTTGATCTTGGGCCATGGGTGTGTTGAATTGGTGAAATGGAAGTCAATAATTGTGAGATTTCATGTGATCAAATCACAAAAGAAAGATAAAACTGCTTATAGTGAATTGGCGTTCACAAGTATCTCAAAACGCAAACCTTTTTCATATTTCGCCATAGTTTGTGTGTTAAATTTCTGAAATCAAAGTGGCTATTTATCCCAAATGACCATCACAACCTCTTTTCCTTTCTTTGATTTGCCGATCCACCACAAACATTTAGAAATCCAGACCATCAAATCATATGTATTTCTTAGAAAAATATTACAAAATTTAATTCATTTTGCTATCAATAGCTAATTAAAATTAATATTTAATGGTTTTAGTGTTAATTTTGCTATCACAACGGCCTTTCCAGTACTTTCTACTTTGGATCTCGATCCCTCACAATTTTAACTATTTTTTCTCCCAAATACTCATCGACTCTTTGGTCTTTCTCTTGGCGGCTTCTTTTGTAAGCTTAGTGCACCGGAACTTTTAGGAGGATTAAAATGTTGGTTTTGTGCAGATTTTACCTTGACCTGTAATGGCACAGAGAACACAAGATCGCAGTCCTCTATCAGCCCTTTTGCGACCACATTTGTCGTCGCAAACACATAATTTTAAACCTGAGTTCTCTATAAATAGGGTTTATTGGCATCATGTGCAAGGGTGTCGAAGTTGACGGGACTTCTGAAGTTGTACTGTATAGACATGAACATAGACCAAATCTGATTGTGAAGTTGATCTATTATCCTGAAGAGAGGTGAAGACGAATTTGATAAGAAATCATGCACATCGGATGATTAAAACATAGATGCATGAAATTTGTCTTTCAAATTTTGGGGTTTCTTTTTTCAATTTCTAACAAAGTCTTACCTCATGGTCTCCATTGCAGTGATTAAAATGCTATGAACAATCAACTTGGTAAACATGGAATGGAAACTACACTGCAAAGGGAAAAACAATAATTTACAACATCAAAAAACATTGAATTTAATAAAACGGTTCATTGTCAAAAAAAAAATTACCAACTTTACTCTTTTTATTGTTTAAGATAACCAAATTTATTAATTTACAAGAGAAAAATAATCAAACTTTTATTTTTTATCATTTAAGGTAATTGGCTACCTTAAATGACTTAAAGGCTAATTAATGACCAAAAATAATAATAACTTTTGTTATTTTTATCACTAATGGTAACATTATTTATTTTTTATAATTAATAATATTGACTTTTATAATTTTTATCGTTTATAGTAACAACTTTTTTATTTTTCAATAAATAATAGTTTTTGGGACCTGCAAACTTGTTTAGCAGGTCACCAACAACTTTTCAGTTATCATAAATAGTAACATTTTTTCATATTTTTATAAATAACAGTAACATATCAAATTAAACTCAACTTTTTTTATTTTTTAAGATTTCATAAACTTCAAAATAAACCCAATTTATGTATCAAATTTTATTGTGAAATTTTTTCAGTTGCAATTAAACTTGGTTCCCATAAATGATAAAATTGAAAGTTTTTTTCTATTGCAACATAGATCGTTACCTTGAATGATTAAAAAAAAGGTAAATTTGATTATTATTTTTTTTTTTTTGCAATTAGCCCTTAATAAAAATAAACGATCTTTAAAAAGTGAGAAGCATGATAAAGCATTTAAATTTGTTTTAAAAGAAAGGGAAATGTTTACATAGCACTCTATCAAATCCAAAGCAATTATTAAACTCAATTCAAATAAGTAAAAATTTCATTAGAAGCCTTCGGATTTCAAGCGATCAAAGTACACATCAAAAGAAAGAAATAGATGCTTACAATGAATTGGCAATAACAAGTATCTGAGATTGGTGGCGGAGTTGAGCATGCAAACTCCATTTCATCTTCTTTGGTCATGGCAGACTGTGAATTAAATTTGTGAAATGGAACTTGGTATTTATCCCCAGATGATCATTGTCTTTGCTCTTCTCTGATTGGCGGTTCCCTTGTAGTCCGGATCACTATCCGCCCAAAAATATTTAGAAAATCTAGAGCATATCAAACCTTCAACACATAATCATAACCATTTATTTTGCAATCACATCGACGGTTAAAATTAAATTAAATGGTGGTGGATCATGATCCGTATAATTCATCAATCAGAAAAAAGCAAAGTCAATGGTCATTTGGGTTAAAATTATACACGACTTACGAGTAAAATTCATTTCGGGAATATGTAAAAAATCCCAAAGTTGGCCTTTTCGATTTAGTCCTCCGTTCAATTTTTTGCCTTAATAGTCACTCAACTACTATAAATTAAGGGTAAATTGCAATTTTAGTCACTGTGGTTATTTACAAATATGGCGTCATCCTATTTGAATCGAAATTACAATTTCAGTATCTATGATTGTTTTTTTGTTATGATTTTGGTCTTTTGACCACTCATTATTTTAAAAAAAGATCATTTTGCCTTTTAAATTTTGTTTCAGTTTTAGTTCCTAACCAATTACTTTCTTTTTAATATTATTTTTAATTTCTTTTTATTCTATCATTATTTATTTAATATTTAATTTTTTTCTTATTATTACAATGTGACTAAAATAATAATTTTTTAATATATTGTATATTATTATTATTATTATTAACTCACATATTTAAATGAAATAATATATAACAAGAATTTATTTACTTTCTTCTATTTTTATTAATTATTATAAAACTTTAATAAAAAATAATTTTTTATATGTGTGTGTGATTAAGTCGTATCATATTATTATTTTCTAATTTAACCTTCAATAAACCAAAACAATTCATGACACCTTTTGCTTTCATAGGTCTTCTATATTTGTTTTGCCTCCCATTTTTCTTATTATAACACTCTTAACTAATTTATACAATTAACTTACAAAAATATTGAATGAAAACAAATATAATTACATGATTTTAAAATTTTTTTAATTTAACATTCAACTTTACCTAAAATATTTTATGGATATTTATGTAAAAAAAACATTGAAGTTGGACCATTTTGCAATTAAAAACCTTCAACAATTTTTCATTGCACAAACACGATAATTGGATATATAACCGACTGAAAGTCACATACCATCGTCGACAAGTTATGTAATTTTATTAAAAAAGTAAATTATAACAAAAAAAAACATTGATTGAACAAATAAATCCACCAGAATCATGTATTTGAATCATAATAAAAAAACAAGTAAGTTCGTTGATGAGAAGGTTCATAGGATCGGTCAGCAGATGGCAACCGGTTCATCATGTTGCAATTCTTTTTTTTTAAAAAAAAAAAACTCATTTTGATAAGGTTTACAAGTCAGTTGATGGATTTTCGTGCAATGAAAAATAGATGGGGTTTCAATCATAAAAATATCCAACTTGAAGTTTTTTAAATAAATTTCCCAATACTTTATCTACAATTATAATTGAATTATAAAAAAGAATTATTAATGATCCAAGAAAAATATATTTCATATCATAATGTAAAATTTTGATAAAATTACAAATACGTATTTGTTACAAGACAAGTAGAAGAGACAATAAATTTTACGTTTCTATACATAATTATCAACAAGATAAAAGAGGCTTGCAAAAGCAACCTATTCACTTCAACATAGTCTTTCTTGCATATATGCTTGATCCGTACAAATGAATTCATTTGAATTTCATCCAAATGCCTATGAGCTGAAATAGTATTCGCCCGAAAAACTCATTCAATTTTTTGTCTTCCATATGTATCATATAGCAGTAAAAAGGATAGCGACCCAGAAACTTTTTTTATGGGGATCGGAATTTAATAGCTACAATAGTGTAAGTGTTGAAAAAAAATGTAAATTTTTTATAGAAAAAAATGTATTTTCCATGTTTTTGTACCAAATATAATTATATATAATTGTGAAATATATAATTAATATTTTGTGAGTTTGTATTCTCCTTGAATAGAGGATTCCAACGATATAAAGAACATCCAAAACGGAGCTAAGATGAATGAGATATCTATGCTCAAATATTGGTGTTTGGAATGAATGAAACTCCTTCTAGTGGGAGAACTTGTCCCACGTAGGAAGGAAGATGGAAACTAAAGTAGGTTTATAAGGAGAGTGTTTAAAGCCATCACAAGATTGTTTGTGGTTTTACTCCAGTGCCTACCCGCGTGCAGGGTGGTTGCAAATCTTGGACCTCGAAGGCTTAAAAAATTCACTGAACTCGTGTACGCCAGCACTTGCGGACACGAATGCAGCTTCGAAAATCAGGGCTCGTGCGAGGCAGAATTTTTTTAGCCATATAATATCGCGTAAATTGAAAATTTTATACCGACCCCCATACCTTAAACGTGGGTCCGCCCCTGCTTCTCATTGATGTTTAGACTCAGTGAATATCCGAGATAACCAAAACTCCCTACAACTATCTATCGACTAATATTCTTATGTCGTCGATGTGCAGTCGCTCACAAAGATCTGTATTACTGCCTTTCCTAAAGCATTATATCAAATAGCTCCTTAGATTCATGTGATCTTCCAATCACACCATACCATACGGAAAGGGACTTCATCTGGATCAAACATATGAAGCATGTTAAACAAATCCGCAATCTAAATGGTTGTTTGTTTACTTCTTAATAGAATCATTAATAAGTCATTCAAAGATAAAATAACCTCTTAATGATATACAAAATAACAAAACCATTAAATACTCTTCATCACAACTTTTTTTTCAAAGGGAATTAAAAGCCATCTTATACATTTTAACTCTAAACAAAGATTTTAATTACCTTTTAACTGTGAAGATTAAAATGCTATGAGCAATCAACTTGTAAATGCATCAATCCATGGTCAACCCGGCAAGGCTACTACACTTCATGATGGCAAGATGGAAAAATGAGAAATCGATAAATTAATTACCATATTTAAAAAAAGGTTTGAATTAGTAAAAATCTCAAATCGTAGAAGGTGAAAAACATAAATTAAACAAGAAAATTGCAAACTGATCAATGAGCAATCGTGAGTATTGATGTTAACCCATCTGGATTCTGGAGATAACAATTCTGGCTGAAATTTCTTGATTAATTTCACAAAATATGAAATCAGAGACGGATGCCTTTTCACGTTTGCATGTCTTTAAAGATATAGAATATGTATATAATATTTTAAAATTGGTTTTAGAGTAAATTTAAAAAAAGATAGACTATGTGATTTAGTCAAAATTATGGATATAGTCACTGATCTTTAAAAATTACTTAAATGATCACTCAATACATTATGTAATTATAAAACATGTTCCTTTTTCTCTTAACTTTTTGTAAATGATGGTTTTTTTATTTTCTTTATAATAGTTTTGGTCACTCCACTATATAATTTAATTTCAGCTTTAGTGTTTTTCATAAAATTTTAATTATTCTTTAAATTTTAAATGTTAACTTAAAAAAGTAATTATCTTTATTTTTATTTATGCTATTTTTTTAAAATATATTTTATTAAAAATATATTTATCTCCCAACATATATTTTATAATTTATGAATTAAAAATTATCATTATTGGATTATTAAATTCATTTATTTTACGTTTGTTTTTTATATTCAATTTATTTATCTTATCATTCATGATAAAATATTTATACTTCCTCCGTCGCAACCTAAATGTCCATATTTTTATTTTAAATTGTCCAAAAATAAATGTCCACTTCCAAAAATAAATTATAATAATTTATTAAATTCTAATAATGTAGTTATCTTTATCAAAAATTGATTATAGTAATAAATAAGGGTAAAGTTGTCATTTAAGTATAAAAGAGAACAATAATTACCCACTTTTCTTAACTGTTTTTGTCTAGTGGACATTTAAATTGGGACGAAGAGAGTACTTTTTTAAACATAACCACCATAACCACTTTTCTTAAACTGTTTTTGTCTAGTGGATATTTAAATTGGGACGGAGGGAGTACATTTCTTCAACCA
Organism: Centrapalus pauciflorus; assembly: GCA_020465985.1. Classification (NCBI taxonomy): domain Eukaryota; kingdom Viridiplantae; phylum Streptophyta; class Magnoliopsida; order Asterales; family Asteraceae; genus Centrapalus; species Centrapalus pauciflorus. Next base: position 461,605 of record JAANYP010000199.1, read on the forward strand.
TAACCACCATCGTTGCCACCGTTAAACCATCGGCCAATGCCACCACGCCGCCGTCACCGTCTCCTCCCTCCCTTTGTCTCTCGGTTGCCATTATATATCTCCCTCTCTCTGTTGCCGCCATCGTCAGTTACCACCATGCATGGACTAAAATGATGATAAATCGATGATGTACACGAAAATGAACATGTTGATGTATTGTTTCGAATCCGGATGAAGATTCATGTTTAGAATTAAAGATGATGCATGGTCGGGAATGTTCAAATTTGAATGAACATGATGATGTTTAGTTTTAAATCCGGATGAACACGAAGATGAACGATGATGCATGGTAACCGATAATGAACAAGACGATGAACACATGATGAACGATGCATAATTAACAGCAGCAACCTGATGCATATAGATAGACGATGAATGATGAACATGGTTGATGAACGATGAACATGATGATGAATTCGAGATGCATCACAAATTGAACGATGAACATGAAATGCATCACAAATTTGTATAGATAAATTCGAGACGCATCACGAATTGAACGATGAACATGAAATGGATCATGAATTTGTATAGATAAATTCGAGATGAATCACAAATTGAATGATGAACATGAAATGCATCACATCTCTATCATCTTTTTTGTATTTGTGTAGATTTTGTTAAATTCAGAAGTGTATTAATTGAATTTATTTAGCATTTATTATTGCACTAGTTGTTTAGAATATTAAATTTAGTACCCAAAATACTCTCTCATGTTTGATTTTGAATGCACTGGATGCATAAAGTTTTCCAACTATTTACTTTTTTGTCATTTAATCAAAACCATACAATTTTTTGATCTAATGGATGACATAGGTTTTTTGTACCTCGATGCACAAAAGTTAGGGGTGAGCATGGGTCGGTTTGGGTCGGTTTCATGCCCAAACCGAACCCAAACCGTTTATTTCGGTTTTTGGGTTTTAGAAACCGTTCGGTTTCGGTTTCTTCCCGGTTCGGATTTTCGGTTTCCCGGATTGGTTTCTCGGTTTTTCGGGTTGAACCCATGGTTTATGGGTTTTCGGTTTTCATGGGTTCGGTTCGGTTTTTGGGTTTAAAACCATTCTTTTTGGTTGATTTTTTATCTTAAAATGGTTATTTTAACTAGTATTTACTATTACTCATTTAGACTATATAGTAGTTTTCATTTGTAATTACTAACTAGCAACTTAATTATTTAGAAACATAATACTTAATAATTTACTAGAAAACTAATACCTACTATCATCTTAAAAAATATTTTTAAAAATTATACTAATTATTACTTTTCGGTTAGGTTTCGGTTTTTCGGTTCGGTTTTGAGACGCAATCCTAACCCAAACCATTTGAAACGGTTTTTTCGGTTTTTCGGTTTTTGGTTTTCCAGTTTTACGGTTTTTTTGGGTTCGGTTTTTCGGTTTCCGGTTCGATTTTTGTTCACCCCTAACAAAAGTTCTCTGCTGAACCTCTCTCTCTCTATCTCTCTCTCTCTCTCTATATATATATATATATACATATATATATATATATATACATACATACATATATATATATATATATATATATATATATATATATATATATATATATATATATATATATATAGGGGGTTCAAAGGATAACCAACATGCATCGTAAAACTTTGGAAAACCTTCATGCACCACCACAAATGCATCACAATTCACGCGTGATGCATCAAATTCCCGCGTGATGCATGCATCGACTTTCTGCGTGATGCATCATGTGATCCAATGACTATAAAGCCGAATCCGGGTTTTCCCGATGCATATAAGTTTTCCATTGAAAGTTTGAAACCACCCCTATTATTTTTATATATATATATAGAGGGAGGTTCAATGGAAAACCACAATGCACGTGAAAACTTGTGAAAACCGCATTGCACCACTACAAATGCATCAAATTCCCCGCGTGACGCATCAAAATCCCGTGTGATGCATCAAATTTCCCGCATGATGCATCAAAATCCCGCGTGATGCATCACCTTATTTACGATCATGCCACCGCGTTTTTCATTAAATGCACCAAATCGGACGGTATGCGTAGGTTTCCTTGGTTTTCACGTGCATAGTGGTTTTCCATTGAACCCACCCCTATATATATATATATATATATATATATATATATATATATATATATATATATATATATATATATATATAATCTCTTTTCATGGGTTGTCGTCACTACAAGAAAAGTGTCATTTAGTGACACATGTTTTTAGTGACACAAAAATAAGTCTCACTATATATTACTTTTAGTGACACTTATAAAAAGAGTAGGTAAAGAGCAATCTTTTACCCACACTTTTTCTTTTTTAGTGACACAAAAATTTTGTCACAAAATACTTGAGGCCTATACCCACATACTTTTTTAGTCACTAAATGTCTATACCTACTCCACTTTTACCCACTCTTTTTTTAATCAAAAAGTGTCACTATAGATATCAAAATCTTTTACCTACACAATAAAAAGAGTGGGTAAAAGTGGAGTGAGTATAAATATTTAGTGACTAAAAAAGTATGTGGGTATAAGCCTCAAGTATTTTGTGACAAAATTTTTGTGTCACTAAAAAAGAAAAAGTGTGGGTAAAAGATTATTCTTTACCTACTCTTTTTATAAGTGTCACTAAATGTAAGATATAGTGACACTTATTTTTGTGTCACTAAAAGCATGTGTCACTAAATGACACTTATCTTGTAGTGCGTGGTCGATCCAATGAAATTTTTTTTAATGAATTAAGTTAGTATTTGTCCTGGGCTGGTTTTTAGGAAGCCTACGTTTTACCTGTAAGTTTTGTTTATAGCCTTTGTATATATATAGGCTGCTTTGTTTACTCATCTCTCATTCTCTCTGTCTTTAATTATCTCTCTGTACTTCCTTCAAGTTGTTTTCTAACAAACATGAATTGTACTTTGAAGTTTGGTCTTTATGACTTGGAATACTTTTTTATGTAAAGAATGAGTTGTAAATTGTGTAATAAAACTTATACCTCCTAAATTAATTGCTCCACACATGCATAACCACTCGTGCTTAATAAGTCTTCCAAATGCTTTATATAGAAGTGATAAAGATAGGCAACACCACCATATTCCTTTCAACAAATCAGTTGGTGAAGATTTTTGAAAACCCATAAACACAGTTCTTGTTTAACACCATGTCAAATCCTTCAAACTTGAGAGAGTTCAAGCCTCTAGACCTTGAAGAATTTCGTGAAATAGCCCATAAAACTGTAGATTTTATAGTTGATTACTACAAGAAAATTGAGAACTATCCGGTTCTCAGCCAAGTTGAGCCTGGTTATCTAAGAAACCGACTCCCAGAAACACCACCTGATGCCCCAGAATCATTTGATACTATCTTTAGAGATATACAAAATGACATTATTCCGGGCATAACTCATTGGCTTAGTCCGAATTTTTTTGCTTACTTTCCTGCTACTATAAGCTCTGCGGCTTTTGTAGGCGAAATGTTGTGTAATTGTTTTAATACGGTCGGGTTTAACTGGCTTGCATCCCCGGCTGCCACTGAGCTTGAGATGGTGGTGATGGATTGGCTTGCCACCATGCTCAAGCTCCCCAAAGATTTTATGTTTTCGGGTTCTGGAGGTGGGGTTTTGCAATCTTCAACAAGTGATTCAGTCTTGTGCACACTTCTTGCCGCTAAAGATCGCGCACTTAACGATATTGGTGTTCAACATATCGGAAAACTTGTGGTCTATGGGTCAGATCAAACTCACTCTATGTTCATGAAAGTTTGTAAGTTGGCTGGGATTCATCCACAGAACATTCGATTAATATCCACAAGTATCAAGGATGACTTTTCTCTTTCCCCAAGAGTGCTTCGAGAAGTCATAAAAGGTGACGTGGCAGCAGGGTTGGTCCCACTTTTTTTGTGTGCCACCGTCGGGACAACCTCTACAACCGCAATAGACCCCATCAAAGATCTAGCGGACGTGGTAGGCAAATATCGAATCTGGGTTCACGTCGATGCAGCTTACGGTGGAAGTGCATGCATATGTCCGGAGTATCAACATTTTCTTGAAGGCATTGAACGGGTTGACTCATTGAGTATTGCCCCGCATAAGTGGCTACTTAGTTACTTGGATTGTAGTTGTCTCTGGGTCAAAAACCCGAATTTGATTGTTAACGCACTTAGAACCGATCCTGAGTACTTACGAAACAAAGTAAACGAATTAGACTCAGTAGTGAGTTACAAGGATTGGCAAGTGGCTGGTACGAGTCGAAAATTTAAATCACTACGTTTATGGTTCATTTTACGCAGCCACGGAGTGCAAAACCTACAAAACCACATTCGAACGGACATCCAAATGGCAATAACATTTGAACGGCTTGTACAATCTGACCCAAGGTTCGAGATTGTTGTTCAACGACGATTTTCGTTGGTGTGTTTTAGGCTAAAACAATTCAATGGGTTCGACTCAGCCTACATCGAGTTGCTAAATAGGAAGCTACTGGACCGAGTCAACTCAACAGGCCGAGTTTACATGACTCATACGGTTGTTGCTGGAATTTATATGCTGAGGTTTGCCGTTGGAGCAACACTCACAGAAGAACGCCATGTGGTTGTTGCGTGGGAATTGATACAGGAGAAGGCGGATGCTTTGGTCAAAAGAGAGTTACAAATCAAATGATCACGTAATTCAATTGTTGTGCATGAATGAATTGTATACTTTTAAGTTTTAAACTTTAATTTCTTTGTTTATTGTATTTACTTGTTTATGAACCCATACGTTACATGGATATTTTTCAATAAATAAATAATTACATAAAATATATGTAATTAAATATACGTGAATAATAGTTTTTTTTAACAATATTCTTTTAATTATTTAATTCTTATTTGTTAAATACTTAATATTATTTATTTAATATGTACTTATTTTTAATATATATTAATAAGTCTATAAACAAATAATATATTAGATATATATATATATATATATATATATATGAATACATACAACATAATATATATTTGGATGTAGATTTAAATTTGTTGATAGATTATAGGATTTAAGATTTTTTTTTATGTTTATATTTATACCAGCTAAAAATTAACAATTTCTAAATAGATAGCAATAACAAATAACATATTGGATAATGTCAGATAGTGGATATAGCTAATTATTCATTAATGTTTACAAAATTTAGCTGATAACATTATGATTTTTTTAAAGTTTAAATTTAAATTAGCTAAAAACTAACAAATGTTCAATAGAATTTGATTACAAAATAACATTATTGGATAATATAAAATAGTTGATAGAGTTAATTATTTATTGATGTTTATAGATATTAGAATTAAATAACTAGGTATTATTTTAATTTATTTTAAAAATAATCAAGTATATTTATCTTTTTAAATGAAACGTGGTAATTTCATGTGACAATCTATGCTATCTTTTATTATATATACACACATCTGTCCATATGTGTGTCTACATATATATATATATATATATATATATATATATATATATATATATATATATATATATATATATATATATATATATATATATATATATATATATAGGGTTGGGATTATTGCAGAACCTTAATTTAGTGCAGAACTATAGAACCAATCTAAACCATTGGATTATTATATAGCACTAGGGATAATATGGTAATTATGCAATTAACATTGAATTAATAGTAGTCTACCAAGTTTGACTGCCCACTTTGACCATTTTTTACTCTTTTAATATCGAAGGTACATGCAGTGTTGAATGTGTGATATAAACTGTAATTCGAAATTGAATGATCTCTATATAATATATTGAATGGAGGTCTAGGTAAAAAAAACTTTTACGAAAAATAAACACGTAAAATTTTTTCGAAAAAAATATATCATTACTGCTCTCATTAAATCAACCAACTTTTGACCACTAATTTTGACCATTATTTTGGTTCTGTTAATTTTGAATGTACATGCAGTGTTGCATCGACGTTGGATATATGACATCAAGTGTTCATTTGACATTGAATTATATCGGTCATGCTACATTGCATCGTGGTCTGGGTAATTTTTTTTTACGAAAAATAAACACGTAATTTTTTTCGAAAAAATATGTCATTACTGTTCTCATAAAATTAACCAACTTTTGACTACTAATTTTGACCATTATTTTGGTTCTGTTAAATTTGAATGTATATGCACCGTTGCATCGACGTTGAATTATATCGGTCATGCTACATTGCATCGTGGTCTGGGTAATTTTTTTTTACGAAAAATAAACGCAAAAAAAAAAATGTCATTACTGTTCCCATTAAATCAACCAACTTTTGACTACTAATTTTGACCATTATTTTGGTTCTGTTAATTTTAAATGTACATGCAGTGTTACATCGACGTTGAATATACGATATCAAGTGTTTATTCGACATTGAATGATACCGGCCATGCTACATTGAATCGTGGTCTGAGTAATTTTGTTTACGAAAAATAAACACATAAAATTTTTTCGAAAAAATTATATCATGACCGGTCTCGTTTTAAAGAGTATAAAATTCTTGTTTTTATAGTATAATTTTTTGATTTAACAATTAATCATATTAATGTTATTTTAATTTAAAGAAAAATGATATTTATTTTACTAATGCCAATCTTTTTTCTATTTCTAATCTATTCCTTTTTTACCCCCTGAAAGAATTAAATAATCACTAATGCCAATCTTTTTTTCACTAATTCCAAACTTTATGGTTTTAATCAAGACCATTAGATTAATCTAATCTATGGACGATATTGGTTCTACCGTTCTACACTAAATTTAGGTTCTTCAATGATCTCATATATATATATATATATATATATATATATATATATATATATATATATATATATATATATATATATATATATATATATATATATGGGTTTATTATGAAAAAAACCAACATGTTTTCTAATTTTTAGCGATTTAGTCCCTCCATGTTATTTTTTACCATAAAACCCCATATGTTACCATTTCGTTGTTGGTTTTAGGAAAATTAACTATTGTAACCGGTAATATGTTTATGTGGCAGATTAGGTGTCAAATGAACGCTTGCATGTCAAATGAAAGCTTATGTGTAAGGCTACATGGCATTTGACATCTTCAAACACACACCCTTTCACGGGCACACACACCCCCTCACCTTCTCCTTCTCTCTCTTCGCTCTCTCTCTTCAACCTGCCGGCGACTGTCGCCGTCGCTCTTTGCCGGCGATCGCCAACCCCTACTCCTGACCTCCTTCTCCATCTCCCTCTCGCTCACTCGTTCTCTCTCTCTCTCTCTCTCTCTCTCTCTCTCCCCATCTCTCTCTCGCTCTCACTCACGACGACACCGGCTCAACCCTAGCGCCGCCGTCGCCGCCCCCATAACCCCATCACCGCCACCGCCCTCACGACATCCACCACCACTCGGCCTCACCCACTCTCTTATGCTCACTCGCTCAATCTCAGGTGCTGCGCCCACAACACGATTGCTGCCGCCGACCAAGAACGGTCTCAGGTGCTGCGTCGCCACCAAACCACCACTGCCAACCTACATACCAGGTTTGTTTCTTATCTTACCCTTTAGGTTATTATTCTTTTGATTTCAAATCTGATTTCAAATCTGCAACTATCTCGTAAACATTAACGAGAAAACGTGAGTTTAAAATGGTTTTTGTACATTGATTTTAATGGAACCGTGAAGAACAATAGCTTGATGAGGTAAGAGTGTAAAGAGGTAACAGGTAAAGCAAAGAAACTATGATGATATACACGTCACCGCCACGTAGGATTTATTACCGGTATAACCGGTTTTAAGTCAATAATTTCCTAAAACCAACAACGAAACGGTAACATGAGGGGTTTAATGGTAAAAAATAAAATGGAGGGACTAAATCGCTAAAAATTGGAAAACATGTTGGTTTTTTCATAATAAACCCTATATATATTATAGAATCAGGTTCATCAGCGTAATGTGACAATCTATGTTATCTTTTATTATATCTTTTATTATATATAATGGACTGATGTGTGTATATATAATAAAAGATAACGTAGATTGTCACGTTACGCTGATGAACCTGATTCTATAATATATATATATATATTATAGAATCAGGTTCATCAGGGTACCTATGAGATTCCAGTGTACCCTAATGTGAATGACCATTCACACATATTTTTTTTGAATAGACATGTATAAGACAACATTATAAGATCTTTTTTCAAAAGGAGCAACATCATAAATCTTGTGAATGATAAAAAAAGATCATGTGAATGGTCATTCACACCATTCACATTCACATGAATGACCATTCACGTGGATGACCATTTACATAAATATGCAATGAGCATTCATATAATTTTTAAGAACACATAAAGTGTGAATTTATGTGAAATTCATATATCATGCGTATAACATTAAATTGAACATGGTTATGTGAAAAAAAAAATTTTAAAAGTTTTTTAAGGCTGGTACCTTCGGATGCACTTGGTTTCGAGAGGTACATATATGAATCTGACTATATATATATATATATATATATATATAGGGGGTTCGTTGGAGAACCTTCATGCATTGAACAACATCGAAGAATCTTCATGCACCACCACAAATGAATCACAATTCTCGCGTGATGCATCATTATTTCCACGTGATGCATCAAATTCTCGCGTGATGTATGGACTTTCACATGATGCATTACGATTTTCTAGCGATGCATTTTGGTTCTCCAAGTTTTTCGATGCATAGAGGTTCTCCATTGAACCAACCCCTATATATATATATATATATATATATGTGTTTAAAATATATTTATTTTTTAAAATTACATATAACCTCAAAATATTATCTATTATAAGTTTTTAAAATAATATGAATAGTATATTAAACCGAGATAAATGAATTATATAAACGATATAAATTATAAAATTGAAACTTACATCGTTACACTTGAGAATGATCAATTGCTTATGTTTTAAGAATTACTTATAGCAACATTATTTATTTTTATCATTAAGAACATCAACTTTTATGTTTTTTTTATCATTTGTAGCAAAAAGTTGAGCAAGTTGTTTTTATAAATGATAAAAAAAATATAAAAGTTAATGTTATTGGTGATACAAAATATAAAATTAAGTTAATGTTATTAGTTATGAAAAATACAATTTTTATACTATTAATGATTAAAAAATAAACAATGTTATGATAAAATATAAAAAGTTGTTACTATATTTAGCAATTGACCCATTGAGAATTATAGAATTTAAACTTTAATTAAAGCCCACTCTACCCCGCTCGCAGCATCTATCGTTGCAGCTCTCCCACCGGCCGTAAAACTCTGATGATAGCCAAGGCTGGATCTTCCCATTGGCAGAATGAGCTTTTGCCTTTTGGGCCTCAAATTTTTTTAACTCAAATATATATATACACGTGTGTGTGTGTGAGTGTGTGTGTCCCAATTTTATATAGACAAGCAAATATCACTTCAAAAGCTAGCAACTTTCACAGACGCATGACGATTACTAACGATCAGATAGCTTCGTACTAACGAAATGTCCATAATAATCTAAGAAATGGCCTAGAACTGATAGCCAATCGCAAGGAGCTAGGCAACTCATCAGCCAACTCCTTCAATTCTCAATCAACACGACAACATTTTTTTCTTTTTGTATTGTTGACAATACTTTGAATGGCTTTTCCAACCCATATCATCCAATGGACCCGAATTTTTAAGTGAATAGGTAAATTAGATTACGGTTATAAAAGGTATATTGAAAGATAATATTGCACTTATATAGAAGTAGTTAGGGTTGTAAACGAACTGAATAGAATTGCAATCATATATAAGTAGGGTTCTGAACGAACTGATCAAATGTTCGACAAACAGTTCTCGAATCGTTCGACGGAAAGTTCATTTATGTTTGTTATTTTATTTAACAAACGAATGGAACACAAATTTTTGTTTATTTAATTATATGAATGAACTTGAAGATAGGTTCGGTTTATTCATTTATGTTTGTTTATGTTCGTTCATTATATTCGTTCGTTTAATTATAATTAGTTCTAGTTAATATATTATTGTTATTATTAATATTATATAATACATTTAAATAATATATTAATTAATAAAAGTATATAAATCATACATTAATTAATCATATAAATTTAGAAATTAAATTTTATTCAAACTTTAATATATACCGACGTGATTGGTGACATTGAATGCAAATTAAAGAATATTTAAATGCTTTAATGTTTGGAGAACGTTAATTTAATATTGAAATTGAGATTCCTGTTTCTTAATTATACATTAGTTTATTGTTATTGTAATACTTTGAAATCATTTATAAAATTTATGAATGTGCGAGTGTAGTTCGAAAACTACAAATTATGTGTTGTGAATAAGTAAGTGTAAGGTTACGGATTCGACTGGTAAGTTTGAATTTAGTTGCATTTGGAGCAAAGAAGTAGTTAGGAGTAGAACTAGATTAGTTTGCCGTTAAAAAATGTATGTTCATTTGTGTTTATTTATGTTCGTTTTCCGTTTTTTTATGTTTGATATCCGTTAAACGAACAAAATAAATACACATGATCAACAAGACCAATTTATTAATGAATGAACAATGTCAATCATATCCCTCAGCGAACCAGAACACGAACAGAATCTTGTGTTTGTTTATGTTCATATTTTGTTTATTTTTTTTATCTAAAATTGAACTAGCATCATTCGTGATTTTTCAGTTTGTTTACAACTTTATATAGAAGTAGGAAATAATTGAAATCGTTAATTTAATTAGTGTTTCCTGGTTTGACTATTTATAGTGTCTATAATGTAGGTTATGCCTATAATATACTTTTATACGGTATCAGATATAGATATTCTAGCTACTAAGTAGTTTATGTAATAACTTCGAATTATCAAGTTGGGATAAATTAGGTATTAGTTAATTTATTAATTTAATTAGTTTGACCTTTACTAATAAATAACAATAATGAGAGATTTAAAAAAAAATACATATGATCTTAGGATGTTCAATTAAGTATATAAATAGGATTTTTTTTTACTGAATTCAGTTAACAATTATCATTTATTTGTTTGTACCTTATAATATTAATAATACAGTAACTATTATTCATAAATATTTTCAAAACTAAAAAGTCATTGGTTATAGTAAATGACATTATTATTCTTTTATATGTATTTTTAAAAAATAATTATATATATAATGTAATAATGGGTTTACATATGTTTTTTATAAATATGTTCAAGGACGGGATCTACTGTTAAGAGTTTGGTGGTGTCACGCGACACCGATAAATGTTGTTGACGATACGTAACAACTAGTTAGAATACTCTCGTAAAATTCTCATAATATTTACATAATCCGCTCCTATTATTTTTATATTTTAACAATTGACATTGATGACAAATTTTCTAAATCCATCTTTAAATGTATTTATCAAAAAAAATTGACTTAACACGTGAGTTAATAAACTAGCTTATAATAAAACAATAATATAAAATGATTTTATATTAGACTTAAAATATGTATTAATTAATTAATTAACGACATACATGAATAAATTATACCGCAAGTTTAAAAGACAAACACATGCATTCATGTTGAGTACGTCCAAGCCAATACCAAAACTGAATCTCGTACCAAATACATAAATCAGTATTTCTAGTATTGTACGTTATCGGTACCGAATCCGATATGATTAAAAAGAAAATGATACATTAATCGGAAGGAAGAATGAACTCTTTCCTTTCAAAAGGGAAAGAAACAAATTAAGCAATAAAAAATGTGTGTTCTTTAACAAATTAGGGACGGGTTTTCTGAGACGAAAGCTTTTGAGACGACAGTTGTCTCTAAATATCTTTTGGGACGATTATTTAATGTTTTGGGACGACATTTGTGGTCCCTAAAAGGCATTATTCTTGTAGTGCTCAACTTTGTGATTTTATTTTATTTTCCTCTTATTTTATTTATTTATTTTGTTCATTTTAAAATCGGATAACAGATCATGAAACAATGTTACGGCACTTAAAACCACCAACAAAGTTGCTGCTAGTAGGCGCATGCATTCAATGTCTGAGACACAAACAGGCAGGTGGACCGGAAGATGAAGTTTTCATTCATGATTCATACATATATATAATTGTGTTTTTTAAAAATATATTTGGAACTCGATAATACAACTTTACATGACATAAAGTAATTGAATTTCAAATATTATTAATAAATTTTGATACTAGCTTTAATTACTTATAAAAATGAAATAATATGATTCAAGTAATTAATGAGAAATTAAATAGATTTTTCAAGTTAAATATATTTGGACAATTAGGTGGTAAGAATTCTTAAAATATAAAGTGATGTTTGGTTTACGAAATTGAAAAAGAAGGAAATTAAATTTAAATTTAGCTATAATATGTTTGTTGGTAAGTGATAAATGGTAGTTTTAGTCTTGGTAAAGATGTAGATTGAATATTATTTCATGTATGGGTTGAAATGTAATTCATGTATGAGTTGTTAGGAATATTAAATTTCTATAAACAAAAAATTTGATGACACATGACTAAAATTGAACTCTTCGTATTTGTTATTATAAGTTCAAAATAAGCTAAATCTAAGTTCCAATTCCTTTGAATTTCATTCGGTGAACCAAATGTTATCTTAATTTCTAAAACTTGTATTTATGTGTTATGAAAGGGACGTCTCAAGCTTTTCGATAGCCTAAAACAATTTTTTGTATGGGTCTTCCCAAATGTCAAGTAACTATACGTTTATTCCAAAACATTTATGATAACCTTCTAAAGTTAGAAAATTATATATATGATAAGAGGCCGACAAAAACCCTACGAACTCTCATAAATTATCGATTAAGTCACTGTACTTTTTTTCCAAGTGTTTAAGTCCCTAGGCAATTTTTGTCTTTTTCAAAACTATATATTTGACATGTTTAGCAGGTCACTAACCGGTAAACGGTACAGTGACCTAAACAACAAAAAAAAAGTCCAGTGACTTAATCGTCAAAATTTGAAAAGAAAGTTGGTTTTTTTAATAATAAACTATTCGAGGAACTAATTGTTTTACCTTTTAAGCAGGTAGCAGGTTAAAAATATATAGTTTTGAATAAGACAAATTTTGTTTAGAGACTTAAATACTCAGAAAAAATGTTCAGTGACTTAATCGATAATTGCATGAATATCCGTTGGGTTTTTTCAATAATATGAGTAACCTTTTATTGAGTAACCACAATATTATTTTGGAGCCGACGTCGAGAAGTGTATGATTAAATTTGAATGCACTAACTGTCTAACGAGTAACACTAGAAAAAAGTTAGAACACTAAAACCGAGATGAGGCCAATTATAAGCAATATGAAAGCTTTACGTTATGTTCCATAAAAAACTCATTGAAAGAGAGGAAAGGAAACTGTGAGAGAGAAAGGAAGGGAGAAGAAGAAGAAGAGGGTCCAAGGATGAAGAACGCGCATGAAAGCTCTCTAGTTAAATTACTTCAATCTTCCCAAAATTTGGATGACTGAAATTGAGGGTGATTTCCCTTACTTCTCTTTCTTTTCCTCTGTAAAAAACATCAAAAGAGCACACTTAATGTTTGATTTCTTCTTATTTCTTCCTTTCCCCCGTGATTCCTTCCATCTCTATGGTTATGGAACATAACGTTACTAGTTTTCAAACCTAATAGACACATAAGGGGCCCAAAGAAATATGGATCATAAAGCCAGTGTTTTAGAGAGAAGGGTATACATAGGTCGATGGGCTTCGGCTTTGACACATAGGCTTGAGGTCGCCAGGTACACCACCTCCCTCATATGGCTGCGGCTTTCTCCCACCCCTCTTCGACTCACCCATCTTTCCACTACTCCTTTTATTTTTTTAATTTTCATTTTATAAATACTCAACTCTCATATATTTCATTCTATGCACCTCTCAACTTATATTGTACTCTCTTTTACTATTTTACTTTCATTTTATTTTTATTGTGATGAATCCGTAATCTAGAGACACAAAATAACTTTCGATTAAATCTCGTGGAACATATTGTACTTACCCAAATACCAAATTTAGATGATTAGTTTGTATATTTTTTTAATGTTCATCTAGTTTTGGCAGTTTTCATTTCGTAATTTTAGTTTATATTTATTCTTATGCATTTTTTTAATTAGGTAATATTGAATTTTTAATTATGTAATAATTTTAAATATTTATAAATTAAATATTATAGTTTTAACTGTTTTATTAATTAAAATGAATTCTTTTAATAGGAAATTAAGAAAAATGGAAATGTTAGAAATGTAGGTATTTCCAACTTATTAATGTGAGAAAGGTGGATAGAGAAATTCTGACGTGACGTTGAGGTGCACACAGGGTCGGCCCTGGGCCCGGTGCACATGGGCCACCGCCCAGGGCCCAAATCATCGTAAGGGGCCCAAAAAATTTTATAAATTAATATAGCTCAGTTGTCCAGTATTAGATTATATGTTTTTTGCGTGATACAAAATATAAATAATGTGTTAGTTCAGTTGGTAGTTATTTTATCTTGGAATCCAAATGGCGTGGGATTGATTCCCAGTGTGTGCATTTTTATTTTATTTATATCTCATCACTACCACTTGGATTTTCATCTATAAATATATTCTATTTGCTTTATATCAATATATTATCCATCAAATTCGATATTTATACATTTGCTTTTCAATGAATTTGATTTTTTTTATTTTTGTTTAACACGTGGTTTATGTTATTTATTATACGACTATTAAAAATACAAATGAGATTTGTATTTATTTCTTGGGATGTTATTTATTTTTGACACATATGTTTACTATTCATATTACGAATCATTTAAAATTTAATTTTTTTTTCTCAATTTACTAATAAAAATATAATTTAATATTGTATGCAGTTTTTGCCCAATTTATATATGATGCTAGTATTAAAAAAAATCCGGTTTTTTTGGATTGGGGAAAAATTCAGGGAAGCACTGTGAAACCATTACGTAATGACAGAATGAGAAGTTTTTAAAGATATGACATTGACAATGGTGCAACAAAATCAATATTATTTAATTGTAACTTTTTATACGAATTTTGCTTATATATATAGACGGCCCTTTTTAAATATATGCCACGGGCCTAAAAAACAATCGGACCGGCACTGGGTGCACGTGCACAGAATCGTTGGAATGGTGAAAGGGTGGTAAACCCTTCGCCCTTAGGTGTCGTTTGGTTTGAAGGATTTAATCAATTCATTTAGGATTTGGATTTAGAAATATTTCATTGTCATGTTTGGATAAAAAATTAAGAGTAAGGATTTAATCCATTTAGGATTTTATATTCCTCACTCCTCCACATTTTTAATGCATCCATGAAGATTTCAAAATCCTATCATTTTATAAATCCATCATTTTAAATTCATGCAATCCAAACGCCACCTTAGAGTTATGAAAAGTCATTTGTATAAATTTATGTTACCATATACACAGATTGTGTGAAACAAAAAAAATGTAAGCTATCTATATCTATCTATTCTATTATAAGAGTAACTAGATGCCACATGACACCTAGATAGAGCGCCACTTGGCTTCACCCGTGATTGACACATGTACCCTACAATTTTTGTGTTTAATTTGTTTTTAAAATTTAAAATTTGATTTTTCCAATCTAAATATAATAATAGCAGAATATATATACTCATTCTTGTGAAGCCACGTGTCATCACCATGAATTGACACGTGACATTTATAGACTTAAAATATAAAAAAAATTAAATTATATCTATCCAAATCTAATATAATTTACTTTTAAATTCAAATCAAGTCAAACAAAATCTAATACTCTACTAACTTATTAATTATCATATATTATAATAAAGGTTTAAAAAATATAAGAAAATAATTACTATTCATGTATATATTTAGACTTATATAAAATTAATAGGTTATAATATATAATAATATCATTCTTATATACTTTTGTTTTAAAAATAATATATATACATGTACCTTTTAATTTATTATGTTTTATATATATTAAAAATATCTGCGTAATACGCGGGTAATAAACTAGTATATTAATAAAGCAAAATAATTCATGCCAAGTGTCATTCCCTTAGCTATTCTAATTTATGTTTTCCCGCCCATTTTGTCTAATATAACTCCCTCAATTATCTAATATAATTGATTTAAAAAGAAATTAAATGATTACTATGATAATTCAGTACTACCTAAATGAATTACTATAAATAAAAAAACTATCTTTTTAAATGATTTAAATAACTTTCAAATTTAACTCCTAATTTTAGTTAACTATTCATTATTTTATATATTCAAAAAGTAAAAATAATGCAATATTGGTAATCAAATGTTTATTAATTTTTTTTAATTATAAAAAAATTAAAATATGTTCTATTTAAAAATAAAATTTTAAACTTTTATTTATGCATATAAATCTAAAAATATTTTTTTTTTTTTAAAAATGAATCCTATTCATACATATTCAAAAATTATAAAATTTTAATTATCCCTAAAAGCAAAAAATAATATTGTTTTCATATTTTTTTAGGAAAAAATAAACATTTTTGTATGTAATTTACGTTTGGGTAGATTTTAGTAGATTATTTATAATATATCCACGTAATACGTGGATTGATAACTAGTTGAGATAATTAATCGAGAAATAAAAACGTGCCATGAAAATTAATATACATATCGCCTACTATTTATTTTAGCTAGCGAAAGGTGTAATTAAATCAATCATTGTGCACATTATTTCGTTATATATCTTCAGCATGACTTTTGTAGCAAGATGAGAACCTCATGATAAGTGCGTTACACACACATATACAGAGTGGGTTCAATGGAAAACCACAATGCACCTGAAAACTTGTGAAAACCGCATTGCACCACCACAAATGCATCAAAATCTCGCGTGATGCATCAAATTTCCCGCGTGATGCATCAAAATCTCGCGTGATGCATCACCTTATTTACGATCATGCCACCGCGTTTTTCATGAAATGCACTCAATCGGACAGTTTGCGTTCAGGTGCATAGTGGTTTTATATTGAACCCACCCCTATATATATATATATATATATATATATATATATATATATATATATATATATATAGTAAATTACAAAAATGGTCCCTGTGGTTTGTGCAAAATTACAGAAATGGTCCCTCAACTTTCAAAGTTGCAGTGGTGGTCCCTCAAACCACTTTTTACTTGCAAAAATGGTCCCCCTGTGTCTGAACTTTTTAAAAATGACGATTTTGCCCTTTTATTTATTACAAGTTTAGTCCCTCAACTATTTAATTTACTTTCACTTTTGGTCCCTTTCCTTAAAATTTTAAATTTTTGACTATTAATTTAACAAATTAATATTTAAATCTTTATTATATTATTATTATAATTAAAATTATATATACCTATTTAATTTTAAAAATAAATTTATATTTATTTATTAACAAAGTTTTTATACTTATATTATTTAATTTACGCGTTTTTTTTTATGTATTCAAGTTATTTAATAAGGAACTATTAATGGACCCACGTATTACATGAATAATTTTTAATAAATAATTGGTTAACTGAAATGCATGTAAACTTAAATTGAATAATTTAATATTAATTCTTATAAAAAATATAAAAAAGTACAATTATTAGTAATATATATTATTTATCTATCTTTTTTAATAGTCATGAACAATAGTTATTTTTTTTTACATTTTTTAAACTTTTTATTCCTAAATTTATATATATTTAGTCGATATAATTTGAAATTTTAATTTTATGTAAACTATAATGTTTATATGTTTTTTTATATTTTTATTTAGATATATTGATAAGTATATATAAGATATAATTTGGATGTAAGTTTAAATATTATCTATTTATTCACATTTAAATATGTAAGAAATAATATATTATATTTATCTTTTATAATTATTAGTATTTATTGATATTAGAAATAATGAAATATATTTATATTTTAGTTTATTTTAATTAAAATAATATATTTTGTTACGTTAATACGTTTTGATTTAAACTTATTATTTTTTTTAATTTTAAATATTTTGTTATGTCAATGCGTTTTGATTTCAGTATAGTATTTTAATCTTTTTGATTTACAAGTTTGTATATTAATATGTTTTATTCGTTTTCACTTAAATATTTTGTTAATTTTCATTTAATTATTAACGTAGCAAAATTTAAAATCAAAACAAATAAAATAATAAATAGAAATCAAAACGTATGGGCATAACAAAATATCTAAATCCAAACAAATAAAATAATAAATTTAATTTAAAACATATTAGCGTAAAATAATATTTAAATCAAAAATATGTAAAAAAATATTTAAATCTTTTTGATTTAAATCAAAAATATGTAAACAAATATTTAAATAAAAAATATGTAAAAAATATTTTAAATCAAAAAACGCGTAAATTAATTAATGTAAGTATAGAGATTTTGTTAATAAATCATATTAATTTATTTTCAAAAATAAATAGGTATATATAATTTAATTATAATAATAATATAATAAAGATTTAAATATTAGTCTGTTAAATTAATAGTTAAAAAATTAAAAATTTAAGGAAAAAGACCAAAAGTGAAAGTAAATTAAATAGTTGAGGGACTAAATTTGTAATTAATAAAAGGGCAAAATCGTCATTTTTAAAAAGTTCAGACACAGAGGGACCATCTCTGCAAGTAAAAAGTGGTTTGAGGGACCACCACTGCAACTTTAAAAGTTGAGGGACCATTTCCGTAATTTTGCACAAACCACAGGGACCATTTTTGTAATTTACTTATATATATATATATATATATATATATATATATATATATATATATATATATATATATATATATATATATATATATATATATATATATATATATATATAGGGAGGTTCAATGGAAAACCATCATGCACCTGAAAACTTGTGAAAACCGCACTGCACCACCACAAATGCATCAAATTCCCTGCGCGATGCATCAAAATCCCGCGTGATGCATCAAATTTCCCGCGCGATGCATCAAAATCCCACGTGATGCATCATCTTATTTACGATCATGCCACCGCATTTTTCATGAAATGCACCAAATCGGACGGTAGGCGTAGGTTTTCATAGTTTTCAGGTGCATAGTGGTTTTCCATTGAACCCACCCCTATATATATATATAAGGTTCACGGTAAAACTACATCTATCGGAAGACCCAATAGAAACAAGTCTAAATTTATTGTTTTCAAAAAAATTATTCATATATTTATATAAACTAACCTTAAAAGTCCATATGTATTTGAAAGTTCACATGTTTTTGACTTTGAGTTCTGAAGATACGTTAAACATACATCCACCCCGACCACGGTCATTCACATTCATAATTGCATTCAGGGGCAGACCCAAGTGGGAGGTGGGAGTGCACGTACCATCAGTCCTTCCGTCAATAGTTTTATTTCGTAATATAATTTTTTATGATTTTGTGTTTATGCAACCAGTGATTTTTTGAACGTGCAACCGTGTTTTTCAATTATTAAACATAATTAGAATAGTTTAATTAAAAATTTATGTAATCTTGATCAATCAAATAAATGAATTTGTAGTATAATTATTTATTATTTAATGTAACAAATAAAAAAATAATGAATTAATAATATAAAACCCAAAATTAAATACACAATATATATTGTATAATTTTGGTTCATTTCAACACTTCAATACCATTATTCTTATTCAATCGCAACTTTTATAAAATTTCAATTAATATATATTAGACTGTTAACCCAACCCGACTAATCTAAAAAATAAAATAATAAAATCGGAAATACGACTCAAATTTGTGCCAACCGGCGACCGAAAATCCTAAGTCCGCCACTGAATACATCTATACATTCACATGTCATTTCAGATGTCTTACAAAACTCGAAACAATATGAATGGTTTTTTTTTAATAGTCCAGCTTATAATTTATATTTTTAAAATGAGCAAGCATTAAATACATATACAATTAATATTTATTGCAATAATATTACATTGGTGAATTTTGGATCGCAAAGAATGGGTTGGCAGTTGGTAACATGAGTGCATTGGATTTGGAGGGATGAATAAACATAGATTATTTGGTTGGGATGCGTTTTCTGATCCAACTGTACGTTCCTGTTGGCTGTTGGTAGCTACATCTTTATGGTCCGACTGACTTCGATCGCTGCATGCTGATAAGGTTAATTCCATACACGTACGTGATAAATGTAAATTCCTTTAATTAACTTACATGCTTTATATATTGTTATTATTGGTAATAACTACAAAGTATGTTGCTCATTCTGTCATTCATGCATGGTGTTTAATGTTGTCACCCTGTCATATTTAGCAACCCATGTATTACATCGCATATTTAATAAATGATTATTTTTTATAAAAATATATATAAGATTAACATATCTTTAATTTTAAATTAAAATTAATATAAAACTTTAAGATTGCATATAGATTTTAAATTTTAAAACATTTAGTTAGATTGATTTTATTAATAATGGCTAAATTAGATAGTAATTAGTATTAGGTTTTTAAAAAATTTAAAAGAATAATTTGAAGGAGATATTAGGAAAATTAGAAAGGAAAATGAAAAATTAATTAGTTGAAGAATTGACATTTGACACCAAATATTTTGCTTTGTTAATATATATAGTTATAGATTTCTTTTAAAGACGGACTTTTTTTATTGCATTGCATAACTATCAAGAATTAAAAAAAAAAATACAAAACACTAAAATGTAAAAAAAAAAAAAAAAAAAAAAAAAAGAAAAAAAGACAAAAAAAAAGACAAAATTTAACACCAATAATACCAGCACCCAAAAACATAATTGTAATCCATGTTACATTTTTGGTCATGATATAAATGTTTTGTAATATGGTTTATGGTGTTCTTTTTTTTTATACTTTTTCGTTAATTGTTGTTATTATTGGTTAAATAATGAAATTATAAATTTAAGATGTTATATCTATTACTTTCCATGGATAAGTGCTATTTCTTGGTTTATAGTGTGAAAGTATGTGTTATCCTTAGTTTTAATTAGTGTAAAACTAAGTTGTTATTTACTAGTTTTAATTAGTTTCAATGCACTATCAATAATTTTAGTACAAAAGTAAGTTTGTATTTAAATATGATTGTATTAATGTTTTTATGGTTTTTGTGTAAACTATATTGGAATTAACTCTAAGATGACGTTTGGTTCGTGTAATGAAATTTGATTGGATTGGAATTTAAATTTAGTTTGTTTTGAATATTTGATAACTAAAGGGTTAATTTTATGTATTTTTCATCAAATTTCTTTATTTATGAAAATTTGATATTCCTTCCAACGTCTCATACATGAATTAAAATCCAACACATACATGAATTATATTACAGCCTACATCCCTAACCGATACTAAAACTATAATGTACTTTCACCATCATCGATATTAATAACTAAAATTTGAATTATAATTCTTTCGAAATTCTATTCCATTGAACCAAACTACATCCTAACCGATACTGAAATCTTGCTTGAAATTATTTGTTCTGTTGTTAAAAGAAAATTGACATTTTTGATTTTAGAATGTAAGTCCTCATTAATGGTTTTACTGCTTGACTATATATTTTCAACGAGACTTATATTTTAATGCCATTAATGGGTTATAAGATCATAATCAATGTTAGTGGGTCATGAATCAATATGTGTTTAAATACATTATCATAATTCATAAAGATCATTATTGTGTGTAGTTGATTGGTTTGTTGTTATTATTAGGGAAGTTGAGATGTGATGCTGATATTTCTATTTGTATGGTGATATAATGCTATTTAATGATTTAACTAGTGTTGGTTTCTGAAAGTATGTTGCTATTATTGGTGTTTATGTAAAATTATATTGCTATTTATTGTTTTTGGTCCGTTTCAAATATCTATAAGTTTTTTTTTTTTCCTGTTTTGTGATGTATTCAAAGGTCATTAAACAATCTAAAATGTTTTATTAAGCCTAGAAAAATATTAAAACATCATTAAAGTCACTTAAGTATTATTTAATTACACTTATGATTTTGGTTAAATATTTATCAAAACTTTATGAAAATGACAAGCAAACCTTTAATATTTGAATTAAAAAAAATTGTAATATAAACTAATACAAATAATAATTTAAATATGGAATACTTGTTACAGTGAATGCTAAATAGACATTTGGTTTGCAGATTTTTTTTCTTCAGGAATTTGCATTATTTAAAGAATTTACAATATGCAACATTTTTATTTATCATGATTTTTTTAAATAATATGCATTATCTTTTAAATATAATTTACTAATATGAAAAATGGAAGGTAAGTAACTAGGATTTAAATCTAAATAGGAAATTTAAGTTTTTAAATAACAAAAGAATATTAGATTTAAGACATCCTGAGATTTTAAAATTTTACTGTATTCTATAAACAAAACATAAAATTTTAAATGCAAATCCAAATGATACCAAAAAAATTCACCAACCTTAAGCCCCTAAAATTTTAACGTATAACACACTTAAAACTCACGAACCAAGCCCCATGCAACCAGTTGCCTAACCTATGGAGTGGAATTTTTATTTTTGGTGTTATTAAAGTGCTACCATCCAATTAAATGAGTGACACCTTTAGAGTCAGGGGCGGACCCACGTCTTGTGTATGGGGTGGGGTGATAAATTTTCCAATTCACGTGTTATCTATATAGCTAAAAAAAATTTTGACCCCCATTATTTTTAAAGTTCGGCTCTTCAGCTCTCATCCGGAGTAAAAAGTCTGCCTCGCATGAGGCCTGATTTTCGAAGCTGCATTCGGAGTAAAAAGTCCGCCTCAGCAGATTTTAGCCTTCCGAGTCCAAGATTTGCACCCCGACCCCTGCGTGCAGATAGGCATTGAAGTAAAACCACAAACAATCTTGTCATGGCTTTGAACACTCCTCCTTATAACCCCACTTTGGTTTCCATCTTCCATCCTATGTGGGACTCAAGCTCTCCCATTAGAAGGAGTTTCATTCATTCCAAACATCAATCTTTGAGTATCGATATCTCATTCATCTTAGCTCCGTTTTAGACGTGCTTTATATCGTTGGAATCCTCTCTTCAAGGAGAATATAAACCCACAAAATATTAATTATATATTTCACAATTATATATAATTATATTTGGTCCAAAAACATGGAGAATAAATTTTTTTCTTTGAAAAATTTACACTTTTTTCCAACACTTACACTATCGTAGCTATTAAATTTTGACCCCTATAAAAAAACTTTCTGGGTCCGCCACTGTTTAGAGTTTAATGGAGAACTAAGTGTTTATCGGAGAATCTTGGAAAATCACAATGCATGTGATGCACAATCCACCGTGTGAATTTATGGAACATATATAATCCTTCGGGGATTAATTATGCATCACATGAGGGGATCGTCTTGTACAAAATTTCCTAGTGTGATGCACAACCCCTCCATTTGATGCATAATCCACTCGTGTAACACACAATCCTTTCATGGGATGCATAATCTTCCGTCTGATGCAAAATTCTTTCGTGTGATTCACTATGTATTTTTAACGATGCATTGTGGTTCTCCAACATTCTTCATTGAACTCACCCCTGTATGTATGTCTCTCTCTCTCTCTATATATACACACACACACACACACACAGATATATATATATATATATATATATATATATATATATATATATATATATATATATATATATATATATATATATATATAGACACATATATATACATATAGGGTTGGGATCACATAAGAACCCTTCAATTCCGTGAGAACCTGAGATCCCTCCAAAATGCACAAATTTAAAAATAAATTTATAACTTAAAATCAATATTGGCTTTCAATATTAATAAATATCATAATCTAACATTAAAATTATCTTTAAAATTTAAATTCATCAAGTTTTATACTAAATGCACAAATTTGAACATTAAATGCACAAATTTTGTCAAATGCATGAATTCGTACATAAAGTGGAGAAATTTATCATGATATGCGTAATTTTTTATATAAAATGCATAAATTTATCAAATGTATAAATTTTAACATCAAATGCATAATTTTATACATTAAATGCACAAATTTTAGAGAGGTTCTCACGTTCTCACGGTAACGAGGGTTTTTACCGGAACCCAACCCTATATATATATATATATATATATATATATATATATATATATATATATATATATATATATATATATATATATATATATATATATATATATATATATATATATATTTATGTATGTATGTATGTATGTTTGTGTGTGTTTGTGGGTTTACGATAGAACCACATCTACGGTAGAATAGAGTCTAAATTTATTTTTCTCAAAGAAAAATTTCAAAGATTTGTTTCGACTAATATTAAAAGTCAATATTTGAAGATTCACATGGTTTCAAGTTATGAATATATGTTAAAACATACATTCGTATCAACCATCATTCATTCACATTTACAATACATCTGTACATTTACATGTCATTTTAGAGGCTTTACAAAACTCGAAATCAAATGAATGCTTTTTTAAATAGTGTTATAATGTTTATTTTAACATGAAAATGGAAATACAGGTTAAAAAAAGTTTCTAAAAAAATTATTTTGTATCGTGTGTGTGGTGTGTGTATACATATATTGTAACATACCGTGAGTTTGATTAAATGATACTTT
Source organism: Centrapalus pauciflorus (assembly GCA_020465985.1). Classification (NCBI taxonomy): domain Eukaryota; kingdom Viridiplantae; phylum Streptophyta; class Magnoliopsida; order Asterales; family Asteraceae; genus Centrapalus; species Centrapalus pauciflorus. The sequence goes on from JAANYP010000199.1 coordinate 486,409, forward strand.
AACGTTTAATTAAAGTCACGGGAAGACTCTGATTTCTCAAAGGTATTAACTATATAGGGTTGTATTCAATGAAAAACATTTATGTATTGAAAAATCACTTTATAGCCATTTGATTAAGTTCATTCATGATGCATCATGTGATATAACACATCTGATGCATCTCTAATGCAGTATTTTAGATGCATCTCACAATGAGTAGATTAGGAAAATAAAATATAAGAAAAAGTATAGTGCATCATGGGGTATTGTGCATCACACGACCGGTCAGAATCGAGTCAGTCTAACGATCCAAACTGGTCCAGTATCGAAGCTAGTTTATGGTTATCAATAAAAATAAAAAGTTAACTTACTTAGCTAGGGATCAAACTAAAAACCTCTATTTACCTAAGGAACATCTTATTTATTGAACTACAAGTTACTTTGTGATTAAATTAATTGATTCACTTTTTTTAATAACAAATGAACTCTTTAACATATTAACTTAGTAAAACATTAGAATTTACTCTTTAATATTAACTTTGGTAATTTTTTAAAATACTAGTGTTTAGTATATTAATTTAGTATTACATTAATTTAATATATAAATATGCAAGTTTCTTATCAAAAGAACAAAGTCAATAAGTTTCACAATAAAGTGACTTGTAGCTCAATGGATAAGGCGTTAGTTAATGAAGTAAACATTTCTTGGTTCGATGCCCAGCTAACTAATTTATTTTTATTTTGATGTAAAGTTCCCTCAAACCCTGCGTGATCGTGATGTACTCAATCATTTCTGCGTGATGCACAATGCTTTCCTTACGATGCATTGCAGTTCGACTCGAACCGACCACATGATGCATCAAGTGATCATGGTGCACAATCCTCGCTACATGATGCATATATTTAGTTTTCCATAATTACCCTTAATGCACCTTTAATGGAATAAACGATGCACAAAAGTTTTCACTTGAACACACACACACACACACACACACACACACACACACACACACACACATATATATATATATATATATATATATATATATATATATATATGTCGGGTTCAATTGAGAACTTTTATAGATAAAGGAACCTGTGAATCGTCTTACAACCGTTAGACCAATTCGATCTTGTGATGCAACATATTAGATGCATCTGGCGAATAGTAGTTTATGAAAAATAATATCTAATTTAATTGATTATACTTTTATAGTATTGAATCAAATATTTAAATAATAAACGTTTAACAAATATAAGTAACACACTTTCAAAATTAATAAAAATTATACAATTTCAAATAAAATGATGAAGATCTTGATGCATTGTTATTGTTTATCCTTCGTGTTCATCATCTTCATGTTCATCATATTCATATCTATTGGTGTCTATTTTACTAAACACAAATCTTATAATAAAAATGGAACTAATCAAAACTAAAACTAATAGACAATAGGCAAGTGTAACCTATCGTATAGTAGAATAGTTTAGGTAAGAACCGAGTATCGATCTCAGGAAACGATGCAGAATGATGATAATAAGTCTTTGGTTACTAATTAATCATGGACAATAAGTAGTTGATTCTAAATAACTATTATAATGAAGCAAATGAACTAACTTGGATTAGGAAGCAGAACAAACAAAAGCAATGGACAGTTTAGTGTCAAAACAATGCATTTACTTAAAATCAATCCCCCTAACCTCGATGATAGCATTTAAAGCCCGATATGGAATCTAACTCACGTGATTCTTAAGCCAATTAAACTTCCTGGTCAGGTTATTTAACTTTATGAATATTGGAAAGACACGTGAAGTTCTTCACTATATCCACCTCAAAACATGCAATTAAAACACAACCACTTTGATTATTGAAGTTATATGATTAAGACTAATCTAAGCTACGCAAGATGGTTCATCTCAATGTAACTTCACTTGTAAAGTCATAAACTTGAAAAACCATAACAACTTCTTTTTACCGGTTCCGGTTTCAAGAAACGATTAACTGGTAAAACAATTAGTCGAAATAAATATTCAAAACAAAAGGCTTTCGCCACAAATTGAATTGACTATCTATTGAATATTAATGAAATCCCAAGTTTTTACCAAACAAATGTAACCAAATAAAACAATGAAACCAAAATAATGATTCAATCCAATAACGTTATCATCTAAACTAGGGTTCAATCATCAAAGTAAATGCAAAAGAGAATCATCCCATGGTTAGGGTTACCATCATCTCAATCAAAACACTAACAAAAGAATCCATGAAAGATACCAATCCAATGTTACAATGATGAATGGAGAAGTCGGATTCGTAAGATTCTTCAATTGTTCTTCACAAAAAGCGTCTCTTGATGCTTGGAATCGTGTTTCTCCCTTTGCGTTGCTCTCCTCCTTTTCTTTCCAAGCCGCTGTCTCTTCCTCTCCAAGCTAGGGTTTTCGTCTTCAAAAACTAGGTTAAAAGTCTCCCCCTCTTTCCTTTTCTGCATGTGCTCCACTTTTGTAATCCATGGCCATGTTTTCCTTTAAGCAGTAGCGCTTTTATCTTCAAATCCATGGCCATGGATTGTCTTTAAAGTATCAGCCGGTCACTTCTCTTCAAATCCATGGCCTTTCTAAATTCCATGGCCATGGAATGTACTCTTTGTATCCAATACTTTGATAGTTTATCAATAAATCTTGACATTGCATCATTTGTTTTCCTTGATTCGCAAATGTCCGCTACAAACCTTCGGAAACACAGTTATTTCATTTCAGTATCGAATTCGGAAGTTTAGCTATCAAAACACACTTAAATGAGGAAGAAATGCCAAGAAAAATATGTATAAAATCAACAACATCATCTATCCTTCGTGATGCATCAACGTATTCATCCAAAACATTGATCTAACATAATGCAACAACAACATGATACACAACATGTTCTTTAACATAAAACAACAATAACATGTTCTAAAGTGATGCAACAATGTGTTAATCGTTCATCGTTCATTCAAACATTCATTGTCCATCGTTAATTCAAACATTAATACCATAAATAATGTATCTCTATATCATTCATTCAAACATGGATCTCTTTATCGGTTCATCATCTTCCTCGGCATGTTAATCATATTATCCGTCGGTGTTCATCATCATAATCATAGATCTGTGTTCGTTATCATTATCGGTCCGTGTTCATCATTATCATCAACTGAGAGATGAAGAGAGATATTGTTTTATATTTATTCTAATATAAAAGTTATTATCATCCGAACATTTTTAGGATAACTATTCTTATAATATAAATTTTTTTAACTATTTCTTTATTAGTATGCAAACATTTTTGTTTTTCTATTTTAACATTTGGTATATTTTCTTTTATAGAATTTGAATAATGCTCAGTAATGCAACGTATTTGAGAAATGTTTCACTTCATAGTTAAGTCCGGAGGCAACTAGACGTCTAGACCAAAAGGGTCTAGGGATTTAGGTTTTCGATCGGTTCCCATTCATAAGATAATCAATATATAATGATCCTTTGTATCATATTGGATTTGAATAATAAATTTCTAAGATATAACAATAAATATATTATTGTTTAATTCGATTAAAGATCTTCACGATAACTTAATAATCATTATAAAAATACATATTTATATTAAAAGCACAACTTAATTAAATGACAAAGTCGGTGAAACCAATTCAATTAATGCACATATCAAACTTGACAAAGAGTTCCAATTAATACGACAAATAATCGAGAAGAAGTAAAACAAAAAAGAAAAGAAAAGAAAAGAAAAAAAAATAATAAACAATAGCTATGATTTTAAGTCAATCGAAAATAATTTTTTAGATCTAATAGAACATGTAAATCCCAATTTAATCAAGAATAGAGTAATATCAAATTCAAGATGAACGATAATAACGGTAAAACCGAATGATAAGATTAAACCTAATAAAGATGTTACACAAATAACACAAGTTTTCTTTCTACTAAAAAAGGCTCGCATTCTTTTTCACTTTGATTTTTTTTTTTCACACAAACACCATATAACCTAAACCAGGTTATTTGTATTAAACCCTAAAGGCCTATAACTCATGTACTTAAATAAGTAACCATTACAAACGGGAACATAATTATTAGACAATTACATTTTCAACCATGGATTTGATTACAATAAAATAAGTCTAACACCCGTAGCATTTAGTGTAGGTCTGAGATGAGCACGCGTTGCTAATTTATGAGCACATCGTGTTAACACCCGTATCATTCAACATAGGTCTATGATGAGCACGCGTTGCTAATTTATGAGCACGTCGTGGCACCCGTATCATTTAATGTAGGTCTATGATTAGCACGCATTGCTATTTTATGAGCACGTCGTGCTCTTCTCAACATCTAAATCTTAATTCTTAGGAAGGTTGACATGTTTTTCTAGAGCATGTTGCGTTTGTCTTGAGCACACTATATATGCTTGTTGGCATACTCTATCAGAATGTTGTCGTGCTCTATAAGCGTGACACGCCCTATAAGATGCTTCCCCATTTGATGTCAAATTTCACTTTAACTATCATAACACAATATTATACACGTTAAAGACTTTTAAACATGATCGATGACTGAATTTGAGTCATGTAGAGGGTTGGAATGGCTCAAAACTCTTGTTTTTACACTTGAACACGTGATTAAGGTTTATGAACATAATAAGCAATGGGGCTTATGTGCATGTTATATGAATTGTGTAGGTGATTTGAATCATATCAAAGCCTATCAAAGCAAGTTAGTCTTGTTTTAGGAAATTATGGTTTGGTTTAAGAAGCCAATGCTACAAGTTGTAAATCTGCATGATATCTGGGCCAGATTGTTATAGAATAATGGTCGCACATTTAACTGTGGCCTGTGCATTACTTGTTATCATGCCTACTCATACATATTGCCATGCTTAAAGTATCATGTTCATTGATGGCATCCATTGATCACATTGTCATTCATTAAATATTGTAAATCATCTATATGCTCATATATACGAATACTATTATTATCAATCTAAAGTTTTCTTTGTAAATCAATATAATTATTTACAAAAAGTCGATAATGAGCCTTCAGTGCATGAATTTATTAAAAGACATAATTAATATAGGATAGATCCATGCATGATTTAAAAAAAATAATAATAATGTGTGAGTATATTTTAAACCATAATTTAGATAATAATAGATAAATTTTTATTTAATACTTATTGTTAGTTGTATTTCGACATTTTTTTATATTCAAAAATTAAACTGATAACTTTCAGCAAATAATTCAAAAGAAATCATTTTGAACTAAATTCAAAAAAAAAGTGTGAATATATTTTAAACCATAATTTAAATTTTTATTTAATACCTAATGAAAGTTGTATTTCGACATATTTTTTAATATTCAAGAAATAAACTAATAAGTTTCATTAAATAATTCAAAAGAATCATTTTGAACTAAATTATGTGTTAAATCTGATAGTCATTAATATCATAAGGTTAAATTTCTTTTTGATGATTTTTTTTTCACAATAGTTAAATTTAGATAGTAATTAAATGTAAGAGTAAATTACATAAATGATACCTGTGGTTTGTTCAAAATTATGAAAACGGTTCCTCAACTTTTAAAGTTGCAGTGGCGGTCCCTCAAACCACTTTCTACTTGCAGAATTACTCTAAATGTAATTTTTTACAAATTAATTAACAATAAAATTGGAATAAATATATATATGGATATGTATTAGGCGGGAAAACGAAAAGATGATGAGCTAATGAGACAACATGTGTCACTAAACAATTTTCTTTTGATTGAGTAATTATATGACAACTTATATTATTTGTCAAGTCCTCTATGTGGCAATCAACTTGATAATAAAATGTTGATAGGTACCGTTTATTCAGTAAGTCTAATGTGGTAACCAAGCAATGCCCGTTGAGAAGCTTAGGATCGGCAACGAGTGTTGGATACATGTGTCATCTACTTAGTCGATCACCTAAGTTGATCATTGTGTCGTACAACGTGACCATATAATTGAATATTAATTGTTAAATGGGTCCATTTAATTGATAAGCTTAAGGTGGTAATCAAACGGTGTCCGACTATAAATATAATACAAGAAATTGGATAATATAATACTAGACCAATGAGACATTTTGTGGTAAGCACTTGGCAATCGTGTAGTACTCGGATATATATTGTATTGTGAAGGAAATAAGCACATGTTTAGCGTGTCCACGGGACGTCTTCATGGCAATCACTACAAGAAAAAAGGTGTGGAATGATAAAAAAAAAAAGTATGGTCACTAAAAGTGAAAATATGGTCACAGATGGTATTTAGTGACCAAAATTTGGGTGGTCATCGTTCGTCAATAAAGATCCGTCATAAATTTTTGACAGTGACCAAATATAAAACTGGTCTCTATATAGTGACCAAAATATAGTGGTCACTATGGTTGTGATGTAAATAATAAAAGTCGTCACTAAAAATTGATTAGTGACCAACTTTAATGACCAAAAAGATGTCACTAATTGGGGTTAATTGACTCTTTCCGTTAACGTCTGTTAGAAACCAAAATAGTGGTCACTGAGTTACTATTAGAGACCAAAAAAAAGTGATCACTGATCTACTATCAGAGACCAAATAAAAGTGCTCACTAATTTACTACTAAAAACCAGAAAAAAAAAATGGTTACTATCTTACCAATATTAGTCAACAATTGATGACACTAATTTTTAATTCGCAATAATTAAAAATATACTAATTTGTAACAACTAAAATCTAAAATATTAATCTCATTCACATTAGGTAAGAAGTTTTTATACATACTAAAAGTTACATTACTTAATATTAGTAAAATCATTTTAATACAACCGAGAGAACTAGCAAAGATAAAATTCACTAAGATAATCCAACAAAAATAATTTACTAAGATAATTTAACAAAAATAACATTAATCAGGATAACCCAACAAAAATAACACTCCTAATGTTTGATGTCTTATGTTATGACTATCAAAAGCAAGAATCATCCAAGTGCGTCAAATCATGTCTATCTTTTATGAAGATCACTGCAAAAATTATAAAAAAAACCAATAATTAATAGATAACTACTAGGTACTTATTTTAAATCAATATGATATGCTCATATTTATACATATTTTTTGGCATCATTTCCCTTGCAATTTGGTCAGTTTTTCTCTCGAAATATGTGAAAAAGATATCTAATTCATTCATTTTCGTGATTCGTAGGAGAAAAGAGGTTTTATCGACGAAGGAATGAACATCGAAGAAAAACCGACAAACTTTGAAGCCCCGGCGAGTTCTCGTGGATTTTGTAGAAGAAAAGAAGCGAAATTGGTGAATTTTTAGAGCCTACGACCGTAGAAGGGGGAAGCCTACGACCATAGGAGGTACCAGGAGCATTACCGTGGGCTAGGGCACGATGTTGACCAGGTCAAAGAGGCCTACGACCGTAGGACTTAATGCACACGGTCGTAGGCGGCGCAGAATCCTTATAAATACACAGATTCGGCCAGAACGAAAACAGCACCTAATTTTCTTGATTTCCAGCCTAGTTTTACGAATTTTTACAGCTTTTCTTCATATATTCAAGTAGGTTTAACATAGTTTTAGTTAAGTAATCATTCGGGAGTTGATATTCGCATGGATTGAAGCATTCGGTTAGCGGTAATCGTTGGTTTTCGTCACTTTTTGCAAGATTTCGGTACATTCGTTCCTTTTTCTTTCGTATTTCATAATGAATGCTATTAAGTTTTGTTTATTTTCTGTTTTTATTATGGATCGTGAGTAGTTTTCTTGTTCACCCGCTTGGGATGATGAATTCTATGTATTAATTGACATGGTTTTGGATTGATTGACGGTTTATGGATTATATTTACTAGATTTTCGATGTTCTTCATATATTTTGTTAAAAATCAGATTTTTATCAATCGTTTAGCATTGTTTTGCGAAAATAATTGTTGGTTGAATCTGCGTTTTTAATAAAAATTGAAACTTTGGATGAAAAATTGATAATTGATTATATTTTCTAGGCATTGTATTGCGATAATGATTTTGTGATGAATTATTGATCTAGAACTTTGCGTGTTTCTTAGTTTTTAGGCATTGTGTTGCGATAATAAAACTAATAATCCGTAAAGCTTGATTTCCAAATTAATAAAGTTGGTTGGTTGAATTCTCGGTATTAATTGATAGTTTTTAGCATCTTTTTGCGATAATAAGATTGTTGGTTAATATTGGAATTCAGTTCAATTAACTTTATTGTTTTCACGTGTTTTGTCATGATTTAATCTTTATTTGGAGAAATCTAATATTCGGTAAATTAATCCATAATTCCGTGCTTAATTGAATTTATAATTGGTTATCAACCAATTTGTCTTTAATCAATCAATTCAATCCATCGCCAATTAATTATAGTTTTCTAATTCCAAGTGGGTGACGCTTTCGTAATATAAGAGTTTCGTAAAATTTATCATCGTTCTTTACTCGCTTAAGTTAGTTGATTTGATTTTGCTTTTGTTAGTTGGTTCGTATTATATAGTTGTCCTTTTGTGGTGCGTTTGTTAGTTTAGTTTAAGTTGTGTTTGCTAGACTTAGTTTTTTTAATTATTTCGAAAAAATCCAAAAATATTAGTTTAACCTTTTATTCTGGTGTTACTTAGTTCGCTTCAGTTATTCGGTTAATTAATTTTATTTATTGCCTCTAGTTGATAATTTTCTCAAAAAGTCCGAAATAGCTAAATATTGGTTTAGGTTGTAGTATTGGAGTCTCATTTTTTTAATCCGTTCCCTGAGTTCGATAAATCCTAGGTGATTCTTAAAGCTATATTGCACACGATTGGTACACTGCCAGTTGTGTAATTTATACTTTGGGTTCATTTAGTTATTAAAACCTGAGGTGTGTTTTGCACGCGTCAAGTTTTTGGCGCCGTTGCCGGGGAACGGTGTGAGCTTTAAGAAACAACCAACGCCGGTAGTTTAGTTGATCCTTTTTAGGGGCAATCCCCCTGAAAAGTTAAATTTTCTGTCTATTTTCGTTTTTCTTTAAAAGGGTGTTCGGTGTATGAGTCGTCGTAATCCTAATATCGTCAGCCCATACTCCGAACCTGAGCGAGCATTCCATAGCCGTCTTCGTGACCAATCACACCCTTTAGTTGAGGGACTGTCTAGTTTATCTGATTCTACTGACCATACTGTTCCTCATCCGGTGGAGGAAGGTCACGTAGACATTTGTGTCCAGTTACCTCCGATTTCTAGTCCTTCACCTTCTTCGCCGTCTTCATCTTCTGATTCTTCGTCTTCTTCTGAGCCTTCCTCTTTCACAATGGGAGACCGAAGGACAATGCTTGAACTCAACCAACCGGTCACCGATGACTCGGAAGGTGCAATAGTTATTCCAGGGTTCGATGCCGTTAACTTTGAGCTAAAGTCGAGTCTGATCGCTTTAGTTCAGAATAACGCGCAGTTCTGCGGTCTATCCTCTGAGGATCCATATTCCCACCTGAAGAAATTCAGGAAAGCATGCGGTGGGTATAAAGCAAATCAAGTTCCAAGGGAGGTAATTCGTCTGATGCTTTTTCCTTACTCTCTTTCAGGACATGCCATGATGTGGTATGAGTCCCTTCCCTCGAACTCGATTCGTACTTGGGATGATATGGAGTCCAAGTTTCTCCTCAAATTCTGCCCTCCTTCTCGGACTACTAAGCTTATGAGTGACATTCTCTCATTTAAGCAGAAACCTGATGAGTCTTTGTATGATGCATGGGAGAGATATAAGGAATCCATCATGAAATGCCCAAATCATAACATGACACTTAATCACCGTGTCAAGGTATTCTATGAGAATGTTCACCCCATGTATCACTCACTGATCGACTCAGCTTGTAACGGGTCAGTGTATAAGAGGACACCAGAAGAGGCTTTTGACATAATCGATGACCTCGTTTTAAGCCAAACTCAGACACCTAGTGAATATTTTGGGTGGGGAGCTTCTGATTCAAAGCAAGCTGCTGCTATAGCTGCCCTCACAGCTAAGATTGAGCTCCTCACGCAGACTAGTCAGCCACAGTCATCCCCAGTTGCTGTACACGCAGTACAACACGGATGTGAGCACTGTGGTGGACCACATTCCGGCTATGAGTGCCAAGCTAGTTTTCCTTACCCAAATCCGGAGCAGGTATATTACTCGTCAGGAGATTATGGTGGAGGCATGGCTAGATATGCCCAACCTACTTCGAATTTTTCTCGAGCTCAGAACCAACCACCTCCTGGATTCGCTCATCCTCGTCCTCAGGTGATGCAGAGACCCCAATTTAACCCTCAGCAAGGGTATAACCATGGATATCATCAGGGACAATCTTCTTCTTTCTCACAATTTAATTCTAATCCCAATCAGTTCCATAATGCCCACTTCCCTAATCAGAATCATCAGTCTCAGCCCGTGCAACCTACAAAGTCAAACCTCGAGGAGATGATGATGAAGTTTATTGCTAATCAAGAGGCGTTGTCTAGAAATCAGCAGGCTGCTATTCAGGCCCTTGAAACACAAGTGGGACAGCTAGCACAGTCGAGGAATGTTAGGAATGCTGGTGAACTTCCTAGCAACACTGAGCCCAATCCAAGAGGTAATCTGAAAGACAAGGGTCCTGCTCAAGTCAATGCCATTACTGTACATGATGATGAGCACCCCGAGGATGTTCCTTCTTCTACTTCTTCCTCTTCTCCCCCATTGAAGAAGGAACTGGAGGCTTTAATGGACGAGATGCATCTGAACGCTTCAGGAAGTACCGCATATGTCCCTCCTCCTTTATACATCCAAGGTAAGGCCGACCCTGGTAGTTTCACTATCCCGTGTTCTGTAAAGGGGGCTGTATTCAGTAATGCTTTAGCCGACCTAGGCTCTAGCATCAATGTTATTGCTCATGATATCTTCCAACAGCTTGATTTGGGACCTCTTAAGCCTTCTTTGGTAGCCGTGCAGCTAGCTGATAGTTCCTTGAGACGGCCTGTAGGGATTTGTGAGGGAGTTAGATTGAAGGTTGATAGATTTGAGTTTGTTGTTGATTTAGTGGTGCTAGACATGGATAGCTCGAGTGGCAATCCCCTCATTTTGGGTAGACCCTTTCTTACATCTGCTAGAGCATTGATAGATGTCCTGTCTATGGAGTTGACTATTAGAGTGAGAGATGAGGATATTACATTTCGTATGGCGAAAGCTAATCCATTATATCCATTTCTGCCTGACTCACTTTTCTCCATATCTACTTATGCACCATGTGTTGAGTTAGATCCTATGCAGGGTGTTCATGCCACGAACGAGTTTGATGCTGATAAAGATTTGCGGGAGATTGCTTGCTTGCTTGGACTAGATTGGCAGATGCACATTGATGAGAATGACATCCCAACCGATGAGGATATTTTTGCTTTGTTTGAAGCACCATCACCATCTACTCCTTCTCATATTGATCTTGATAAGCTTGATATTCTTGAATCTGATACTATTGTTGTTTGTGATGGACAGATACCTTCAAGCTCGGTAAAGAGGAAAGGGAAATCGAAGAAGCCAAGAAAGCGAAAGAAGAAGGTGGATAAGATCACAACAAAACCAACTTGTCAATTTCCGAAACTTAATTTTGATCATGAGGATCCGGTTGGTGAGTACATTGCTTTAGTAGGTATGAAAGGTTTGCGAGCTCGTTTCCCAGGTATGTTTTATCAATCTAAGGGCCATGTGGATGAGTCAAGCTAGAGACTCTTCAAAACAAGCGCTTTCGGGAGGCAACCCGTAGATACTTTCATTTGTATATTAAGTTTTCATTTTATGTTTAATTTGTTTTGCTTGATGTGTTGCGCTGTTAATTTAAATTTTGAAAGTTATATGCTTTAATAAGTAGCCCGTGCATTGCGTATGTGTCTTAGGATTGCATGATTGATGCTAGTGGTCTTGTTTTGAAAGCATGTTTGCTTGTTCTAATTTCTAGTTTATTTTATTTTATTTTATTTTATCTTATATAGTTTATTTATTTACTTTTTTTATTGCTTTGTGTGTGGTGTGCTTGTTTTTTTAATTTCATAGATGGTGTGTTTTTGAGTTCTAATAGTTTGGTGTGTTTCCATGTTTTCTTTGTTTATTTTCGTAGATTTATATTTAGGTATTTATGTTCTAGTCCTTGCATGCTCATGGTGTCACGTATTATGCTTTATTTATGTAAAAGGGATGTCGTTGTCTTGAGAATATTTTGGTGTGCTAATGTGTCATATGATCATGTATGTTTGAAATGAGTGTGGGGTAGTGTATCTGATGTCACATAGTTTGATATGAGTGTGAGTGATGTGCTTGATGCGTGTTTAGACAAATGTATGTGTGTTAGAGTGTTACAGTCTTGGACAGCTGTTGATAGATGTCTTGTCATGACGGGCCATGGTAGAGATGCTCACTAGCAGTCAGTTCAGCCTCATCATTCAGACATGGGCATGCTTAAGTGTATCAGGGGAGTTTTTTCTGTTCCAATTGATTACCTCCATTATTCCATGCTATCTTGAACTGTTCATGACAGTGAGGACACTGTCAGATATAAGTGTGGGGTGGGGGTATAAAAATGTTGATTTTGAGATTTGCATGTACTTAAGTAAAAGTCGCAACATTTTTGTCTAAAATTGGGCTGATTTTCAAAATTTATTCTCTATTTTTGGCATGTTGGACTCTTTTGCAGTATTGTTCTATTTTTTATGCATGCGAAGCTGAGCAAGTGACTTTGAGATTATTTTGTGGTAACAGGATGTTTGATGTGCATGTCACGCTTCTTGACTGAAATTCCATGATTAAGCACAAATAACCCTGTACATTCGTTTCGTGAGAATTTGAGCCCATCTAGCATTCATATTTAATGCTCATTATTTCTTTCGGTGTGAATTTGTCGGTGTTAATTGGATTAAGGTAGAACTTGTTTGTCAAATGCATGCTAAGATCACATCGTTTGAGAATCTAGCACTTATATAAAGGCACAGTTAGGACACCCTTTTTCCCAAATGACACCCTTACCTGCATTATTTCCCATAGTTTCCCCATTTGAGCCTTGACTTTCATTTCGGTGACAACCCACATTATCAGCCAAATAATCCTTTTGTCTATCGTTTGACCAGAATTGGGATCGTGATTCAGTAGCAAGCTTTAGGGATTTATCTGGGATCATTCGTTTGTTAGCTAGTTTATACTCTGTGAGCCTTGACGATTATGCCTTGTTTTGATAGCATTCGAGTCATATGTAATTCTATGCTTTTGTGTTCTTCCTGACTTTTCTAGTGTTGTACCGCAGCAATGCTAGTGTGGTTAAGAAAGTTCTTTTTGGGTACAGATTGCATACAATCGATGTCTGGAAATTCAACGCTATATAAAAAAAGGAAGAGAAAAGAAAAAAAAAAGAAAAGAAAAGAAAAAAGAAAAAGAAAAGAGAAAGAATTGGAATAAGAAAGTGAAATGAATTGTTGTCCTTCTGAGCTGCTATTAGATGTGAAAAATCAAGCGAGTTTATTGGTGTAATTTTCTGAGTTTGGTCTCATGCTCGTTACTTGTTTCTATAGCTTGATGGTTGATCTTCGATCCCAATCTTTTAACCCCACTTTGGCCATATATTCCCCATTTCCTTAGCCTAGCCTCGTTACAGCCCATTAAGACCTTTATGTGCTTTATTTTTAAACATTAAGTGATGGCGGTGTGATTTACTCTCAAGCATATGCTCACATTCTTTTAACATGTCTGGCATTGAGCGAAATTTGGAAAATGTACGAGCCTATACACATGAGTGATGAGTGAAAACTGTGAGGTGCTATGTCATGTAATGAGGTGGGAAGTGGTTGACATTGCAATTCTTTTTGCATCTTGTGGTCTCATTGTTTCTTGCTTTGGCTTCAATTTCATAGTCTATGGATCTTTAATGCTATTGAGTCTTGCATGTTTCTAGAGAGTTTATTGAATTGAGGCTTGAGTAAAGACATTTATGCAGTAGTTTGCTTGAGGACAAGCAAAGTTCAAGTGTGGGGTATTTTGATATGCTCATATTTATACATATTTTTTGGCATCATTTCCCATGCAATTTGGTCAGTTTTTCTCTCGAAATATGTGAAAAAGATATCTAATTCATTCATTTTCGTGATTCGTAGGAGAAAAGAGGTTTTATCGACGAAGGAATGAACATCGAAGAAAAACCGACAAACTTTGAAGCCCCGGCGAGTTCTCGTGGATTTTGTAGAAGAAAAGAAGCGAAATTGGTGAATTTTTAGAGCCTACGACCGTAGAAGGGGGAAGCCTACGACCATAGGAGGTACCAGGAGCATTACCGTGGGCTAGGGCACGATGTTGACCAGGTCAAAGAGGCCTACGACCGTAGGACTTAATGCACACGGTCGTAGGCGGCGCAGAATCCTTATAAATACACAGATTCGGCCAGAACGAAAACAGCACCTAATTTTCTTGATTTCCAGCCTAGTTTTACGAATTTTTACAGCTTTTCTTCATATATTCAAGTAGGTTTAACATAGTTTTAGTTAAGTAATCATTCGGGAGTTGATATTCGCGTGGATTGAAGCATTCGGTTAGCGGTAATCGTTGGTTTTCGTCACTTTTTGCAAGATTTCGGTACATTCGTTCCTTTTTCTTTCGTATTTCATAATGAATGCTATTAAGTTTTGTTTATTTTCTGTTTTTATTATGGATCGTGAGTAGTTTTCTTGTTCACCCGCTTAGGATGATGAATTCTATGTATTAATTGACATGGTTTTGGATTGATTGACGGTTTATGGATTATATTTACTAGATTTTCGATGTTCTTCATATATTTTTGTTAAAAATCAGATTTTTATCAATCGTTTAGCATTGTTTTGCGAAAATAATTGTTGGTTGAATCTGCGTTTTTAATAAAAATTGAAACTTTGGATGAAAAATTGATAATTGATTATATTTTCTAGGCATTGTATTGCGATAATGATTTTGTGATGAATTATTGATCTAGAACTTTGCGTGTTTCTTAGTTTTTAGGCATTGTGTTGCGATAATAAAACTAATAATCCGTAAAGCTTGATTTCCAAATTAATAAAGTTGGTTGGTTGAATTCTCGGTATTAATTGATAGTTTTTAGCATCTTTTTGCGATAATAAGATTGTTGGTTAATATTGGAATTCAGTTCAATTAACTTTATTGTTTTCACGTGTTTTGTCATGATTTAATCTTTATTTGGAGAAATCTAATATTCGGTAAATTAATCCATAATTCCGTGCTTAATTGAATTTATAATTGGTTATCAACCAATTTGTCTTTAATCAATCAATTCAATCCATCGCCAATTAATTATAGTTTTCTAATTCCAAGTGGGTGACGCTTTCGTAATATAAGAGTTTCGTAAAATTTATCATCGTTCTTTACTCGCTTAAGTTAGTTGATTTGATTTTGCTTTTGTTAGTTGGTTCGTATTATATAGTTGTCCTTTTGTGGTGCGTTTGTTAGTTTAGTTTAAGTTGTGTTTGCTAGACTTAGTTTTTTTAATTATTTCGAAAAAATCCAAAAATATTAGTTTAACCTTTTATTCTGGTGTTACTTAGTTCGCTTCAGTTATTCGGTTAATTAATTTTATTTATTGCCTCTAGTTGATAATTTTCTCAAAAAGTCCGAAATAGCTAAATATTGGTTTATGTTGTAGTATTGGAGTCTCCTTTTTTTAATCCGTTCCCTGAGTTCGATAAATCCTGGGTGATTCTTAAAGCTATATTGCACACGATTGGTACACTGCCAGTTGTGTAATTTATACTTTGGGTTCATTTAGTTATTAAAACCTGAGGTGTGCTTTGCACGCGTCACAATATAAGACATAAACTTACATTTTGTTGATATTGCAACCTTGATAAACGTAATAGTTCTTCCATCATGAATTCCATTTTTTCTTTCATCTGATTATGTTCCTCTTGAAATAAAATTCGTGCTTCCTTAATAATCTGAACTTCTTCTTCCTCTTAAGTCTTTGATCTCTCCTTCTTTAATTCCAACTCCATTCGTAAATTTTGTGGCTAAACTCTGTTTGTTTGGAGTAGAACATCCTCTTACATGTCCCGAAATATGACATAGCTTTTGCAAACAAAATAAAAAGCATCATCAATGTGAGATGAAAGTTGAACTATGATGCAGTGGCTATAAGTTCACTACACCTGATGGGGGCTGGACAAGAAGATGACTTTTCTGATTATCGTCAACTTGAAATAAATTTGTGGAATGATTGGCACATCCAAAAATTATGTGTAATATATGTGTGGAAATCTCTCGAAGTGTAGTTTCCAGAGAGTTAAACGGATCACAATTTGAAGAGTTCTAGAGAAAGTTATTGCACTTTTACTGCAGGGTACTCAAGGGGACTTATTGATTGTCCATTTCCTGACCTGATAAGTCTTTTCATGTTTTGAATTCTGGTTTCATTAAATAATTATGTTTTACTTCAAGTTTTCTCTTAGTTCTTTTCATTTTCCTAAGCTTGGAGGGTTGTCCCAAGTATCTATAAATAATCCATCTCACTATTGTAATGGGGGACAGAATAGAGAAACAGTTAATCAAAGCTCAGCTTTAACCTCCTTTTATGTGTTCTGTATCTCTTGGGTTTACATCCCTAGAGTGGTGAATCTAACCAATTCTGTATCCCTTCGGTGGAATCCAAGGGTGGTGATTGGATCTTCCTGTATCCTTTCCGTGGACTCCGTTAGGTGGTGGAATTATCTTTGGTGTGCTGCACAAATCTGCATTAGTTGGTATCAGAGCCTCTCAACATGCCGCCTCGTCGACGTGTTCGTGAAAGAGATCTTCATGACATTGAAATGGATGAATGACGAGGGCAAGTGCAACAACTACAAGAACAACTTGAACGCCTACAACCTGTTAATGAGGAACGTCCACCCCATAACAGTCAACAAAATAATGAACCGAGTGATGCTGACGAAGAATATAACCCTTTCTTTTCTTCCTCAAGTTATGAGGAAAGTACTATTCATGAAGTTCATAATCCTAGACGAAGAAATCCACCAAGGGAGTTCGATATAAAGGTTGATATTCCAGAATTTGAAGGAAGAATGCAACCAGATGACTTTCTTGATTGGTTACACACTGTTGATAGAGTCTTTGATTTTAAAGAAGTTTCTGATGAAAGAAGGGTAAAACTTGTTGCTTTAAAGTTGCGAAAGTATGCCAGTCTTTGGTGGGAAAATTTAAAGAAACAACGAACTCGTGATGGTAAGCGTCCCATTCGCTCTTAGGAAAAGATGAAGAGAGAACTTAAGAAAAGATTTGTGCCTGACAATTACATGAAAGATTCTTTTCTTAAGTTTCATAATCTGAAGCAAAAAGATTTGTCAGTTGAGGAATACACTAATGAATTTGATCACCTTATGATCAAATGCGATGTAGTTGAGACCGACGAACAAACTACAGTGACATATGCAAACTTGCTGTGAAAGTGGAAAAACAAAAAAAAAAAGAATCTCGAGATGCACGCAAAGAAGGTTCTCTTAATCGGGGAACTTCCTCAACCATTAAACCTCCTGTAGCAGCAAAATCTTTCAATCCTAAGCCTCAGGTCAAGGCTGATTTTTCTGCAGGTCCTAGGTTGCAAGGTCCATCTAATGTTGGTTCCAGAAAGTGTTTCAAGTGTCAAGGCTATGGTCATATCGCATCCGATTGTCCAAATCGGAGAATTATTTCATTGGTGAAGGAGGCCTGTGAGGAGGAAGGCAACAATGGTGCTGAAAATTCAGAAAGCGAGAAAGTAGTTTATGCGGACCAGGGAGAGCTTCTTGTTTGTCGCAACCTTAATGCGCTAAAGATGATTGGTTGCGACATAACATTTTTCATACGAGGTGCACATCCTATAACAAAGTTTGTGATGTCATTATTGATGGAGGAAGCTTTGAGAATGTGGTCTCTACAAATATGGTGGATAGGTTGCAACTGAAAACAGAGGACCACCCACATCCTTATAATCTCACCTGGCTTGACAAGAAGAAGGAGGCTAAGGTAACAAAGCGTTGCCTTGTACAATTTTCAATTGGTGAAAGGTATAAGGATAAAGTTATGTGTGATATGGTACCCATGGATGCTTGTCATTTACTTCTTGGAAGACCTTGGCAATATGATAGAAAAACAATTCATGATGGGTACAACAATACTTATACTTTTTATAAAGATGGTGTTAAGATTGTGTTGGCTCCAATGCAACCTGAAAGCCAACAAAAATATGTAAAAGTTGAATTGAATACCTTTCTTTCTAAATCTGAAATTTTGAAGGAAGTAGAAAGCCAAAAGGAATGTTATGCCCTTGTGATTTTTGAAGAAAATAATGTAGTACTTGATCTTCCTTCGATTGTACAACCACTTCTTACTGAGTTTGCAGATGTGATTCCTGAGGAAATGCCATCTGGTCTCCCTCCAATGAGGGATATTCAACATTGTATTGATTTCGTACCTGGGGCATCTATTCCGAACAAAGCGGCTTACAGAATGAGTCCAAAGGAACATGAAGAGTTAAAACGTCAAGTTGAGGAATTATTGGCCAAAGGCTACCTAAGGGAAAGCAAGAGTCCTTGTGCTGTTCCTGCACTTCTTGTTCCAAAAAAAGACGGTACATGGAGGATGTGTGTTGATAGTAGGGCTGTGAACAAGATTACTATTAGCTATCGCTACCCAATTCCTCGTTTAGATGATCTTCTTGACCAATTATATGGAGCTATTATTTTCTCACGGATTGATCTTCGTAGTGGTTATCTTCAAATTCGTATGAGGCCTGGTGATGAATGGAAGACGGCATTCAAAACACGAGATGGTCTTTTTGAGTGGCTTGTCATGCCTTTTGGCCTTTCCAATGCGCCAAGCACATTCATGCGTCTCATGAATGATGTTTTCAAGGAATACATTGGAAAGTTCATTGTCGTTTACTTTGACGATATTCTTGTTTATAGCAAGAATAAAGAACAACATCGCAATCATCTTCATGAAGTTTTCATTACTTTGAGGAAGCAAAAGCTTTATGCAAATTTGAAGAAATGTGAATTTTTTTCGAATAGCCTTACATTCTTAGGCTATGTAGTGTCAAGCAACGGAGTAAAGATGGACACCGGTAAAGTGGAGGCAATTCTTAGTTGGTCGCAACCACAAACAATCCATGATATTCGAAGTTTTCATGGACTTGCATCATTCTATAGGCGTTTTATCAAGGGCTTTAGCACCATTATAGCTCCTATCATTGAATGTCTAAAGAGAGGAACTTTCAAGTGGAGTAGAGAAGCACAGAATAGTTTTGAACTCATACAGAAAAAGGTAATTGAGGCTCCTGTTCTTTCACTTCCAAACTTTGAGAAGCTTTTTGAAGTTGAATGTGATGCTTCTAATGTTGGTATTGGTGTTGTCCTAAGCCAAGAAAACAAACCTGTTGCATTTTTCAGTGAAAAGTTAAGTGACTCTCGAAGAAATTATTCGACATATGATAAGGAGTCTTATGCCATTGTTCGTGCATTAGATCACTGGAGTCAATACCTCCTTTCAAAGCCATTTGTTCTGTACTCGGATCATGAAGCTTTAAAGTTTATTAACGGTCAACACAAGTTAAACCGACGACATGCTTTGTGGGTAGAATTCTTACAAGCTTATAGTTTTGTTATCAAACACAAGTCTGGTTCCCAGAATCAAGTTGTTGATGCATTGAGTTGAAGGTACACGTTATTGACAACAATGAAAGTCATGGTTATTGGGTTTGAGGTTATAAAAGATGTGTACAAGGATGATTCATTTTTTGGCAACATTTGGGCACAATGTTTGAAGGGGTCATACAAGCAATTCTTACTCGAAGATGGATTTCTTTTTAAGAAGAATTGTTTATGCATTCCTCAATGTTCTTTAAGGGATGAAATCCTAATGGAAGCTCATAGTAGTATTCTTGGAGGGCATTTTGGTAAAAATAAAACACTTGCTCTCATACAAGAGAATTTCTATTGGCCAAAGATGGAGAGGGATGTGATGAGATATGTTGAAAGATGCAACACATGGCAAAAAGTCATGTTAGAAACAATGGTTTATATACTCCACTTCCAGTTGCAGAAGCTCCTTGGCAGGATGTTAGCATGGATTTCGTTGTGGGATTGCCAAAAACTCAAAGGAACAAAGACTATGTTATGGTTGTGGTAGACAGGTTCTCAAAAATGGCACATTTTATCTTATGTGGAAAAACCATAGATGCTCCTCATGTGGCTGACCTATATTTTCGTGAAGTAGTGCGACTACATGGAATTCCTTTGACCATTACGTCAGATCGAGATCCTAAGTTTATGAGTCATTTCTGGAGAACACTTTGGAGAAAACTTGAAACACGGCTACAATTCAGTACTACTGCCCATCCCCAAACTGATGGACAAATTGAAGTTGTTAATAGAAGTTTGGGAAGTATGCTGAGAAGTTTTGTGGGGAAAAACATTCGACGGTGGGACTTATTGCTGCCACAAATTGAGTTTGCTTACAATCACTCGAAAAATCAATCTGTTGGTTGTAGTCCATTTGAAGTTGTTTATGGAAAGAATCTTCTTAGCCCACTTGAGTTGGTTCCACTACCTGTTGCTAGTTCTTTTAGCAGTGATGCAAGCGAAAGAGCCACTTACATGCCCAAGTACGTGATCATATTATCAAACAAAATGAAAGGTACTGCAAACAAGCAAACAAGCATCGAAAGCATGCTGAATTTAAATAAGGAGACTTGGTGTGGCTGCATTTGCGAAAGGAGAGGTTTCCTCAAGGCCCTTATTCTAAGTTAAAACCAAGGGGTGCTGGTCCATTTAAAGTATTGAAGAGAATTGGAGAAAATGCATACAAAATTGATCTGCCAGCAAAATATGAAGTCTCTAATACTTTCAATGTATGTGACCTGTCACCTTTTTATGGGAACAATGATCATGTAAACTCGAGGACGAGTTTTTTTCAACCAGGGGAGTTTGATGCAGTGGCTAAAAGTTCACTGCACCTAATGGGGGCTGGACAAGAAGATGACTTTTCTGATTATGGTCAACTTGAAATAAATTTGTGGAATGATTGGCACATCCAAAAATTATGTGTAATATAAGTGTGGAAAGCTCTCGAAGTGTAGTTTCCAGAGAGTTAAACGGATCACAATTTGAAGAGTTCTAGAGAAAGTTATTGCACTTTTACTACAGGGTACTCAAGGGGACTTATTGATTGTCCATTTCCTGACCTGATAAGTATTTTCATGTTTTGAATTTTGGTTTCATTAAATAATTACCTTTTACTTCAAGTTTTCTCTTAATTCTTTTCATTTTCCTAAGCTTGGAGGGTTGTTCCAAGTATCTATAAATAATCCATCTCACTATTGTAATGGGGGACAGAAAAGAGAAACAGTTAATCAAAGCTCAGCTTTAACCTCCTTTTATGTGTTCAGTATCTCTTGGGTTTACATCCCTAGAGTGGTGAATCTAACCAATTCTATATCCCTTCGGTGGAATCCAAGGGTGGTGATTGGATCTTCCTGTATCCTTTCAGTGGACTCCGTTAGGTGGTGGAATTATCTTTGGTGTGCTGCACAAATCTGCATCAAACTAAGCCAATATCAGTTTGTTTAAACAAATTGCAACAGACTAGAGAGACGTATTAAAATTAAAAAATGAAACTAACTAGTATGTGTAACGATGACATTACCATTATATCATTATTATCATCAATTGCATGTATATTTGAAGGGTTGTTTTTAAAAGCCTAAATGAAACCAAACTAACTAGTATGTGTAACACAAAAATATTAATAGCAAGGACCTTTGTAGAAATTAACAGGAGGTGGCCAAAGAATATATATCAACCGCAACCATTTTACCAATTGTGTAAAATAACAACAAGCATACGTTAAAGCTCATGAGAAGGTTACCCATTTGTCACTCTATTTACGAAGATGATACAATAAAATAATTAAAGTTGACATTAATACATGTGTAAGGAGGAGCAAGTGAAGCAATCAGCAGCTGAAAAATCACAAGAGTTGATCGAGCGAGTAAGGTCTTAATAATCAAAAACAGAAAACAGAAATTATTACTAGACTAATTAAACAAAACCTACATACTTTGAGATCTTTGATCCCGATTGGTCTACTATAAACCAACTATGATGACCACATGGATCAGCTACTATCCAAACATTTAGTATGTTTTGATAATTACCTAGCAGTTATATGTGTTAATTATGTATAAAAAGATGCACTTTGCAAGTCCTAACTTATTTTGCTTTTGAACTCAAATTCAAACTCTAATAATGCTTTTGATATCAATTTGGCATAAATGCATATATTGAACATTAAATTGGCATAATATGACGGAAATGAATCACCAAAAACTAAAAAGTCGTCCATAAAGACGTCCATACTCTTCTTCACCATGTCGTGGAAAATAGCCAACATACACTTTTAAAACGTAGCCGGTGCGTTGCATAACCCAAATGACATGTGACGATAGGAAAATGTTCCATAGAGGCAGGTAAATGTGGTCTTATGTTGGTCCAATAGGTTGATTAGGATCTGGAAGTAGCTAGACTAACCACCGATGAAACAATAGAATTCACTTTACGATAGTCTTTCTAATATACTACAAGAAAAATTGGTTACAGTGAGGACAAAAGTCCTCTCCATAAGTCAAAATGTCCTCACCAAAGAGCTGCAGTGAGGACATATCCCCACCCTAGTTTCCCCACTAAATGCTCGTCCCTATATGTCTATTGTGAGGATAAAAATTGGATATAGTGAGGACGCTAAACTAATAGAAAATAAATGAAAAAGAAATTAATATTAGCTATAGTGAGAAAATGTCCTTACTATTGATGATTATATTCTAATTAATATAATTAACTATGGTGAGGACATGTCCTTACCTTAGGTGATTATATTCTAATTAATAAAATTGACAATAGTGAGGACACATCATTACTTTAGTTATTTATATTTGATTAATAAAATCAGTTATGGTGAGGACATGTCCTAACCTTAAGTATTTATATTCTAATTAATACAATTATCTATGGTGAAGACATATTACCTATAGAGACGATGTGTCCATACTTTAGGAATCTATATTCTGTTTAACATAATTACCTATAGTGAGAACTTGTCCTCACGATAGCCTAACATTACCTATAGTGAGAACTTGTCCTCACGATAGCCTAACATTTTTTTGTCAGCATATTGTTGTTTTTGTTATTTTCCACCCGGGCTATTAGTACCGGTTTTATACACTTTCTAACATTCCAAACAACAACAATATCATCAACATAAACCAATATCATCAACATAAACCAATGTCAGCAACACAAACCAATATCATTTAACACAACATTACCACAATGAAACAAGTATCAAAACAATACCATTTACACAACATCATTCCATACTATAAACCTACATTTCAATCTTCACCATGATCTTCCTCGTCCTCATCCGAAAACTCAATTCGATATTATTTGCTTTCAAACCTTGTAGAAGGGCCTCCAATTTAGCATCCACTCGCGAATGTGTAATTGAAGATTCTGAAGCTTGTTTCGCCTGCAATTCATCAACCTCGGCTTGGGTATAAGGAGTTCTTCTAGCGGGCTTAGATCGTTCAGCTAAGACATTTGATGAAGAATTAGCACGACGAACAATTTGCCCACGTCCCCGATTGTGCCCGCGACGTGTACCCAACACTTGTTTGATGATTTCTCTTCAGTCAATAGGTTAGGAACATCAGTTTCAACATTTTTCAATGCCACCATCTTTTCCTGTATAGTTACAAAACAATAATAATCGATGTGAGTATGTTTTATTTAGTTTCGTACACCAAGTAAAAGAAAGTACTTACATATTGTTGATGAGAAAGACTGCCAACAACAAAGATTCCATTTTTCCTATGATTTCTACGAAACATTTCAATCAGACTTGGATATACACCATCAATTTGATGCTGAAAATACATAAAATAATTGAATATATATACTTAGTAGGTTGAATAACATGTCAAAATTGGTCGTTTAATAAATAAATATTAAATGGGTTCGAGTACATACATAATAGGTTGATATAGAGATAAAATGACTAACCCGTTCATATCGTGTCTCAACATATATCTTGCTACCATGGTAACTCGGGTATGGTTGCTACCATGTGCCAAAGTTGCCATCTGAAAAATCAAATACAAAAATGCAGTCCTACAAATAAGATCAACACAAATACAACCCGATAATCTATTGCCAACATATAAGTAAAAACAAGTCGATTAATTAAGGAAGTAATTAACACTGGCGTACCTAATTGGTATTGTCTTCCCATCCTTTACCAATTATTTGTAGGTCATTAAACTGTTGCTGCAAAAAAATAAAACGAAGCTTACATCAGATATAAAATAACGGAGTAATTGGTTGAGATAAAGCTCTATTAGATGAGTAAAAATATAGTATTTCTTGCTAGAAAATTATTAAGGGAGTATATATGAATTGAAAATAAGTATCACCTCATGTGTCAATCTTGCATATGTTGGTAATTGAAGTAGTAGAAAGGGCTGAACTTAGCATTGTGTTTGTCTCTATATGTGTGTATATATATTCCATTATTGCTTTCCACTATACTCATTAGTCATTATACTGAAAATAAAATACTTGTCAGGATCTTAAACCATGTATACATATATAACATTATAACACTCATTGGTTTACCTAATTAAATGACAATTTCATGTGCTACCCAAATCCAATGAGATTAACAGAAGGGCATGCTTTAATTTGATAGACTATTCAGATGGTTGTTTTGCAATTGGCTAATAAAATGGACTAAAATTACAATTAGTTGGCACGAAAAGCATTCAACAGCTGATGCAAGAAACCTCATATATGTAATGTCTGTGTAGTCTTGGACATAAAATGTAATCATTATAAAAACATCTAAGGGAAGGAAATAAAGTTTCGATCTAATAAAAAGGAAATACGAAAACTCCAGCACAGGAAAGTAAATTTATAAACATATTTTAGTCAAAGGAAATTTAGCTTCACCGGTGAGACGGCGGCAGCAGCAAGGAAGGGAACCAGCGACAGCAGTAAACCGGCGGCAGCGGCGGCAGAGGAGCAGGGGTACCGGTGTCGTGAAGGAGAGAGACGGTTGCGATGCCGGCGGTGTGAAGGAGCGAGATGGAGATGGTGGCGGCGGAGGCGACGTGAACAAGGGAGGTGACGCCGGCGGCGGCGTGAAGGAGCATGCGTAAAGGAGGGGAAATGTTTAAGGGTTTCCGGGTTTTTTTAAGGGTAAATGACAAATTTTGGTGGATTTTAGTGTTTAATGTTTTTTTAGCACACCTATGGAGAGGACATGTCCTCCCGGAACACTGGGTTTTTTTACTATCAGCGGGAAATCAAAAATTATGAAAGTTTACGGCGGGAATTTTTTTGTTGGAAATTAAAACTTAAATATTTTATAGTGAGAACATGTCCTCACTAGAAATAGAACCGATTTTTTTATTTTAATAAGCATTTGATATACATTTAACCAAATTGATTTACTTTTGGTGGGAAATTAAAAAGGGTTAATTGTTTGAAATAACAACCTACTTTTATTTTTTTCCTTATTATGACAATATATTTTATACTTTACTGTTTATTGTATCAAATGTATATAATTCGTACCTTTGTAGTTGTTAACAAAAACACATGAATGAGAAGCTTTCAGTATCCACCGGTGATTATACGATTAATGGTAATATTTAAGTGTAACATGACAACGTGAAACTCAAATCATTTTGTATAAGATGTTATAGAAAAATAATGAACACATTATGCTACATTTGTATTCTTTTTTGGATACTTAGTTCAACAATATTTGCATTATTTACTTATTTGATAAATAAATGAATAATATTATAAATAATTATGATCTAATCATAGATAATTAGTTTTTTATTTATTTGATAAATAAAATGGTAATATTAAAAAGTTGCATTTGTTTATTTTATGAATAACTATATATGATTTAATAATTCAATTATTTTATCTCTAACAAAATTTGGAAACAAATATAAATTATAAACTTATTCGAACGTCATCTGATTTTCATAAATTTAAATCATATATAATCATCCATAAATGCAAATATTGTTGAACTAGTTATCTAAAAAAGAATATATATGTAGCATAATGTGTTCATTATATTTCCATGACACCTTATACAAAATGATTTGAGTTTCACGTTGTCATGTTACACTTTAATGGTCGCCCCTATCATAACTCTAAAACCCGACTATGCATGAAAATATGACACGTCAATATTAGGAGTGTGCAAAAAAAAAAAAACCAAAGAAACCAATCTGAAACCGAAAAAAATCAAAAAACCCAATCTAAAATCATATTTCATTACATGTTATTTATTCAGATAAAGTATATATTTTTTTGAACAACGAATTATTC
Source organism: Centrapalus pauciflorus (assembly GCA_020465985.1). NCBI lineage: Eukaryota > Viridiplantae > Streptophyta > Magnoliopsida > Asterales > Asteraceae > Centrapalus > Centrapalus pauciflorus. The sequence continues at coordinate 512,890 of JAANYP010000199.1, forward strand.
TACTATTACTCTTAAATTATTCCATTTGCCCCAACTGGCCAATTGAGGACTTTAGAACTTACTTCCTCCACCTAAACTTTAATTAAAAAAATAGTTATTAAAGATAGTAATAATACAACTAAATAAATTTTAAATAAATAAGAAATAATAGAAAATTAAAAACTAAAATTTTGTTATAAAATTTCGAGTAAATTACAATTTTTATTTTACAATTTTTTTATAATTATCCCTTAAATTATCCAATAATTAGATGAGAATACCAATACAAATAAATGCATCTTTTATTTAATATCGAATAAAAAATAGAAGACCAGATAATTATTTAATTATCATCCAATGAAAATTAAATCACTACAATATCTAATATTGCAAATTTAGTCCCCGTATTTTGAGATATAATTATCACCCATTAATTTAATCTCAATGATCATTTCGTGTCATAAACAATATCCAATATTATTTATTCAATAATTCAATTTTATCTGCTCAGTTGTGCTCATCGGTGTGATCCTCAAGTGTTTTATGAAATCAGCCATGATACAGTAATGATGTCATCTTTACACACCATTCGAGCATTCTTGTTGAAACGGTCATCCAGAAAGAAAATTAGGTTAAATCTCATGCAACACAATAGCTAGAAATGAATTAAATTAACCGTAGCAAACACGATTATGTTTCTCGACTCTCTCATACCTACCCCGCCACATATGCTTTTTCTTTCAATTCGGTATAGCGAAAAACACAAGAGCGAACTGCCCTGGTGATTTCATCAAACCAAAAACGACATCTAATAATCCTAACTCTAAACACCATTGAAAATCGCCGCCATGTAAGAGGAAAGATACATACATTTTTATCTTCAAGTTCTGTAACCCTAGTTTGACGAGGATGAAGTTGATGATGTTTGCGAAAAGTATTTTGTTGCCTTCGTGGAAGAGGATAAGAGGGGGGATTCGATCGTGAAAGTAAGACCACAGAGAATCGCCACCCTCAAACGATGGTTGTAAGAGTTAATTGACGGAGACAGATGGTGGGTGAGAAAGGAAGAAATGACGGTGGGTGAAGAAAGAAGAAATGATAGTGGGTGAAGAATGAATGAACTAATTGCTTTTTAAATCCATTTATTTTTTTCTTTATTTATTTTGTTTAAAATTTTATGTCAACATTTAAATGACAAAATAAATTAAAAATTAGTGTTACATCACTGTATAATATGTTTCAAGTTAAAGATTGTATAAATGTACATTAAAAGGTGAGCAGGGTCCATTAAATGGTAAAGAATAAGATTTATATTGCTATAATACGAAAAAAGATGATAGTAAATTGTTACTTTATACAATAAACCCAAATTAAAAAGTAAGAAAACCTTTGGTCGAAATTTTTGGGTTTGAAATTAAAATTCTAAAATCATATACTGAGGACATGTTCTCACCAAAAATAGACCCAAAATTTTTTTAAGGGTATATTACAAATTCCGTCCCTGTGGTTTATAGTAAATTACAAATATCCATGGTGTAATTTAGGAAGTCAAAGGACCAAATCCATAAAATATTATAAACCACAATGACGAAATTTGTAACTTACCCTTTGTTTAATTTTGGAGGGAATTTGATTTATATTTGATAGAAATGTGAAAAATTTATGGTGAGGACATCTCCTCTCCAAATCTCAGGTCAAATAAAAAAGTCAACAACTGAAATATATTTTATTTTTGATGTGGTAATAAAAACTAAAAGTCTAAATTAAAATATCATATAGTGTTGACAAGTCTTCACCAGAAATAGACCTGATTTTTTTAAACTTTGGTGAGAAAATGAGAATTCGATTTACTTTTGATGAAAAATATGAAAAAATTATGGTGAGGACGTGTCCTTTCGAAACCTCGAGTCAAAAAAAAGACAATAACTTGAAATGTTTTAATTTTGAAATAGAAAGAAAAATCAAAAATCAAAATTAAAACATCTATGGGTTGGTCATGTCCTCACCATATACTAAGTCAAATATAATAGTCAAATAAATCACATAATTTTGTCTTCTAGTGAGATCACTAAAAATGTTTGTCACAATAGTACTTTTTTCTTGTAGTGTAATCAGTATATGATAATGAGAAGTGGTCATTACGAATGACATCATTCAACTTACTATAATCGATACACGCTTGCCATCCCGTGACTGTCCTCGTAGAACTCATTTTGCTCATTCGATGAGAGTCATCCCACCATTCTATGAATACGAATAATATGGAAACAAATTAACACTAACAACAAGAACACAAACAAAACTTCAGTCAAGTTCGTTGTTGTAGAGCTGATAAACTCGGATCAAGCTCCCAAAAGAGGAAAGCCTCTAATTACATCCAGACACGAGCAAAAACTCATGCTAGTCCGTTCATTATTCATGAAGAATATTTGTTTTTCGTGAAAAACACTCAGTCAAGAGATTAAAAATATAAAATTAGATTTGTATATTAGAGAACTGGACAAGTAATAATGATATTATTGCACCATTATTTATAGGGCTTAATTAGGGTTTTGGATGATAACTAGGATTATTATTGATAATAACCAATATAACTAATCACAACACAATCCAAACATCTCATATTATCCAATCCTAAGTTATTATAATTATTCTAAATTATGATAACTTTGGGTTCCACTTTCTAACATAAGTAATTTTAGTCTCTCTACTTTTTAACATTTACAATGTATTTGAATTTCTAAATCATATATGGTTAGCAATAGACTATAAATTCTTGATGTGCAACCCATTAGGTTCATTTATTAGGTAACAACATCATGAAATCACGGGAATACATGTTCTTACAAGAAGTAAATAGACTATTTAAAAAATAAATCGCATATCTGGTAGAGAGATCACTGTGTGTACGTGATCTTTGTTAGATTTTCTCTATACGTGCTTTAGATATTTTACTGATCATAGTGTGTTTGTGAGTAAATTTATGAGCTAATCAATTGATATATCATAAATCAATGAAATATATCATAAACAGATTAACGTTAGAATGTCATGTGTTCGTCTTTGAATAATTTGTACTTTTGATATATGACGAACTCAATCAAAACAAGGTAGAGAAAGATGTTAGAGTTTCCATTTGGATGGACTTATATGTTTAAATTATTGGGCTTTATCTTTAATTGACTTATGGGGCTATTAATTAATAAACTAATATTATTGGGCTTTAGAGTTTGATGATAACCCTAATTCTCATTCTATATATAGTGAGGGTCCCCAATACCCTAAAGCAACCCTAAGATCCCTAATCTCCATCTATCAGAGATCTGCTATTCGGTCTAGAACATTAAGGCTTTAGGTGAGGAAGACTCTCACAACCCTGTTCGTTCGTCGTCAGGTTTCCGCATAAAGAAGACGATATCAATGAATTCATGTATGAGTTTCTTTATGGTTTATCTTAATGATTTAGCAATATGGTTGATCCGAGTTTATTATTCAAATATATCTAACAAGTGGTATCAGAGCGACCATATTTGTTGAATCGTTAGATAAAGATTATATTAATTATATAGTTTTTTTTTTTTTGCGGCTGTGATTTTTCTATTCTTTTGCCCGGCCACATAAAAAAAAAAAAGAAAAGAATTGTGGTCATGTGTGGTTTCTGTGATTTGCACCGCCACAACTATATATATATATATATATATATAAATTAACAATCAATTACAAAGGGGTGAGGAGAATGTAACACCTCTGAAGGCTATGCATTGACAATATTTTCGCTTCCTAGTGAACAATCGCTTTTCTGTTAACCACATGTAGGGATGGCAAAAAAAACCGAAACCGACGAGGAAAACCGACGTAAACAGGCCGGGTTCAGGGGCACTAATCGGGGACGGGGACGGTTTCGGGGAAAACCGCTAGGATTTTAACGGGGATGGTGCCGGGGCCGGTATTAGGTAAATAACCGATTACCCGGCCCGATTAACCGTTTAAGAGGCCCGCTTAAAAAACCGATTATTATTATTATTATTTTATATATATATATATATATATATATATATATATATATATATATATATATATATATATATATATATATATATATATATATATATATATATATATATATATATATATATGTAAAAGAAACCCTAAATGTAAAGTCACAAACCCTTCTTTGAAAGTGATGGCTTCATGGAACCGTCAAACCGGTGATGATGTTTGAACTAACCGGTGATGATGATCGTTGAAACGACTACGGATCATTTGGAACTTTATTTTCTTTTCATAAACTTTATTTTGTGGTTTGTAACCGTATTGTTGGTTGGACATTTCGTAGTGTCGTCTTTCGAACATTGTAATCCTAGTTTATGCATCTTTTAATTGTCGCCGTAAAAAGATTTAATCGTTCTCATTAAATGGGGATTTTTGCGGTGAAAATTAACCGTTTAATTAACCGTTTACATTAAATGGTGAAAACCGAATCCCCGCTGTGAAAACCGAATTCCCGACGGGCATCCCCGTATAAATCCCCGCGGTTTTTCAAACGGGGATGGTATGCGGTTTCTTAAACGGGGACGGGGACGGGGGGATTGATCCCCGGCCCGAAACCGGCTCGTTGCCATCCCTAACCGCATGTGATGTTGTTGTAGTTGCAAAAGCCTAGAGTGAGCCCCTTCAGTTCGGTTAATTAGTTCGCAATGGCTAATTAATATTGCAAAAGCCTAAATATTATTTGTTTAGTAATATTTATTTTTGTTGCCATAATATTCTCAAAAGAGTATGATTGAGTTTTTGATTTCTTGATTGCGCCATAAACAATACAATGATTAATATGTTACTATGAGCTCAATTACATTAGTAATTCAAAGTTTTGGGTGTTAATATTAATTAATTATATTCGATCTCCAGACTTTAAAGGAAAAAAAAAAAGCTTTTGTGGATTGATTTAAGTTATGAGTATGTTTGATCCGTATGGATTTAAAGTTTGAGGATGATATTTAATAATTATTTAAATATTCATTTGTTTTAAATCCTTTTAGATAATCACACACTATTATAATAAAGTGTTTCTATTTTTTTATGACATTTATCGACTAGTAAATTAATAGAAACTTTATAAAAGATAGATTTTGTGGTTATTAAAGACTTTATGGATCGACATAAGGTAAGGAATTAAGGATTCTGTTTTATCCTAATTAATCTGATAGTTTGATGATAAATTATTTATTTGATAATTATCAAGATTCATTTAAAGTTTTTCTGATAATTACATTTTGGTCTTGTGACTTTTATAATAAAACATTTTTCTCACAGAAAATTTGTAAAAGTCATGTTTTGTATTCAATACTAAAACATCTTTGAAGGAAATTTGGTTCCTTTTAACTTTACGACTGACAAATTTTTTTTGTCGGTTAATTTTATTATAGTCATTGTGGATCATATTAAGGTATGTATCATGTTCAATCCATATAAATTTGATAGTTTGAGGATTAACAATTTGTTCCATAATCATTTGGTTGATTTAAAGTTTTTCTTGATAATGACACTTTAATCCTATGACTATTTATAATAAAATTTTCTTTACAGAAAATTTATAAAAGTCATGTTTGATAATTATTTATTGTTCTAGTATTATTGCTATATAATATCTTCAGGAAATTATTTTGAATTCAAATATTTGGTAAAACGGGTTTCGAACCAAAATATTTGTAGATAACGATTTATATCGTTAACTAAGGCTAATCAAGTTACGAGATAATTTCTAAACTTTTGTGAGTTTAAATTCGGTTGTTCTCGTAATAAAGATTTGATATTTACATAAATTTATTTTGGCATAAACCATGGTGATAATATTTCGTAAAGTTGCAATATATCTAACAGATTTTTTTTAGGGGTGAATTGTCATCAATATATAGCAAGGACTTAACAACTCTACCAATCTAGAAATCTAATTGATTGAGCAAATTCAGGTTGTTGAAATATTGTGGTATTGCCTTATGTGAAATATTTATATTATGGTGAAACCCTTAAGGATTAATCTAGTATTTTGAGTCAATTAATTGATATAAAACGTTGCCAAAGTAACCTCTTTTATATTAACTAATTGTACTGATAATACATAGATTTTTTGTATGAAATTATTTATGTGGACTATGATTCACCCAAAGGTTGACATAGTTTGACCAAATAATACATACATGTGATGATAAACATGTGACCACTATAAAGTTAATTATCCATGTAGGCAATATTCGGCCCAAAGGAAGACTATCGTTTGACCGGATTAGATGTCAGTGTTTGATCATTATATTAAGAGTATCATTTATAATTGAGGTATCGTTTTATAACGATATATTGTATGATTTTTGTTAAACTCTTAACTGGTCTAGTATTTTTCATTCGATTAATTTATATTAAATGTTGCCAAAGTAACATCTTTTATATAATTAGTTGATTTCTAAATACATAGATGACTGTACATAATTATTTATGCGAATTATGATTGGCCCAAAGGTTGGCATAATTTTGCCAAATAATGATGTGCATGCAATGTTGAATACGTGACAATTATAAAGTTATGTTCATGTGAATAATAGTCGGCCCAAAGGAAGACTGTTGTTTTGACCGAATTTATTGTCAGTATTTCATCATTGGACTGAAAGTACCACTTACAATTAATTTCTCTGTCCAAAGACTAGAATTAATGGTGTTATAGGTATCTCATTAAATTTCTGATTTAAAACTCTTTTATGAGTTGATTATTGAGTATATTTGTTTTATTTTGTTTAAGTGTGGTTTCTTTTGATTCTTTCGCCAATAAAAATCAGATAACACTGCAAAAGTAATTTTTATATCATTGTAAATTCTTGATTTACTTCTTTTGGTATGAAGTCAGATCATATGAAGGTAAATATTTATGGATAGTTTTGTTTTGAAGTTAAATTAGTTTTGTACCTAAACATACTTAGTGGTAGATTTCGGTTATACTACTTACATAAGTATGATCATATAAAGTTCTTTTTCAATTGCCAATTGATGTTGAAAGATTCATCTATGCGGGCGATGATAATATATTTGCAGTATAAAGATATAGGAGATTAAAGTTGAATTTCAATTAAATTTGTTTGAGACATTTATTTGATCATCTTTTAGATGAAACCTAGAGTTTATCAGTAAGGACAAATCATTTTTTTATTGTTCATTTAATAAATAATAAAGTAAGTCTCAATCAAAATTCACATTTGATTGGTTATTGTTCTTTAAATAAATAAATATATGTTTGATGTATGCATATTCCTATATTATAAGCTCGGCAAATACACTTGAGAGGTACAAAACTAAAACCTTGTAAGGATTTCGTACGATTTATTTCACAAGCATTTTGGATACATCTCTAAACAAAAACTCAAGAGCTTGTGTTAAATGGAATTTTTTGATCACTTAGACTTTCAAGTCTGTGTTATTTGTATCAAAGGAAAACAAACTATCAATAGAAATTTGTCTATCAATAGAGATAAGGATGTCTTAAAAATGGATAAATAATGATATTTGTGATTCATTCCCTACGGTTTAATGGAATGACATATACATTTTATCATATTCATTGAAGACTACTCTATTTTTTTTTTTACCTTTATACAGTTTATAAGAAATCTCAATCATTGGACGTTTATTCAAAATCTTTTAAAGTTGATGTTGCATTTCAGCTTGAAAAGAATATAAAGCTGTCAAATCTGATCGTGATGGATGATAATACGACAGATAAGATGGATCAAGAGAATAACGAACATGATATTTTATTTTTTTTCCTTAAAGAATTTAGAATAGTTCTGCAATACATAATGTCAGGCAAACCTAACATGAATGGTTTTGTAGAACGAAGGCACAAGACTCTTAAGGGTATGGTAAGGAGTATGATTCGTCATTCATCTTTACTAGAGTCTCCTTAAGGAGAAATCTTAGAGATCGCGATACATATTCTGAATAATGTATCCAACAAAGTAGTTACCGGATTCTCGTACGAACTTTGACGGGTAATAGGCCTATCATTAGGCATTTTTACGTATGTGGTTGTCCAAATTAAGTTAGGCCATAACAAGCCAAAGTTGGACTCAGGAGAGGTATGCGGTATGCTACTATTTTGTTGGTATCTTGGCAAAAAGTTTTGTTATCCCACATCAATAACGTTGTTTTGAGAAAAAGAAAAGGGAATGCTAGATTTCTTAAGAATATTGAGGTTGTGGGGAGAAACAATTAAGAAAATTATCTTTGAAGTATTATTGGATTTTGTTTGAGATTCTATTAATCTCATTGTTCCAAAATATCATTCTGGATTCAGATATCAATGTTCAGGCTTCAACTCCTGTCATTGGACCGGAACAAGACAACACAACAGTACAACCTCAATAGTCGCATGATGTGTCATTTAATGAAATCCATTAGAGAGTAAAGGAGTGCAATTCCAGAAGATCATTTGTTGTATCTCCAAGATTTATGTAATACAATGGCTTTACAAAAAATGATCTAATCAAATTTTGCAAGGTCATGTAAAGTTTTAACTCTCTTAATGGATTGATGCCATTAAAGATAAGATTAAAGTCTATGAAAGACAATGACATTTGGAATCTTGTCAAATTACCTGAAGGTACAGAACCAATTGGTTATTTATATATGGATACTTAAAACTAAGAAGGTTTCGTAAGGTAATATTGAAAGATATAAAGATTGTCTAGTCGTTAAAGGCTTTACTCAAAAGAGGTTTATTGGTTGTAAAGAGACTTTCTTTCTGATATTTAGAATGACTCTTTTAGAATTAAGAATGACACTAATTAATCAATTTGATCTTGAGCCATACCAGATGGATGTTAAGAAACCTTTCTTAGTTGAGACATTGATGAGACATCTTACATAAAGTGACCTAAAGATATTGAATTCGGAGATCCAAAGATTATGGTAAGTAAGATGAATAATCCATCCATGGTTTGAATTTAGATTTCCCTGATTTGTATTGAAGTTTTTATCAAATTATTACCTTTTATAGATTTAAGGTAAATATCGTTAATTATTGCAAGTAATAGTGGGAGTAAATGTATCATGATGTTACTATATATTGTTGAATTCTACTTGTAAATAGTGATATAGTTTTGTTTTTGGAAACCAAGAAATTTCTGATGAAAGATCTTGGTGAAACATATTTTGTATCAAGTTTTTCGTATACTTATAGACCAATTTTTGAAGTATACTTGGATTGTCACAAAAGAGCTATATCGATATTGTTTCGAGTAGATTCAACATGAAAGGTTGTAAACTTGAAGGCCAAAAGAATTTAAGTGTTCAAATAACTATTTTTGAAAGAAATAAGATACAAAAGATTTTAAGCATTTGATGTGTTATTTATAGAAAACAAAATACAATATGCTCACATATGAAAGTTGAAAATGTTGAGATCATTTGGTTTTCTGACTTTCATTTTTCGGGATGCTAAAATAACAGTTATTCTACATCTGGTTGCATCATGTTTAACAGTGAGAGTAAAAGTACAAGATTCTAGTAATTAGATTCTTGTAGCTCTTTCTAACATGATCGTAGAATTCATTGCTTATTACGAGACATCAAACAAAGGATTATGACTGTGAAAGTTTATCATGGTGTTGCAAGTATTAATTGCATTAAAATACCACTAAAAATTTACCATGATAATAAATCAATTGTGTTTTATTTTGACAATAATAGAAATTTTACAAAGTTTCTAGTTGTTAAGAGAGAGTTCAGGATAAACAATTTTTCACATAAATATAAGAACAAAATCTATGCTAGCAGACTCATTAACCAGAGGTCTAACACCAACGGTATTTCGTGAGCATGTTGCTCATGTAGGTGTTATTACGGATGTAGCCTTGTCTTAGTGGGAGTTAATTGAATGTTGTTCTTAATGTTTTATTGTGAATTGTTCTAGTTTTCTGCAGAATAAAGTTTATGGTTCTAATTTCTTTCTGAGCTCACTTAAGTGCAATGGTTACATTGCAATAAAGATTGTGAACTGATCACATATAAGACTAAAGTTGGATTAGTTGGAAATATGCAATCAAATTTTATGCAATTTTCATGCAACTCACTTGATCTATGTCATTAAATGTGTTTGTATGGTGATCTTCTTGGTTTAGTCACTTTTATAATATAGTGATAAAAGTTGTGTTGGTTCCATCACTGGCACATGTAGTGAACCAGATTGATTACGGAAGTTTAAAAGATAAACTTACAGACGCGCGCCTAAGGATATCTGTAATATAATTTCAAACATGATAAGTCCAAGTGGGAGACTGTTAGAGTTTCCATTTGGATGGACTTATATGTTTAAATTATTGGGCTTTATCTTTAATAGACCTATTGGGCTATTAATTAATAAACTAATATTATTGGGCTTTAGAGTTTGATGGTAACCCTAATTCTCATTATGATATATAGTGAGGGTCCCCAATACCCTAAAGCAACCCTAAGATCCCTAATCTCCATCTGTCAGAGATCTGCTGTTCGGTCTAGAACATTAAGGCTTTAGGTGAGGAAGACTCTCACAACCCTGTTCGTTCGTCGTCAGGTTTCCGCATAAAGAAGACGATATCAATGAATTCAGGTATGAGTTTCTTTATGGTTTATCTTAATGATTTAGCAATATGGTTGATCCGAGTATATTATTCAAATATATCTAACAAAAGACATTGGGGTTTTAAGTTGTTACGTTAGATTAATTTTGCATTTTCTTCTTGTTCTGTCAATTGGTATCAAAATCAACATCTTTCTAAGTTTGATCTATCATTTTGATGTTTTTCACATTAACATCATTTTATTTCTCTTTATATTGAAATCAGGCTACTCTTAATCTTCTTTGGTTTCGTATGATTACATGTGTTATTCAGTTATTTGATTTCTATTTGTTTTACCATATCTGTGTATCCATGCTCATAAAATTTTACAGTCTTTGAATTTCTTCATATTTGTTAGAAATTCTCCATGTCTTCTAGTGATGAGTTCGTATTTATCTAACTTCAACGCCGAATGGGAATATGGAATCAATTATTAGAATTTATAGCTGTGATTTCAAACATGGAATCGATAACGGTCAAGATTCGTAGTTCGATTTCAGATGGAATTAGTTTAAAGAAAACAATGGAATTGATAAAAATGCTTTAAAATTATCTGATGGTGTCTGAGTGAGAAGAGGTTATGAAGAGAGGAATGTGGCCGTGGGAGTCGTTGATTTTATGTCCCTATTGCTAGGAAGCCATATGGTATAAGAGGTTTTTATTACCTCCACAAAAGTACCCAGTTAAAACTATAATTATTTAATAAAAAATAAATTAAATAGATATTTAAACAATTATAAAACTGAGTTAATTGATAAAATAAATGGTTTATTATGAAAAAAAACCAACATGTTTTTACGTTTTTTACGTTTTCGTCCCTTTATGTTATTTTTTTCATAAAAGTTCTCAAGTTAATTTTTTACTTTTTGGTTAAGTGAAATTTGGACATTAGAACTCGGTTTTTTCAGTATTTTAGAACCCGGTTTACTGATTTTAACCTGGTTCTAATGTCCAATTTCACTAAACCAAAAAGAAAAAAAATTAACTTGAAGACTTTTATGAAAAAAAAAATAACACAGAGGAACGAAAACGTAAAAAACATGAAAACATGTTGCTTTTTTTCATAATAAACTCTAAAATAAAATAAGAAAAATTGGGTTATTTCGATATAAGCCCTGAAAATAAAGACAAAAGATATGCGGCAATATGACAATGATGCGATGGCTTTTATCACTTCAACAGTCACCAACTTTCATTTATGAACATTTATTTACTATACATATATGAATTATTGTCTTGAAAAAATATTTCTTATCATTCAAGAACTTTCCTTTCATATTATCAACATTGAGAAATAGGACGGCTTCTTTAGCAAAGATGTTGATAGTTATTGGGTATGTTTGACAAAACTAGCTGTAGCTTTGTGTTTTTAATAGAGGTAGAGCTTTTAGTAGCTGAAGCTTTTGAGAGCTGAAGCTTTTTAAAAGAGCTAGAGCTTTTAGTTTTATAAATGTGTTTGGTAAAAGTAGCTGTAGCTATAGTTTTTAGCATTAAATTACTTAAAAGGACATTAATATTAATTAAAGGTGGTAGTTTATGATTAATAAAAGGGTAAAAAAGTAAATATGTTTGACTAAAAGCTCTGGAGCTTTTCAAAAGCTACTTCTATTAGCTTTTTAAAAAAGAGCTTATTTTTGAGAAAATGAAAGCTCTATGTATCCTTCCAAACAAAGCTTTTATTTTTTAGTAGAGTTTATTCAAATTAAAAGCTTCTAAAAGCTCTTAAAAGCTTTTAAAAGCTCTCTACCAAACATAGTCATTGTTGACATTTTTTTCATATTGCATGTATATAATATCATGTATTCTATGCTAATAATAAAACCAATCAAGGTATATATTTTTTAAATAAACAAAAAATATTTTATGTATAAATATAAAATAATTTATGTGTAATACATGCAATATAGACTATTAGTTTATAACATGCATACGTAAACTATGCATACGTGTTACGTAGATAGTTTTAAGAGTAAATTACAGAAATGGTCCCTGTGGTTTGTTTAAAATTATGAAAACGGTCCCTCAACTTCCAAACTTGCAGTGGCGGTCCCTTAAACCACTTTTTACTTGCAGAATTGGTCCTCCTGTTTCTCATTTTTTTAAAAATGATGATTTTGCCCTTCTTTTAATTACAAGTTTGGTAATTTCAATTTTGGTCCCTTTTCTTAATTTTTCATTTTTGGTTTTAAATTTAAAATAATAATTTAATAATTTATGATTTTGATTCATTATTAATTATATTATTATATTCTCATTATCATTATTATTATTATTATTATTATCATTATCATCATCATTTATATCTATTTATTTTGTAAAATAAATCTATGTCTTTAGTAAAAATTATTTTTATTTATATACTTAATTAGTCAAGTTATACATCTTTTTATGTATTCAATTTATTTATTAAAGTTTTATTTATTTATCTTTTATTGGTTAAACTATTTGTATAATTTTATCATTTATACTTTTTCATCAAACTATTTCATTACGTTGATAAATTTTGAATTTTACATTTTGATTTAAATTTACTAATTCATTACGTTTTGATTTAAGTTTATAAATATTTTGTTACGCTAATATGTTTTTATTTAAATTCATTATTTTATTTGTTTGGTTATAAAAAATGCCTTAAATTACAAATATATATTAAAAATAAATAATTTTACAAATCATTTCATAAATAAACAAATAATATTTTTTTAATTAGATTTATAGATAAAGTACATATAAGATCTAATTTGAATGTAGAGTTAAATCTTATCTATTTATTAATATTTAAAGATGTAAAAAATAATATATTGTATTTATATTTTATATTTATTAATCTTTATAGATATTAGAAATAATGAATAATATTCATCTTTTAATTTATTTTATTAAAAATAATATATTTTGTTGCGTTAATACATTTTGATTTAAATTTAGTATTTTTATTTTTTTAATTTTAATATTTTGTTATGCGTATACGCTTTGATTTCAATATAGTGTTTAATCTCTTTGATTTACAAGTTTTGTTTATACATGAATATGTTTTATTCGTTTTCACTTAAATATTTTAATTGTTTCTTAAGTATTAACGTAGCAAAATTTTAAACCAAAACAAATAAAATAATAAATTGAAATCAAAACGTACTGACATAACAAAATATTTAAATCCAAACAAATAAAATAATAAATTTAAATAAAAACTTATTAGCGTAACAAAATATTTAAATCAAAACGTAATGAATTAGTAAATTTAAATCAAAATTTACACAAATTCAAATTTATTAAAAGTAATGAAATAGTTTGATCAAAATTATAAATAATAAAATTATACTTAACCAATAAAATATAAATAAATAAAATTTTAATAAATAAATTGAATACATTAAAAGATGCATAACTTAACTAATTAAGTATATAAATAAAAATAATTTTTAGTAAAGAAATATAGATTTATTTTACAAATTAAATAGGTACAACTAATAATAATAATAATAATAATATAATTAATAATGAATCAAATCATAATTTATTAAATTAATATTTCAAATTTAAAACCAAAATGAAAAATTAAGAAAAGGACCAAAATTGAAATTACCAAACTTGTAATTGAAAGAATGGCAAAATCGTTATTTTTAACAAATTTAGAAACAGAAGGACCAATTTTGCAAATAAAAAGTGGTTTGAGGGACCGCCACTGCAACTTTGAAAGTTAAGGGACCGTTTCCATAATTTTGAACATACCACAGGGACCATTTCTGTAATTTACTCTAGTTTTAATAATAATTATTAGTATAAAATGTATAAAGGATATTTATAGGATTCGTTTTTAACTTTTTATGATTTTTAAAAATTTTTATTTTTAGGTTAATATATTTTAACATAAGTTAAAAATTTAGTTTACTCATATAATTTATTACAAAATAATATTTATAGACTAAAAAATAGAAGGTATTTATCTTTTAAAAATATCAAATTGTATTTATCTTTTGTTAGTTATGAATTAAAAAATAGTAGATTGTATTATCTTTTACAAATAATCAATTGTATCTATCTTTTTTTTTATAATAATAAATTGTATTATCTTTTCCCGTAAATTGATATAAATTGAGATTCTATTTTATATATAACGAGTTTTCTTGCCCGTGTGCGTTGCGGCGGATGAGAAATACTTTAAAAAATAGTTTTAATAATATGTATTCAAAATATAGGCTAGATGTGTTTGTTTGATGGACTTTTAATATATAAAATGAGTTTGACATTTTATAAATATTATTGTGGGATAAGATCCATTGTGAACAAGTTATTCGTTGTGAACGTTATGAACAAATAAAAAAAATACATATAAACATTCATATATATCAACAAGTGTTTGTAACATTATTCATATGATTCAAAAGGTTTATAGAAGTGTCTACAACAAGATTCAGAACATGCAAAAGGTTCATTGTAGTTTTTATCACAAGATGCATAGGATTCAACAAGATTCATAAGATTCGACAAATTCATAGGATTCAATAAAATTCATAAGATCCAATAAGATTAATAGGTTATTAGAAAGGTTCGGTAGTATTTTCAACAAGATTCATAAGATTCAAAACTTATTTTATGGTTGTTCACAATGTTCACAACGAATAAAATGTTCACAAAAGATCTTTAGCCTATTGTTTATTTGATAATTGATGACCAAAATTTAAGACATAACAAAAATATTCTTGTAATTTAATCAAAATATAGGTATAGATATGAATATATACTCCATTTTTATTCTTGCAATTTAATCAAAATTTAAGACATAACAAAAATTAACTTATATTGTTAATTTGACAGATAAATTATTAAAATAAACACAATCAGTAAGTCAAAATTTTAAAATATTAACTTGACAAATGATATAATAAAAGTTATCATTTACAGTATTTATAATACCAATAATGCTTATATTTTTTACAACACTAAAAATTAACAAATCCATATTTATATTCTCGTCAAAATAATTAATGATGATGGAGCAAGGTCCTAATAATTGATATAAGAAAATAATAGAATAAATATTTATTTACCTAAAATAAAGTAAATATATTAAGTGTTTAAATGTCTCATTTCAAATTAATTAATGTATATTCTATAAAGAGATGGTAGGAAAAAAATATTATGAAATAAAAGTAAGAGCAAGTTTTGAACATAAGATCAAGTACAATCAAACATTTACTTACCATACAATCTACATCACTTTTTGTTAAAAATACAACAAACAAAATATATATTATTATTATTTAAGTCATTCTATTCAGATGAATAGCTTATGAATAGTACCATTTACTATGGTAAATATTAGTATTTAAAATATATACTATATACTAGTTTATTACTCATGTACTACACGAGATACTTAAATAACTGGGTTTAAATTTCAGTAGTTGGAGATGAAAAACTTCGATAAGAATCTAGAAGTGGGAGAACATTGTTGGATAAGAAGAGTGCACGAAGATTGAAAGCTAATAAACGGTATTCATGGGTTTTCAAAACAGAATTCCTAGTCGGATGATTTTTATGATTAAATTACTTTACTTTTATTTTATTAATAGAAATTGTAGGATACACATGTCATATCCTCGTGAATCAAGGTGACAACATATTTAAGCGCCAAGTGGCATGTAGTTACTCTTTCAATAGAATAGACAATTTTTATTACAAACTAAAATTTTTAGATTAAAAAATAATAGACTATATTTATCTTTTTAAAAATTATAAATTGTATCAATCCTATATTATTTATAGATTAAAAAAATAATAACGTACTTATCTTTATAAAAATAATAAATTGTATTTAATCTTTTTCATATAATAATAAGTTATTTTTATCTTTTACGATGAAATGTGGATGTGACATGTTGGATTTGCTATTCTTCTTTATTATATATACACATACAGATTGATTAAACATATAACTAGTTTATGAACCCACCTATTACGTGTTTAATAAATAATTAGTTAGATAAAATGTATGTAAACTTAAAAATTAAACCATATAAATGTTAGTTTTAATTAAAAAAATAGGGGTTATTATGAAAAAAAACCAACAAGTTTTCACAGTTTTACGTTTTCGTCCCTTAATGTTATTATTTTTCAGAAAAGTCCTAAAGTTAAATTTTTTACTACTTTTATAAAATTTGACTATTACAGCCCGGTTATAATTAGTGAACGGGTTTTTAAAAACTAAAAAATTGGGTTTCAATAACCAAATTTCACTAAACCAGAAAAAATATAACTGGAGCCCTTTTTTAGAAAACAATAACATGGAATGACGAAAACACAAAAAATGTGAAAACATGTTGTTTTTTTTATAATAAACTCACAAACACAACAAAGATATAGTTATTTGTCATAAATATTATTTAACTATTTTTTTAAATATTCATGAATAGTAGTTATCTTTTTAACATAATTTTAAATTTTTTTATTTCTGAAATTATATATATAATCAGGTTCATCAACGTACCTATAAGATTCCAGCGTATCCTAATGTAAATGATCATTCACATATATTTTTTTTGAATAGACATGTATAAGACAACATTATAATACTTTTTTTTCAAAAGGAGCAATATCATAAATCTTGTGAATGATAAAAAAAAGATTGTGTGAATGGTCATTCACACCATTCACATAAATATGCATTGAGCATTCACATAATTTTTAAGGATACAGAAAATGTGAATCTATGTGAAATTCATATATCATGCGTATAATATTAAATTAAACATGGTTATGTGAAAAAAAAATTTAAAAACTTTTTTAAGGTTGGTACCTTCGAGTGCACTTGATTTCGAGAGGTACTTATTTGAACCTGACTATATATATATATATATATATATATATATATATATATATATATATATATATATATATATATATATATATATATATATATATATGTTCAAAAGAGTCCCTTTAAAAATCCAGTGTACCAAGGGTACCCATCCAAAGCCACAAGATTAAATCAAAAAATGAAACTCGATGCGCGTCCCCCCTTTTTTTAGCTGGAAGGGTATTTTCGTAATTACAGCGATCATTCACATACATCAAAAATGAGCATTCACATTACTTATTTGATCATTCACATTACTTAATTGATCATTCACATTACTTAATTATTCATTCACAACACTTATTAGATCATTCACAAGAATTATTTGACTATTTACAATTCTTTTACACTTATTTGATCAATCACAATAATTATTTGACTATTTACACTTCTTGTATAATTATTTGATCATTCACATTATTTAATTGATCATTCACATTACTTAAATGATCATTCACATTACTTAATTGATCATTCACAGTACTTAAATGACCATTCACATTACTTAAATGATCATTCACATTACCTATTTGATCATTCACAAGAATTATTTGACTATTTACAATTTTTTACACTTATTTGATCATTCACGACATTTATTTGATCATTCACAATAATTATTTAACTATTTACACTTCTTTTATAATTATTTGATCATTCACATTACTTAATTGATCATTCACATTACTTAATTGACCATTCACATTACTTAATTGATCATTCACAACACTTATTTGATCATCACATGAATTATTTGACCATTCACAATAGTTATTTGACTATTTACAGTTCTTCTACACTTATTTACCATTCACAATAATTACTTGACCATTCACACTTCTTCTACACTTATTTGATCATTCACAACACTTATTTGATCATTCACAAGAATTATTTGACCATTAATAGTATTTATTTGATCATTCACATTAATTATTTGACCATTTATAATAAGTTTAGAAAAAGTGCGAATGATCAAATAATTATTATGAATGATCAAATAAGTGTAGAAGAACTGTAAAAGCCCAATAATTATTGTGAATGATGAAATAAATATTGTAAATGGTAAAATAATTCATGTGAATGATCAAATAAGTGTTGTGAATGATCAATTAAGTAATGTGAATGGTCAATTAAGTAATATGAATGGTCATTTAAGAAATGTGAACGATCAATTAAGTAATGTGAATGATCAATTAAATAATGTGAACGATCATTTAAGTAATGTGAATGGTCAATTAAGTAATGTGAATGATCATTTAAGTAATGTGAATGATCAAATAATTATAAAAGAAGTGTAAATTGTTAAATAATTATTGTGAATGATCAAATAAATGTACAAGAAGTATAAATAGTTAAATAAGTGTTGTGAACGATCAATTAAGTAATGTGAATGGTTAATTAAGTAATGTGAATGATCAATTAAATAATGTGATTGATCATGTAAGTAATGTGAATGGTCAATTAAGTAATGTCAATGGTTAATTAAGTAATGTGAATGATCATTTAAGTAATGTGCATGGTCAATTAAGTAATGTGAATGGTTAATTAAGTAATGTGAATGATCAATAAAATAATGTGAATTATCATTTAAGTCATGTGAATGATCAATTAAGTAATGTGAATGGTTAATTAAGTAATCTGAATGATCATTTAAGTAATGTGAATTGTTAATTAAATAATATAATTGATCATTTGAGTAATGTGAATGGTCAATTAAGTAACGTGAATGATCATTTAAGTAATGTGAATGGTCAATTAAGTGTTGAATAATTGTGAATGGTCAAATAAGTGTTGTGGATGATCAAATAAGTGTTGTGAATGATCAAATAAGTGTACAAGAAGTATAAATAGTTAAATAAGTGTTGTGAATGATCAATTAAGTAATGTAAATGATCAATTAATGTGAATTGTGAATTAAGGAATGTGAATGGTCGCTGTAATTACGAAAATATCATTGCCTATATGGGGTACGCTGGATACGCAGGATTTTGAAGGGGACGCTTTTGAACCAAATTCATATATATATATATATATATATATATATATATATATATATATATATATATATATATATATATATATATATATATATATATATATATATATATATATATATATATATATATATATATATATGGATCAGGTGAGAAGGGTGATATCGAAACCTGAGCATTCATCTAATCTTGTATCATGCACCTCATCACACTAGATTGTTTCATTGTTTCATACATTCCTTAAATATATAAGCTACCATCTAGAAACTTTCCAAATCTATTAATTTTATTTATATATTAAATAATTTTTATTATTTTAATACAAAATACCAACATTTTATAAATACATGATTCAATAGTTTGCAAAACGATAATTCAACAAATTTTTGATTGATACAATTATATTATTGACTGCTTTTATGAATTTATATTTTTATAAAATGATGATTCAATGATACTTTGAAATATTAGATTTTATGTTTTAAGATACAACATTCGAAGACAATAATTTAATTTTTTTTATTCAATGTATCATTACTTTAGAAAGTAACTTTGGCGATTTAAAAATGTTGATTCAATGTTTTACTTTATCGTTGATGTGTTCTATAATTATTTACACATATTACACAATTCAAACTGATAATTAAATACATATTTGGTTGATACAATTATATAACGAAGAATGTTATTTATTGATTCGTTATTTAGAAAATGATGGTTCAGTTACATATTGAAATATTATATTTTAAATCTAACTCAATCATTGACTTGGATGACTTGGTTTGAACAATATGTTATCTTACCCAAATTGAAAAAAAAAAGATAATAGATTATCTTTTAACGCAATTAACCCTAAAAAAATATATCGAACATTGGAAAGAAGTTATGATTCGAATCATCGCTGTTGTCAGATATTTAACAAAATTTAATTTGACTTTTCGTGGAACTAATGAAAAAATTTATGAGTATTCAAATAGTGACTTTTTAGGTATACTTCAAATGTTTGCTGAGTTTGATTCTGTAATGAAACAACATGTTTGTCTAATTCAAATCATCATCTTAGTCATAAAATTCAAAATGAGTTAATTGAAATGCTAGTGTCAAAAATGCAACCATTAGAAAAGTTGTGTCATATGACAAATTCTTGTCAGAAAAACAACAACATTTTTTGGTACATGTCAAACAATTTATAATGTATTTTCTAGTTCTACAAAAAGATGAAGTCTGTTACTTGAATATATAGACGAATTAACACTAAAATCCTTATCCGCAACTCATTGGAAAAGTCACATTGAAAACGTTAAAACTATAAAGAGTCTAATTTTAAATCATAGAAACTTTGATAAAATTAGGTGAAGTCGATAATGATGGGAAAGTTTGTAGAGATGCATAGTTATTGGTAAACGGTGAACTTTGTAGTTTTGAACTTAGTTTTAGTTTGGTTATTTGGCATGAAATTTTATATAAAATTTATTTGGTAAGTACAATGTTACAATCTAAAGATATTGCTTCTTGATATTGCTACAAAAAATTTAGAGGAATTGGTTCATTGTTTTGAAAAATGTAGGAAAAATAGGTTTGAGTCCTCAGTTAGCGAAGCTAAAAAAATTACAGATAAATTAAATTGAAGTTGAACCTAAATAACATGTAAAACGTATTTCTTATAAAAAAACAATTCGATGAAATATCAAATACTGAAAGTGAACAACAATCTTTCCAGGTTGCATTTAGAACAGATTATTTTTTTGTTTCAGTGTATATGACTCTTTCCCAATTAAAATGTAGATTTGAACAAATGAGAAATTTTAAATCTATTTTTGAATTTTTGTATGATGGATCAAAGTTAGTTTCTTTATTTGATAATGAATTTTAAAAAAAAAATGTTGTTTGAATCTTGAATCCATTTTGACAAATGGTAAAGAATGTGACATGAATGAAAATTATTTGTTTATGGAGTTACAATATTTGCAGGATATGTCACACAAGAAGCATCAAATGAAGAAAACTCTTGGACATCTATTCTAATTATGGAGTTTGTTAAGAATATAGATATGTTTCCGAATGTTTTGATTGCATATAAAATCTTGTTAATTGTACATGTTAAAGTCGCATCGGCCGAAAGAAGTTTTTCTAAACTTAAATTGTTAAATTCATATTTTCGAAGTATTATGAGTCAAGAGAGATTGAACATATTTGCGCTTTTGAGTATTGAAAATAAATTTTAAGAAAACATCAATTCTGATAAAATAATTGATATATTTGCTTCAAAAAATGCACGAAGACATCGTTTTAGATAATTTTTCGGCAATGATATATGTTGTATTTGTTATTTAATGTTTATGTATGTAAGTTGTAACATTCTTTTTAATAAAAATCAGATGGGGATGAGCCGTCTAGCTTGATTAGGTTCAAACCCCTAAAAATTAATGTGTTATATGTTTAAGTATTTTTGATAAGATATTTTTTTATTGTTTGGCTTTGGGCATTTAAAACCTCCGAACGGACCCTTAATATATATTAGTGATTTGGTATTGGTTTTTTTTTTTTTTTTTGGTAATGTGATTATGCTAAGATACTGTATGTGGTACCAAGTACCAACCACCCTCTATAACTATATTTTCTAATTTTTAAAATTATACTTTACTACCATATATTATGTATGTACGTGACATAACCCTGTTACTTGTATACACCTCCACTAAATGTTGTTATTATTATTATTATTATTATTATTATTATTATTATTATTATTATTATTATTATTATTATTATTATACATGACTATATTTTTATAACTAATTAAATGTATGATAATTATCATTATTTAAAGAATAATAAGTGAAGCTACCCTTAGGTTTCTTAATTTACTAATTAGTTTCTTGTAGTTTAAGATATATTTACACATGTGGCCCTTAATAACGTCACTTGCATTCATTTATATATAATGATTTAGTTATATATCAATTAATATGTTGAAAAAGTTTCTTTATGAGTCATGTAAGACCACTCACCAACTTAATTTCATTGTATAAACATTAATCTTTATATATATATATATATATATATATATATATATATATATATATATATATATATATATATATATAGGATGAGGATAAAATGAGGACCGTGCTTAAAATGAGGACGGTAAGAACCAATGAAATCGTTAGATTTTGTGAATCAACCAATAGCATTTAAGGTGGCAAATTTGTAATTACTTAGACTTTTATAACTCTTTTAAAACATGTAGAGGGTAATATGGTAATTTGTGCACCATCATAATTTAGGCAAATATATCCCATTAATTAGCTAATTAGTTATATTCACGGTTTTGTGGTTTGAGAGGCGATTCACGGCGGCAATAGAGTTTTGCGATTCACGGCGGCGCTGGCGGGTTTGCGGTTCACGGCGGCACTCGTGGTTCACGTAGGCTCTGGTGGGTGGCGATTCACGACAGCATTGTTGGCTTACGGTTCACGCGGGCTGGTGGTTTGCGAGTCACGACGGCAGGTTGGTGAATCAAGGGTTTCAGGCGACGGACGGCGGTGAGAGGGGTTTTGGTAGTTGTGGGTGTGGTTCACGGGGACATGCATGGAATAGGTGGGTGTGGTTCACGGTAGAAGGCGATTAGAGGGCAGAGGGGTTTTGGTAGTTGTAGAATACGGTTCACGGTGTGTAGGAGAGTATACGGTCAGAGATTGGATTGTGGAGTGGTTCACGACGGTTCACCATGTGGTTCACGAAGACTTTATAGGTTATCAAATTAGGCATTAACACAATGAATGTTTCATATGAACCATTCAATTTCGTTTACCATTCAATTTCTGATTCACAATTTCGTTTACAATAAAAGACGATGTGGTTCACAATGGTTGTTCACCAAGAAAAATTGTGAATCATTCATGGTTAACAACATATTGGATGATGCACACTGTAAATAGTAGGCGTACATGTAAAGCAACAAATCATCTCGTTTATTCTATAACAAATAAAAGATTTGAAACACGGAAAAAGAATTACTTACGTTCATATTCATCCATGATTGTTCAAGTTCTTTGTAATACTCGAGTATATTCAATTGCGGAATCTTGATAAACAAAACAAGTTATGATATTTATAAATAAAAACAGCTAATTTAATAAAAATACGATTTTTTAATTTTTCGATTTGGATGATCGAAGTATATACTTTTATGTTGACTGATATTTGAAATTTTTTTCCAAATATATGTTGGGTGGACAATGGTTGGAGATTTGACAAAGATTTCAAATAGTTGTGGATTAGGATTATGTGATTTGAAAAAATTTGACCGAGATTTGTAGAGATTTTTTTTAAATAATAAAATTAATCAAGTTAACATATATAATAATTAATTAAATGTCCATAATGCCCTTCAAGGAGAGAGAATAAACTTGCTTATGTGGCGATTTTTTATTGGTTATTACCGTCCTCATTTTAAGCACGGTCCTCATTTGATCCATTCCATATATATATATATATATATATATATATATATATATATATTAGGTTCAATTGAGTATCACCTCTAATGCAGAGCACCAGAAAGTACCACTCTTAAAATTATTTTTTTTTGAATTTTTTTTCATGAACATGTTCTAATTAACATTACATACACAGATGATATATGAATTTCACCCAAATCCGAACACTCTAAGTGCATGAAATCACGCATCGCATAAATGCACATTCACATATATTCAAAATTATATAAGTGTGTGTTCACATCATTTTTTAGGAGCTAGAAGATGTGAATGTATGTGAAATTTACATATGATCTTCATAATGTTAATTAAAACATGTTTATGAAAAAAGTTTTAAAAAAGTTTTTTTAAAGGTGGTACCTTCTGGTGCGCTGCATAATGGGTGGTAATCTTTCGAACCATATTATATATATAGGGTGAGGATAACATGAGGACCGTGCTTAAAATGAGGACGGTAAGAACCAATAGAATTACTTTATTTTGTGAATCAACCAATAAGAAGCAAGGTGGCATAATTGTAATTAAGTTGAATATTATATGAGGTGGAATCTAATAAAGAGCATTTTGGTCAATGTGCACCATATATTTCAAATTAATTTTATTGGATTTTAATTGTGAATCAGGCAACACCGATTTCGTTGGCACCATCGTGATTCACAACACCTACAATGATTCACAATGTCATCGTGATTCATGACACCACCGATTTCGACGACACAAAATATGGTTCACAACACCGATTTCGACGTCATCAATTATTGTGAACCGGTTTGATTGCCCACCGTGATTCATAACACATACAATAATTCACGACGCGACCGTGATTCACGAAGGCGGATGGTTTGGACTTTGAGTTGTTCATGACGGTTCACAGTTCAAGCAAGTGAGGAGGAGACGAGGAGTGGTTCACGGTTCAAGCAAGCGTTTCACAGCGACGGTGGTACACGGTTCACGAAGGCAGAGGGTTCACGGCGAACGGCGGTTCACGGTTCAAGAAAAAGAGGAGGAGGAGGCGAGAGTCGGTTCACGGTTCAAGCAAGGGATTCACGGCGGCGACGTTACACAGTTCACGTCATTGATGGTGATATCACAGCGGCGTTGACAGTGAAAGAGTGGAAGAGGTGGAAAACCACCGGAGAAGATGGTGGTGTGTGTGGCACCATAGGTAAAAGAGAATAATTTTGTTTTGGAATGTAAATAATTATGGTAGGGAGAGAGAGAGAGAGAGAGAGAGAGAGAGAGAGAGAGCGAGAGAGAGAGAGAGAGAGAGAGAGAGAGATTTAAGGATATAATTATGAAAATTGAAGAAAGTGAATTAATTGTTTTCTATTTTATAATTTAATTTAAATTTATAAATGTCCAAAATACCCTTGATGATATGGATTAATATTGATGACATGTCTCAATTTTATATATATATATATATATATATATATATATATATATATATATATATATATATATATATATATATATATATATATATATAGTGGATCAAATGAGGACCGTCAATAAAATGAAGACGGTAAGAATCAATAAAATTGAGACATGTCATCAATATTAATCCATATCATCAAGGGTATTTTGGACATTTATAAATTTAAATTAAATTATAAAATAGAAAACAATTAATTCACTTTTTCCAATTTCATAATTATATCCTTAAATCTCTCTCTCTCTCTCTCTCTCTCTCTCTCTCTCTCTCTCTCTCTCTCTCTCTCTCTCTCTCTCTCTCCCTACCATAATTATTTACATTCCAAAACAAAATTATTCTCTTTTACCTATGGTGCCACACACACCACCATCTTCTCCGGTGGTTTTCCACCTCTTCCACTATTTACAATGTGCATCATCCAATATGTTGTTAACGATGAATGATTCACAATTTTTCTTGGTGAACAACCATTGTGAACCACATCGTCTTTTATTGTAAACGAAATTGTGAATCAGAAATTGAATGGTAAACGAAATTGAATGGTTCATATGAAACATTCATTGTGTTAATGCCTAATTTGATAACCTATAAAGTCTTCGTGAACCACATGGTGAACCGTCGTGAACCACTCCACAATCCAATCTCTGACCGTATACTCTCCTACACACCGTGAACCGTATTCTACAACTACCAAAACCCCTCTGCCTTCTAATCGCCTTCTACCGTGAACCACACCCACCTATTCCATGCATGTCCCCGTGAACCACACCCACAACTACCAAAACCCCTCTCACTGCCGTCCGTCGCCTGAAACCCTTGATTCACCAACGTGCCGTCGTGACTCGCAAACCACCAGCCCGCGTGAACCGTAAGCCAACAATGCTGTCGTGAATCGCCACCCACCAGAGCCTACGTGAACCACGAGTGCCGCCGTGAACCGCAAACCCACCAGCGCCGCCGTGAATCGCAAAACCCTATTGCCGCCGTGAATCGCCTCTCAAACCACAAAACCGTGAATATAACTAATTAGCTAATTAATGGGATATATTTGCCTAAATTATGATGGTGCACAAATTACCATATTACCCTCTACATGTTTTAAAAGAGTTATAAAAGTCTTAGTAATTACAAATTTGCCACCTTAAATGCTATTGGTTGATTCACAAAATCTAGCGATTGCATTGGTTCTTACCGTCCTCATTTTAAGCACGGTCCTCATTTTATCCTCATCCTATATATATATATATATATATATATATATATATATATATATATATATATATATATATATATATATATATATATATATATATATATATATATATATATATATATATATATATATATAACAAAGGAGAATGTTTATCCTCACGTATTGCTTCCAAGTTTTATCAAAAAAATAATTATGAATTAATAGTTTTTGGACAAAATAAAATATAAATACAATTTAATTATTTTTAAAAATCTATAAATATTAAATAATAATTAATTTTATCCATCATTAAAAAATAAATACAACTTATTATTTTTAAAATCTATAAAATATTAAAATTTAAATTTATTGATCTAATGATGTTACTTGTCATCATTAATAATTACAAATTATTATTTTTAAATAAACTAAAAAAATTACAACTTATTATTATTATAATTAAAATTTATAAATAAATATCACCATCATCTAATGATGCCACTTATTAATATTATCCTTTTAATTCTATATCATAAAATATCACATCATATCATCACATTTACTAGAAAACATAAATACATCTTATTACTCTAATTAAAAAACTATATTATGTGTTTATACTCTATAAAATTATTAAAATATATAAATATAAATATGTATTATCCAAACAATATTAAATATTTATCGATTAAATATATAAAGTGAGATAAAAATTTAAAAAAATGTTAAAAAAATAACTACTATTCACGCATATTTAAAAAAGATAAATAAATTTAATAATTATGATAAATAAAATTATTATTATATATATTTTTTATTATAATTAATATTCATCTGTTTTAATTTTATGTTTATATATATATATATATATATATATATATATATATATATATATATATATATATATATATATATATATATATATATATATATATATATATATATTGTTAGGATATGTTGTAGTTGATGAAAAACAAAGTTTAGGGTCTATTTTGTATTTCCTTGATAGTTTGTAGAAATATATAAATAGCATCTTTGACTTTCTATTTGAGAGGGTCTGACAGATTATCTTTTGTACGCATTCGAATTAGAGAGAGCAGCTACTGTACACGAATATTCTCAAAATTCATTTTGTAATCATCAGATCATCAATCTAATCATTCGGTCAGTGTTGATTACTTTTATTGTTCTTATTAATTTCATGTTGTTGATTAATTGGTAGAAACTAAATTTCATAATTGGTATCAGAGCATTAGGGGTGAATCATTCTGATTTGAGATTGAATTTTTTTTTCGAAACTGCTATTGTTCTTGAGCAATTGTTTTTCGGAAAAACCCTAAAATCACTAAGGGTTTTTACTCAGTTGATCTTTGACAGTGATAATTGGATCGAAGGTTAAGGATTCATAGACGAATCAATTGAATATAAACTTGAATTGATTTACAAAACACAGAAAAAGATCTAGGCAATTTTGTGAAATTTTGAAAAGTGAAAAAAAAACGGTTACTGTTTCATTGAAAAAGTCAAACTTAGATCTATTTTTGCACATAAGTGTTTAACAAAAAGTGTTTGTATTCAAAAACCTCACCTTCGATTACAATTTGAGTGAAAATGGGCAATATTTGGACTGAATTTCAGACTTGAAAAAGCTGAAAATATTAAGAAACTCAAAATATACACATTCTGTGTGTCATTCGAGTTGACTACCGTAGATATTCGAGTTGAATATAACAGATATTCGAGTTGTCAACCTTTTAATTCGAGCTGACAACTTGTAAAATTCGAGTTGACAACTTGTGATATTCGAGTTGACAACCTTTTTAACAAACTCGAATTTCAGAACAACCTCAATCGAGTTTCAGAACAAACTCAATCGAGTTTCAGAACAAAACCAATCGAGTTTCAGATCAAACAATCGAATTTCAGATCAAAGACTCATTCGAGTTTTTTAAAAGACTCATTCGAGTTTTTTCAAAGACTCATTCGAGTTTTATCAAAGACTCATTCGAGTTTTATCAAAGACTCATTCGTGTTTTATCAAAGACTCATTCGAGTTTTATCAAAGACTCAATCGAGTTTTACCAAAGACTCAATCGAGTTTTACACAAGAATCATTCGAGTTTTTCTCTAAACTCATTCGAGTTTCACACTGTACCCATTCGAGTTTCACTCAAAACACATTCGAGTTTAATACTTGAATCATCCAAATCTGACAAACACATTAATTGAGACTGTTACAATACATCAAGTATATTCACTGTCTGAATTAAGTTGATTATTACTACTAACAAGTGACTGTGTTGTAGATTTCAGTACTAATCTGTGTTTCAAAGTGTGATCAAAATTTTCAATCTCAATCGGAGTTCATCAGATCTTGGACAAGTTTCCCAAACATCAATCAATATGTCTAAAGACGCACTGGCAATGGGATCAGAAACCAAACCCCCAATTTTATACAGGGGTGAATATGTTCAATGGCGGGAGAGGTTCCTTGAATTTATCAGTTTTCATGATCTGTCTGAAGAAATGCTGAAATCATTAAATGAAGGACCAGCCATTTTCATGGAAACGATCCCAGGAGTACCAACTGGAAATCCCCCAATTCCACCGAGAACTGTTGAGGTCACCAACCTAACAGAGGCCCAAAAGAAGAGAAAATTAGGGGACAAGACTGCCAGAAAGTTATTGTTGATATCAATCCCCAATGATATTTACACTTGCCTAACAAATACAAAGACTGCTAAGTCAATTTGGGATGAAGTATGCAAAATCATGAGGGGATCAGACAGAGCTGCTACAAACAGGGCTAGAAACAGCCTAATGACGTTTGAGAATTTCAGAGCTCGTGAAGGTGAACTTTTGGAAAACACTTACCTCAGGTTTGTGAATTTGGTAAGCGAAGTGAAAAGAAACGGAGTGACAAAGTCCAACCTGGACATCAATGTCAAATTTCTAAATGTCCTAAATCCTGAATGGGAAAAATATGCTATGATAATCCAACAAACAAAAGATATTGAGGAAATGGATTTTCATATGCTATTTGAAAACCTCAACAACTATTAAGAAGTTGTGTTGAGGAAAATATCTGGAAAGAAGAAAGCGGAAAAAGAAACTGCTGATCCACTAGCTCTACTGGCAGAGAAAAAGTATAAATACAAGCTAAAAAAGGAGAAAAGAGCTGTAATCAGCAGTACATCTTCTGAATCAGAATCCTCAGATTCATCTGCTGATTCAGAAATAGAAGAGATGAAAAAGCAGATGGCTTTGCTTACAAAAGCATTTCAGAAGAAATTTTACAGAAAGCCAACCAACAACAAGATGCGCTATAAAACAGGCTCAAGGAAAATTGAGAAAAAGGATAAATATGAGAAATCTGGAGAAAGTAGTGCACAAAAGACTGACAAATATGAAAAGTCAGACAAATCAGCCAAGAAAGAGTCGGAACAGAAATGCTACAACTGTGGAAAACCAGGTCACTATGCCCGGGAATGCAGATCTCCAGTAGTCAAAAACTCAGACTACTATACAAGAAAGGCTCTCTTAGCCAAAGAGAAAGAGTCAGGCAAAGCTCTTATGGCGGAGGATGATCATTGGTTACAGTTATCAGAAGATAATGACATCTTGGATGAAGATGCTCATATTTGTCTAAAGTCAGAAATTTTCAATAAATCTGAACTAAGTGAATCAGCTATGATAGCTGAAGATGAGGTGTGGGTTGGACTGACTGATGAAGAGGATGCAGAAAGAAAAGAGTCTAAGTCTGATGAAGAGGAAGCAACAGAAGAAGTTGCATTAATGGCAACTGGCCAAAATGAAGCTGAAAATGAGGAAGATTCAGAGTCTGAAAACTCAGATGGTTCAGACAGACTGGAGTTAAATTCTAATTCAGACTCTGATATTGATGAATCATGCATATTAGAAGAAAAACTAACTAATATGGCCTTTATGCTTAAAAAGTTTGAAAAATCTTTAAAGGCAGAAAAGAAAAATGTTCATTCTTTGGAAAACAAACTTCGAAATGAACACAACTTAGTTCTAGACTTTTCCAAAGATAAAGCATTAGCTTTACGAGCAGTCTCAGACTTACAAGATAAGGAAAAAGAACTTCAAAGCAATATACTCAATCTGAATCACAAAATATCTGATTTACAAGAAAGACTGCGAATAGCTGAATTAGAAGCCTCAAACTTTTCTATAAAATATCATGTCATATTTGAAGAAAGAACTAAACTTTATGAGAAAATAAAAAAGATGGAGGATGAATTTATTAAAAGAGGGCAAACAGATCAAACATTTTATTTAAATCAACCAAAAGACACAGAATTTTATAACTCTAAATCTGGAATTGGTTGGGAAAATCCTAAGTATCTGACAAAAGCTATATCAAATTCACCAACACTATATGATGTCAGATACATGAATTTAGGATTAAAAATGACATTTATGAAAGCTTCTGAAGAAGTAGAATCTAGCGAAGAAATAAAAAGATTACGATCAGACAAAATGCAAAATTCTGGTGATTATACCAAGATAAATGAAACCAGCAACATTCTTGATACTAAAGAAGAGTACATTCAAACTTATTCTGAAAAGGATTTGTCTGAATTACCTACTCAGTCTCAGAAATTATATTTGCCAAATTCAATTTTAGAACAGATAAATTCTGATTTAGAATTGAAAATTAAAAATTTTGAGACAGAGAATGGAACTCTCAAGGCTGAATTAAGAAAAATGGAACATATGTTGCAAGATCAGCCTAAAAACATAAATGTGTCTGATCCACAATCATCTACTTCTCTAGATTCTATAAATACAGAAAAAGAGTTTGATCTGTACATGCACTCTAATGTTAATTCATTAGATCAAATGTTTGGTAAAATTGGTGAATTTATCAAACCTTTGACTAACAAACAATCAAATGGTAATAAAGAACCTGTTAAGATTCTGCAAAGAATGTCTAAAGATTCTTTAAAATCATCTGAAAATTCACCATCAGTACAACAAAAGAAGGAGAAAACAAAAATTATTGTTCAGTCTCCTAGCTTTGAAAAGGGTGAATCATCTTCATCAACGGACTCAATTGCACGTAAAGTCCAATCTTCAAAAGGTATGAAAAACTTACAGAAAAAACGAGCATCTAAATCTACTAATTCTCATACTTCTTTCATGTCAGATATCGTTGTGAACGGTTCGAGAAAACAAGTTTGGCGAAAGAAGAAAAGAGAACAGAAAAACAAGAGTATAAAACAAGAGTGGCGCGTGAAGGACAAAAATGTTACAGATAGAAATAGCAAAACTGAACAGTCTGTCTGTAATAATAATAATCTTGTTAAAAATTCTTGTATAAAGTTTTCAAGAACGGACTTAATTGCTTTGAATTCTTATGCTTGTAAGCCTGCAATTGTTAAATCCAATAAGCTCGTATGGCAACCAAAGAAAAAGGACCCATTTTATGAACAGAAAAAGGTTCCAAAGAAAAATATTTCAAAAGCAATTCCACCGTGAATTGTACAAAAATGGATACCTAAAAGAACAGTTCAAAAGTGGGTACCTAAAATAAATTCAAATGATAAGCTAAAAGCCATATCTGTTAGAAAAACAAATAATTTTGTGCATGATTTACCTAAAACAGAAGTACCCAACTACAAGTGGGTACCTCATGTGCTACTTCGTCTTATAGGTAAACCATGTCTGGTACCTTGACTCCGGCTGCTCCAAACATATGACCGGACAACGATACACACTCACGGACTTTGTAGAAAAGTTCTGTGGGACAGTCAGATTTGGGAATGATCAGTTTTGTCCGATCAAAGGCTACGGAAGTCTCAAATACGACAAAATCACCATCCAAAAGGTCTTTTATGTTGATGGTCTTGGACACAATCTATTTAGTATTGATCAATTGTGTGATAAAGGGTTAGAAGTCAATTTCAAAGTCAATCGGTGCAGCATCAAATCCGGAGAAGGAAAAGAAATTTTGGCAGGAAACAGGAAAACAAATCTGTACTCCATTGATTTAGCGTCGATTAATCTGAAGAAAGATGTCTGCTTATTGTCAAAAGCTACATCTAAAACAGCATGGCTGTGGCATCGTCGTCTTTCACACCTGAACTTCAATGAGTTGACCAACCTAGCAAAAGGAGGGTTAGTTAAAGGACTGCCGACGCTCAAATTCCAAAAGGAGCAATTATGTGCGGCATGTGAAAAAGGAAAGATGACAAGAGCCACACACAAATCCAAAACAGAACACTCATCCACGAGAGCACTGGAATTATTGCATATGGATTTGTGTGGACCAATGAGAGTACAAAGCATAAATAAGAAACGATATGTATTGGTGATAGTTGATGACTATTCACGATACACGTGAGTTTTCTTCCTGAGATCCAAATCAGATGCAACCGAAACAATCATCGACTTCATCCGGAAAATACAAGTAAAGTTGCAACTCACAATTCAAACAATCCGCTCAAACAACGGAACAGAGTTCAAGAATAAATCACTTGACTCACTCTTGAATTCAATAGGAATTACACATCAGTTTTCAGCTGCTCGAACTCCACAACATAATGGTGTCGTTGAAAGAAGAAATCGGACACTAGTGCAATCAGCTAAAACGATGCTGGCATATTCCAATTTACCGTTATTTTTATGGGCAGAAGCAGTTGCAACAGCTTGTTTCACACAAAATCGTTCAATAATAAATAAGAGATTCGGAAAAACTCCTTATGAACTGATTAATAAACGAATACCTAATATTAAATTTTTTCATGTCTTTGGTTGCAGATGCTTTATTCTGAACGATAAAGACAATCTTGGTAAGTTTAATCAAAAGGTAGATGAAGGAATATTCATCGGGTATTCAAAGGAGTCGGTTGCCTTCCGAGTGTACAACAAGAGAACCAAGACAGTCAACGAAAGCGTAAATGTCAAATTCGACGAAGGAGTGGTAATGGATTCTGAACACACCAGTTCAGGACCCGAACCTAATATGCATACTTCATTGGAGTCAACTGAACTAAATGCTGAACAATCAGAATTACATAAGTTGTTTGAGAATTTTTATGAAGACTATTTTGAAAAGCCCAAAACTAATGTTCAAAATTTGGTGACTGACAGGATTACTGAAGATCCAGTCATAGTCTCTGATCTTTCTCAACAACAAGATTCAGAAGAAACTGGAGAAGATTCAACAGCAAATGTGCAGTCAACTACTGAGATTGTACAACCAATTGAACCTCCACATTCTTCTGAAACCCCCATTACTTCTGACCATTCAGAAGCTCCTACCTCATATGTCCCACCTACAACATCTGAAGTAACTCCCGAACCATATCTAGATCTCAATCCCGACCAAGACCCAATAGAACCGTTTCCACATACTGTTAAGTGGACAAGAAATCACCCAATAGAAAACATCATTGGTGATCCATCTGTATCAGTCCAAACCAGAAGGGCAACTATAAATGAATGCTTATTTTCAAATTTCTTGAGTAAGATAGAGCCCAAAAATGTAAAAGAAGCTCTTCTGGATGCTGATTGGATTGTGGCGATGCAAGAAGAACTGAACCAGTTCGAACGGTTAAAGGTCTTGAGACTTGTTGAGCGCCCAAAAGACAAATCCATTATAGGCACGAAATGGATCTTTAAGAACAAGAAAGATGAACATGGTGTCATTATTCGTAATAAAGCTCGTCTCGTGGCCAAAGGATACAGCCAACAAGAAGGGATTGATTATGATGAAACATTCACACCAGTTGCACGAATTGAAGCTATTAGGATGTTTTTAGCTTTTGCCGCTCATAAAAATTTTACAGTATATCAAATGGATGTTAAAACTGTGTTTTTAAACGGGGAGCTAACAGATGAAGTATATACATATCAGCCAGAAGGGTTTACTGATCCTTCGAAACCAGATCATGTATATATTTTAGATAAGTCACTGTATGGCCTTAAACAAGCACCTCGTGCTTGGTATGATGCACTCTCAACATATCTGTTGAGATGTGGATTTACAAAAGGTGCAGTTGACACAACCCTTTTTATAAAACGTCAGGGGTCAGATATCATAGTTATACAAATATATGTAGATGATATAATATTTGGGTCTACAAATCCAGAATTTTGTAAGAAATTCGCATTTTTAATGTCCCAAAAATTCGAAATGAGCATGATGGGGGAAATAAATTTTTTCTTAGGATTACAAGTAAAACAATTAAATGATGGTATTTTTATCAATCAGTCAAAATATATACAAGACATGTTAAAGAAATTTAACATGGTCAATAGTACTCCTATGAAAACTCCCATGGCTCCGGATTCAAAGTCAAAACTCGATGCGGACATCTTAGGGAAACCTGTAGATGTGACTCATTATCGAGGTATAATTGGGTCATTAATGTACTTAACATCTAGTAGACCAGATATTATGTTTGCTACATGTGTCTGTGCTAGATATCAGGCAAATCCTAAAGAATCACACTTAACAGCTGCAAAACGAATTTTAAGATATCTCAAAGGAACTCCAAATCTTGGTTTGTGGTATCCTAGAGAATCTTCATTTAATCTGACTGCTTTTTCTGACGCTGATCACGCAGGTGATAAGATGGACAGAAAGAGTACGTCAGGAGCAGTACAGTTCTTAGGTGACAAACCCGTATGTTGGTCATCCAAGAAACAACATTGTGTTTCATTGTCTACAGCTGAAGCAGAGTACGTTGCTGTATCTTCCTGCTGTTCTCAGGTGTTGTGGATGAAGAGCCAACTGCATGATTACGGGTTTACACCAAAGAAAATTCCAATATATTGTGATTCTCAGAGCGCAATAGCTATTGCATCAAATCCGGTGCAACATTCAAAAACGAAATACATTGACATTCGGTATCATTTCATAAAAGATCATGTAGAAAATGGAAATATAGAATTATATTTTGTACCTACTGAATATCAATTAGCTGATTTGTTTACCAAAGCGTTAGATGAAAAGCGGTTTAATTTTTTGGTATACAAATTAGGTATGTTGAATTGTTAAGATGTAATAATTCAGTAGTTTCAAAATAAAATTTTAAAATTTTCAATTTTTTTAAGTGATTTTTATCTGATGTTAAATTCATGAATCATAAAAAGTTTATATATTTTTTAGAATTTAACAAGATCTGGATTGTCATGTGCATGGGGAGCAGAAAAGAAATTTATCTGATTTTGCATAAATCTGATAAAAATTATCTGTTATTTTGTAGGGGGAGCAAAGCTGAGAAATTGAATATCCAGTCAAGGGGGAGCAACTTTCAGAAATTAAAGGGGGAGCAAATGAGTATTGTTAATATTTTTTATGTGTTTTCAATTTTTTTTGTGTGTTGTTTTATGTGAAATTTTTTTTTTTCAGAGTGAATATATTTTTTGTTGGGAATAAATAATAGAGATGAAACAATTATATTGTATATAATTGTAATTACTCAATAGTATAGGGGTTGGATTGTAAATACTCAAAGCTTGAGTATTAAGTATAAAAAGAGGTATCTGTGTACTGTTGATAGAAGGATGAATCTCAGATTACACAC
This sequence comes from Centrapalus pauciflorus, assembly GCA_020465985.1. NCBI lineage: Eukaryota > Viridiplantae > Streptophyta > Magnoliopsida > Asterales > Asteraceae > Centrapalus > Centrapalus pauciflorus. The sequence continues at coordinate 549,054 of JAANYP010000199.1, forward strand.
ACACATATGGATCTGATTTAGAGAGAATAGGAGAAGTGCTTTGCAAGAAAGCCAAGAACATCAATGTAATATTTTCTCTCTTAATCATTCAATAGATTGTGTTTGATTGTTAATTGTTCATATGAATTGTTCTATATGATTGAATTGCATGAAATATGAATTCACAATTGGTATCAGAGCCTAATATGGCTGAATTTGAGTGAATTTGAATCTGAAATCGTATTTTTTTAGAACACTGTTATATTCATTTTTTTTGAAAATCTGAAAATCAATTGAGGATTTTGATTCTGTGGATGAAATGATCTGAATTTTGGATCGAAGGTGTGAAATTTAAAGGCGAATCTGATGACATAAACATCAAATATTATCTCAAAACACACAGAATTTAATTGAGAAATTTCAGATTTTTTGAAAAAGTGTGTGTTCTTGAGGTTTTTGGTCAATTTTTGGTTTTTAATCGAGAATTAGCCAAAGTGATTTCACAAAAGTTGTTTCTGCTATTAAAACGAACCCTCGAAATCAATTTGAGGTCAAATCATGGATTTTTGTTGAAAAAGTTCGAATCTGATCTTGTTTTTGTTGAAAAATGATAAAACTCGGACATAACTATATTCATAGTGTCATTCGAGTTTTATAAAGAAGGCATTCGAGTTTTATTAAAAAGGCATTCGAGTTTTATAAAGAAGGCATTCGAGTTTTATAAAGAAGGCATTCGAGTTTTATAAAGAAGGCATTCGAGTTTTATGAAAGCTTTATTCGAGTTTGATGAATGCTTCATTCGAGTTTGCTGAATGCTTCATTCGAGTTTGATATATGCTTATTTCGAGTTTGATAATACATTCATCGAGTTTCATGCCTTATGATTCGAGTTTTAAGCCTTAATCATTCGAGTTTCATGTTTAATTGATCGAGTTTCAAGCTTAATTGATCGAGTTTAATACCTTCTTCATTCGAGTTTCATTCTTGTTCATTCGAGTTTCATACTCAATCATTCGAGTTTTATACTTATTCATTCGAGTTTGATGATTCTTTATTCGAGTTTGAGTCTTCATCAATCGAGTTTGATTCTTATACATTCGAGTTTCATCCAATATCATTCGAGTTTTGAGTATTTGACCTTTGCTGCTTAAATTGGTCATAACTTTTGACTGGAACATCGTTAGAAGGCCTACCATACGCCAAATCGAAGCTTGAAAAGAGATCTATATTTCTAGAACCGGCATAGCCGGTTTGGTAAATTTTCGAGGCTCAAATCCACTCCAGAAAAAAGTTATAGGCAATTTTATGCAGAAAAGCTGAAATTTCAACGCCAAAAAGTCATTTCAGAGCTGATTTTTCACTAGTTAACATTAACTGAAATAGCTTTTCAAAGGGCTATCAGAATTCACTCAGTTTCTCCATAAAAGATCTTGGAAGATTCAATTTTTCTGCAATTCATAATGGAATATGAAAAATTTTCAAAGTCTGAGCTAATTGCAAAACTTACTGAATCTGAAAAGATTCGTAAGAACAATTACGACATTCTCATTCAGTTAAATACTGATAAACATTTGGCGTTACGTGACGTACAAATATTGAATGAAGAAATTCAAAGCCTAAAAGAAAAACAAAACTCTGAGAGTTGTGCTCATCAATTGAAAATATCTGAATTACTTAAAGAACTTGATGAGCTGAAACAAGAAAATTTTCAGAATGCAACTCAACTGAAATATCTTTTGCCTGAAAGATCTGATCTTTACAAGAAAGTTCAGGATCTTGAAGATACACTTTGTAAGACAAAACCAACTGATCAGAATTGTATTTTAAACAAAAATGAAGAAATTTTTGCTCTTCAACAAGAGTTGTCTTTAACTAAAGATTTGATTGCGAAGGAAAGACATGAGTTCTTACTTAAAGAACAAGATTTTAAATCAAACTCTGAATTGTTTGAAGATGAAAGACAAATGTTCTTAATCAAATAACAATCTTTTAAATCTGATTACCAATCATTTGATCATGACAGAATTTCAAATTTAGTCATTATCAAAAGTTTGGAAGATCAGATACTTCATCTTACAAAACAATTACATGTGTTTACTTCGTCAACTAAGTCAAAGGTTAAGACCCCTTCTTCAGTGTGTTTAAAATCCAATGTTGATCACTCTGGTTTGTCTTCTGAAAGTGAAGTGAATCTAACTAACTCTGCTAAGTTTGATTCTTCTTCAGATCTTAAACTTAAGTATCTGTTAAAGATACACAGCGGCAAAGATAAAATTATTGAACAACTTCCGGTCAAGATTTACACCGGTGAATCTTCGAAGTCAAATTTTCATAAAGTTTCTGAAAATACTGGTCATTCTAATCAGAAAACATTTTCACAGAAAAATACCAAGTATTATCAGAAACAGGCAAGAACCGGACAGTTTTTCAAAAAGAAGAGTTCGCAAAAGTCTGATCATTCAAATTCAAGTTTCTTTAGAAATTCAGATATTCAATTTTCTCATACTCAAAGAAATTTGTTTTCTGCGTTTGAAAGAGAAGCTGATAGTTATAACATGCAATGGGTACCTAAACCCAAGTACAAGTGGGTACCAAAACCTGTTTTGAAATGGGTACCCAAGAGCGCTAACAAGTCTGGATCCAAATCTGTTTGGATACCAAAGATATCTTAAATTTTGCAGGTTATAGGTTTCTTATCATTTCAGATAAGGACCCGTTCTTCATTTCAAAAGGCTCTTGATTACTTCAGGTCAAGACCCGTGCTTCAACTCAAAATTGGTTTCTAGTTAAATTCAGACTAGAACCCGGACTTCAATGAACCAGAGACAATGGTTTTCAGTTACTTCAGACTGAAACCCAAGCTTATGCGACAAATGGCTTCTAATCACTTCAGATTAGAACCCGATTCTGAAAGACGAATCTTTCTGGAATTCCTGCCCTGCATTCAACTCCGGAGCTGAAATTGACAAAGAGGGAGTTTTATTTTTTATAATTTTTTGCTCCTGATTTCATTTCTACGAGTTGACTAACTGTGTATGCTTATTTCCAGGGGGAGTTTCAGACGCACTTTGACGATGACACTTTTCAAAACTATGTGTGATTTTTCACGAAAATATTTGACACACACATAAAAAGAGTTTTTGAGCTGAAAGAAATTTTTTTATGAATCTCTGAATCTATCATTGAGATTAATTGATCTAATCTCTTTGATTTTCATAATCTCATTTCTTCTGAGATTCTTTTTGTTAGAACTCTTCCAATTTATACTGGATTCTCCTGATATCTCCCATGTGCTAATTCTTTCAAGAAAATCTTATTCTTTTCATATCATATATCAGATTTTCCATTTCATTTTGATATCTCCCAAAATTATCTGCATATCATCTCCAATACCATATAAGTTGGATTTCATCATATCTCATGACCTTTCAAAGCTGAAAATTTTTCTGCTAACTTCGATTGTGCACCAATCTGAGTGATAGGCATAAATTTCGCTTCTATGGTCTAACCAGATCCGGAAGACCTACCCAAGGAGCAAACCATCTATAGTTTGTGTGGGTGAGGGTTCTTTAGGTTTATTAGTTGAGAAGTGTCAGTTATCACGGGATACTGACAGGGTCGAGCAGAGGTAAAATGTAAATGAAAGGGATATTAAAAGGCGATGGTGGTGCATCAGATCATGCTTTTCGTATAAAGCTGACTGAATTAAATCTGAAAAGTGAGCCGGAGGGAGCTATGTTGAAAAATGCTGAGAGCTGAGAGTTGAGAAAGGATTTGAAGAAAAGATAATCCTATCCTACACTGTGTCTGCTTGGTAATCCACATAATCTATCAAGCCCTAGGAGACTTGATATTGAAAAAGACGTCATGGACCCAGTGACGCATACACTTAACCCCACCAACTACTCAGTTATCTCTCAAAAGATTTCTGTTTCAATAATCACGGAGATATAACACATGTCTATCGATATATCATTTGGATATTATTGATATTGAAAGAAGGAAGACATTTGCTCCGGTCTCCCACTTCATTTGATGCACATTGTGTCTAGAGCTGATTATATACTCTTTTAGGACACATCGAGTCTGACAGTCTGCGTGACTATAAACTGCTAGTCCAAAGTGACTAAGCCGGAACAAATATGAGTGATTCTTTCATGATAAAGGATTTCACGGTGACTATTTGGAAATCCTACCAGTGTTTACATCACGCCAGCGCTGAAAGTAGGTCACATAGATTTTGTCTATTGTGCAAACAGGAATCCTATGTGGACCTGGACTTGTTTTCTCACAAAATGAATGTGTTTCATTTTCCCCAAAGTTGTAAAGCTTTGTTTTGTTCTAAAAAGATATAATATCAATTCGAGGGGGAGTGAACTTTTTGAGGGGGTGAGATAAATCTGTTTTGTATAGGGGGAGAGATGTCAGTTTAAGGGGGAGAAAATCAATTTGTAATAATTTCTGAGTTGTAATTGTTGTTGTATTTCTTCTACTGTAATTTCATTGAATTAATGTTTCTGAAGTTTTTGCATGATGTTCATAATTTTTTATGATCATCATGAGGGGGAGAAAAGCTGAATTTCAGAAACAACAGTTGAGTAGATTGAAGTCAACTGAAGACAATTGCTACATCATATCAAATGAATTGATCAAGGGAGAGAATTAAAAAGCTATTCATGATTCAAGGGGGAGTGTACTCACAAGAAAATACAAGAAAAGAGAAGATCAGAGAAGAAGAGTTGTGAAGATCAGAGAGAGACAAATAAAGAAAAGAAGAAGATTCAGAGATCAGAGAAAAGAAGAATATTCACGAAAAAGTCCCTGAAATGTTCTTTTATCAGAAATTTGATTTCATCTCTAAGGGGGAGATTGTTAGGGACAATATTTGTAGAGCTGAAATGAATATTACTTTAATAATTGTGTTCATCTCTAAAGGGGAGAATGTTGGGAATAAATAATAGAGATGAAACAATTATATTGTATATAATTGTAATTACTCAATAGTATAGGGGTTGGATTGTAAATACTCAAAGCTTGAGTATTAAGTATAAAAAGAGGTATCTGTGTACTGTTGATAGAAGGATGAATCTCAGATTACACACACACATATGGATCTGATTTAGAGAGAACAGGAGAAGTGCTTTGCAAGAAAGCCAAGAACATCAATGTAATATTTTCTCTCTTAATCATTCAATAGATTGTGTTTGATTGTTAATTGTTCATATGAATTGTTCTATATGATTGAATTGCATGAAATATGAATTCACATTTTTTTTTGTTTGTGCATTTTAATATTTTTTTTGTTTTGTGTGCTGTTAATATTTTTTTTGAAATTCAAATTTTATTTTTTTTAGTCACAATTTTTGATTGAAATAATTAGTGTGTAGGCTAATTTGGTGTAGATGATGGGCCGGATATTTCAAATTTGAAAACTTCAAAATGGGCCGGGTAAAATTTGACTATAAATTTGAATTTTCAAATTCAAATTCATTTTTCCGGAAAATACATTTCATCATCTTCTCCAACTAGATTACTTCATTTCAAAGAAAGCTCAAACCCACAACCGACAATTTTTCATCAAAATTGTGAGTAAACGTTTGTATGTTTTTTTTTTCTTCTTTTTTCAGTTTGTTTCTTTATATGGTTAGTATATATGCTTAGTATGTGTTTCTTTATATGGTTTGCATCTACCTGTTCGTAATTTTTTTTTTTTGAGTTCTTGACTGTTAATGGCAAATCATGGTATTTGTTCATAAAGTTGAAATTAAATGTGTGATAAGGCTCGAATTGGTATTATGATTATGAATCTGAAATTTCATAAGTCATTTTTACATCACACAAACAAAATCACTAATTTTTCAAATGAAACAGTTTCGAGTTCATGATTAATCTGAAATTTGAATTTTTAACAGCTTTAAAGTTGTTTTTGTTCAAAGTTCAGTAAAACAAATGTGTTTAAAATACATTTTCGAAGGGGGTACATGTTTTAAAAGACTGAAAATGATCCTTGAAATTAAATTCATCAAAATCAGTGAGTTTTAGACTTGTAGAAAAATAAAAAGAAATTTCTCGAATAAAGCATCATTCGAGTTGCATCAGTGAGTCATTCGAGTTGCATAAGTGAGTCATTCGAGTTGCATCAGTGAGTAATTCGAGTTGCATCATCACTCATTCGAGTTGATTCATATAGAACTCAGAGTTAATCGAGTTTAGTACACATAACATTCGAGAAACATTTGTCTTTCATGCGAGTTAACAAGTGTGTGTGTAACACAGACAATTTCAGAACATAAGTGCTTCAAGCTTATTCGAGTTGGGATAATGGTCTTATCGAGAAAATGACTTAGTCATTCGAGTTGAGTGTTGGATCCCATGTTGCATTCGAGTTTAGTACATAGTCTATTCGAGTTTCATGTATATGTCATTCGAGTTGTGTATAGGCTTATTCGTGTTGTGTATAGGCTTATTCGTGTTGTGTATAGGCTTATTCGAGTTTTTACATGTGTCACTCGATATTGTTCAAGAGTCGTTCGAGAACCTTATAGTTTTATTCGAGGTTCAACAGAAAATTTTTCTAAGTGTGGAATTTTTTATGATTTAAGAAAAATGTCACATTTTTTAAGAAATTGTTATAAATTTGTGTTTTTCTAACATTGGTCTCTAAACCATTGACTCTGGAGTCCATTCAAAAATTAACTATTATTGTCTGGAAACCCGATGCCTTAAAAAGAAAATCACAAGTTTTGATAATTTCTGATAAAATGTTACAATTCTTCTACATTTTGAAGGATGTCATTTGTGTACATGATCTGACTAACATGATGTTCTTTGTTTTTACAGGTGTTCAAATGGCATCTCCAGTACAATCTCAGAACTCAAATTCCTCCGACTCACATTCATCATCAAATCATACCCTTGTATCTACCCCTGTTAGGTCTACCTCAGTTGCCCGCCCATCACAATCAAACATTATCCCAGATAACCAGCTAGTAAAACCAAAACATTGCCTTCCTTTCCGTGATAATAACCATCGTCTAGATACCAAAGTTATTAAAGTGAGTCATCCTATCATTGTGGACATTCTAAAAGGCCATCCACTCGGTTATCTGCTTCAATACAAACCGTCTATTCCACAAGTGTATTTACAACAATTTTGACACACTGTCAAATTTGTTCCTGCTGACGGAAATCATCACTTTAAAGTGACAATAGACCAGTTCAAGACAAAAATCACTCTCGCAAGACTGCGTCATAATCTATTTCTTCCGAGACGTATAGACACTGTAAACTTCCCAGAGTTGGCAGACTTTGAAGACTTTGTCTCAGATGAGGAGCTAGTACATGATTTAATCTGCTTGGACTACTCAAAGCCACTACCGAAGAGCTCAAAGTTTCATAGGAATGGTTTAAATGGAGAATGGTATACACTATTTGGCATCATAAAGAGGTGTATGACTTCAAAACACATAGGGATAGACAGATGCAGTATTCATTGCTTGAGGATATTTCATGGGATAGCATTCAACAAGCATTATGATTTTGCTCAGTGCATATGGAAAGATTTGAAAGAGATTGTGCTTGCAAAAACAACAAATAGAGCAAGAAAATTTGTGCCACTTCAGAGATTCATACAGATTCTTATCCGAGGGATTCTCCGTGGTAATGAAAATATTCCGAAGCGAGCCAACTCTCAGAGATGTCCGGATTATGTTATGATGAGCTTACACGAAGTGCCGGACTCCCCAAATGCAAACATTATGCCAATTCCAGAGTCTTTGCTTAAATATGCGGATCAAGAAAGTGAGAACGTGAGGTTATATAGAATAGATCATGCTCCGATAGAGACACAGGAACCGGGATCTCTTAGCCCAGGAGCTTTAAGGATAGAGGAATCTCAGCAAGGGGCTGAAGTTCAGGTTGCCCATTCAGAGAGTGAGGGAGATGTTAGTGTGAGGGGTGGTGAGGAAGAAGCTGAAAAGTCAGATTCTGATAGGACGTTGTCAGATATACAAGAAGAAGAGGGAGAATGAGATGATGATGATGATGATGGTGATGATGGAGGTGATCATCATGAAGGAGGAGGAATGATGGTAGATATTGTACAAATTGCTACAGAGAGTGTGAGGGATACCATGACCCTAGAAAGCCGGGAATTAACCACGTCTACTGTTAGCTCTCCTATGAGAGTTAGCATTGAACAAGTCAGTATCCCACTGACAATTGCACACCCAACTATCCACTCAGTCTCCTCTCAACAGGAGACTGTTTCATTTGAACACAGGGATGAACCATACAATCTATCCGAAAGTCACTTGGACTTAATGGATATTGAAACAAGTGCACAATTGCCCGTGTGTACGACTTCTTTTCGATCACCGAGTCTAGCTCCGATACAGTCTAGGACACTTGAGTCGCCTTCATTTGTTGAAGTGAGTGTGGTTGAACTTAGTGTTCCCACTGGAACACCCTCAGTAACGGAAGCATTCGTTGCTCCGTCACTTGAAGAGGGTGGAAGTCCAGTCAGAGAAACGACACTACCAACTCTGAGCACTGGCCACACAGAAATTCTTTATACAAGTTCGACTGCTGTGACAACTGGAAGTCTACGTGACCCAGTGGTGACTTTATCCCCGTTTGTTACTGAGTCAACATTGACAAGTGCATTGAATGAAGCTGTGTCTGGTGTAAATATGCATGTATCTAATCAATTAGCTGAGGTGATGGCCCAAATGACAAACATTCAGAAGTTTTTGAAGGGGAAGGATGTTGCAGAAGAATCGGTTAAGCAATCTGAGTCAAAACAAGCCATAGAAGATTTAAAGGAAGAATTGAAGGACTTTGTGTTTGAACAGTTTGATGAGATGAGAGAACGTATGATCAGCCTGGAAAGTACAGTGATAACCGCATTGGGTAATCTTTCAGAAAGAGTGGCTGCAGTAGAAGAAACTTGCAAGGCTCAAGCTTCCTCGTCCAAGAGGAAACATGATGAGCATGACGAAGACTCCGATGATGCTCCTCATGAGGGGGAGAAGAGGAGAAAGCTTGATGAACCAACGCCTGGGATATTAATGATAACATATCCGGAAAAGGAGCCGGAAGTTCAGGAAAGAGAAGCTGGGGGCTCTAAAGAATCAGCTGGTGATCAGAGAGAGCTGGGATTGATTCTTCATGAAGATGTTCCAGTTCCTTTGAACATTCAGTCTGATATCTATCACTTTGTTGAGTATATTGATTCAGATGAAGACGTTCAAGAGAAAAATCAAGAGCTAAGTATTCAAGGGACAGGAGAAGAGAGAGAGGAGTATATTGAAGTTTCTGAAGATGATGATATAATTGCTTTGACTGATGTAGATTTTAGAGCTGAAAGAATCGAGGAGGAGGAAGTGTTAGTTGAGGAAATTATGAAGGATGTTGAATCAACTCCAACGGTTGAAAAGCCTGAGGTAGTTGTACAAGTTAAAGAAGAATTTGAAGAGTTTCATGTTGAGAGCAGTGTGGCTCAAGAAAAAGTTGTGTTGAATGAAGTAGAAGTAATGGATAGGTTTTTCAATGAGTATGTGCTTGCCGATGAATCTAAGAAACAACATAGACTTAGATTTGAAGCACAACAAGTGGTTCAGAGAGAGATTCAAGATATGCTGACTTTGTTGAATAAGGATGAGATCAGCAAAAAGAAGGTGAAAAAGCTTGAACTTCCAGAGAATAGATCTGCGGAATTTATCAGAAAAAGGAACAAGATGCCTTATATTGAAGATATTCTAGAGAAACGGATTTTTTACAAGAAACAAGCTCCATGTTCATTCCACAAGTTGTTTAGAGTACTAGAGCTGAACATGCCTAATCTGGTTAACTATGCCAGTTTTCTGAGAAACAAAACACAGGAGGTTGAAAAGGTCAAGAGCGAATTCAGAATTGTTGATCTTGTGAAGATTGAAAAAGAAAGATTTGTTAAGGTTTTCTATCCAAAATTCACTGTTACGAGATCAGATGGAAATACTTATGTGTTCACAGAAGCTGACATGTTCAACATGCACTTGGTAGATATTGAAGATCTTTTTGATGAATTGTGCAGAAACAAAAGAAATGAACACTGTAGATTTGCGCTTAAGACACTGTTCCACTTTATGCATACCAAATTGGTATTAATGTCAGTGAAAGATCTACAGATTGGGGTTGAAAGAGGCATGAGGAAGATCAACATGACAACACCTCACAGAGATATTAAATTTGCTGGTGAGCTGAAAGAATTTCAAGTGATCATGGTGAAGCATCCAGCAGTCATGTATAAAGATCGGAATAAGAAGTTAAGAGCAATGAGGAGTGTGGAGCTGAACAAGTTTTCTGATGGTACTTTGATTAAAGTTTTAAGTGGTTTGAAAGGTAAGCTTGCAGCAGACCAGAAAAGAAAGACAAAGAAAGGAGCCTTATCTGTCAACGACCGAAAACTCATGGTTGAGTTTATTTCAAAGATTGAATGGAGGCTTTCGGATCGGAAAAGTATCAGAAGGTTTGAACAAAAGTTGGGCTTATCAGTTTAAAGACTTTGCTATTTTCATCAAAGGGGGAGAATGTTAGGATATGTTGTAGTTGATGAAAAACAAAGTTTAGGGTCTATTTTGTATTTTCTTGATAGTTTGTAGAAATATATAAATAGCATCTTTGACTTTCTATTTGAGAGGGTCTGACAGATTATCTTTTGTACGCATTCGAATTAGAGAGAGCAGCTACTGTACAAGAATATTCTCAAAATTCATTTTGTAATCATCAGATCATCAATCTAATCATTCGGTCAGTGTTGATTACTTTTATTGTTCTTATTAATTTCATGTTGTTGATTAATTGGTAGAAACTGAATTTCACACACACACACACACACACACACACACACACACACATATATATATATATATATATATATATATATATATATATATATATATATATATATATATATATATATATATATAACCAATTGTTTTTAAAAAAAAATATACATGTTATCCTTTAGTTCATAAACTAGTATTTATCATAAAACTAGGATTGTAACTTGTAAGAAGGTCATATCACTACAAAAAAAGGGGGCAACAGTGGCGACTACTTTTAGCAGCGACATTGGCTTTAGTGGCGACTATTAAAAAACGCAGAAAGATGTCGCCGCTAAAGGCTTTAGCAGCGACACTTTTCGCCGCCGTTAATACCCCCCCCCCCCAAAAAAGGCGCCAATTCTGGCCGCCCCTTTTTCACCCTTCACCCTCTCGCCTCCTCCTTTTCCTTCATCGATCAGCGCCTCCTTCCTTCTTCTTCATCGTCGGTTGCAACTTTTTGAGGTAAAAGTCATATTTTGTCTATTTTTTAGGTATAAATATGTAATGTGTGTGTATTGATATGTATTAGGTCTCCCTTTCGTCTCTCTCTGCCATCAATCGTAGCGCTCTCTCTCTCTCTCTCTCTCTCTCTCTCTGCCATCGGTCGACTCTCTCTCTGCCATCGATCGACTCTCTCTCTCTCTCTCTCTCTGCCTGGTATGTATTTTAAATGTATTTAGTGTTAGTGTGTGTATTTGTATGTATTTTGAGTATTAGTGTGTATATTTGTATGTATTTTGTTTATTAGTGTGTTGTATATATTAGTGTGTATTTTGTAATAATGTATATGGTTTATATTTAGTGTTTATTTTGTATAAATAGTGTGTACGTATTTGTGTATGACTAGTGTATATATTTAAAAAGTGTGTAAATATCGCTTTAGGTAAAAAATGTATGGTTTTGTTAAAATTATTTGTAGGTTTGTTTACATAATTTTTGGATAAAACTTTTAGATTTATCAAAATTAGGTTTTTTTAAGTATTTGTTAAAATATATAGAATTATTGTGTTTTTTAAGTATTTATAATATATTTATAGATTTATTGTGTTTTTTAAGTATTTGTAGATTGGTTAATTGTTTATAAACTATTTATACGTTTTATTGTTATGTATATAATTTATTATATAAAAAGTGTGCAATGTATGTCTTGACGTGTATTGTGTATGTATTAATGTATAGCTATTGTATTAGCCATTAGCGTGTGTGTATATGTATGTTAAAGTGTATGTATTATTATGTGTAAATAATCTTTTAGGGTCAAAATCATAAATTTTCCTTAAATTTATTTGTAAACTTTGTTTAGTGAATTTTCATTGTTTTTCTTAGCGTAATACTACGATAAATGTAATTATAAAGGATCAATAAACATAAAAAGAGATATAAAAAATAAGATTAGAATCATAAAAATATTATATAAAAAGTAAATACTATTTGTATATATTTAAAAGATAATTTTAACAACCATTAAAAAAGAACAAAATATATAATGTCATTAAAAGTAATATATGAAATTATGAATAGTATTTTATATGATAATTAATGAATACTGATAAACAAATACAATTAGAACCACTAAAAAAATATAAATCTGCTTATGTTTTACATTAAATAAAAAAATTTAATTTAATGACTTTTAATTTCGTAGTCATATAATTTTAGTAAGCTTTTACACCATTCCAACATTAGTATTGTACTATCTTCATAGTTTATGATAAAAGAAATGATAGGTCGAGTCTAATTCGTGAATTCTTAAATTGATTATGATAGTTTATAAATTATATATACTCTTAAAATTGTGAACTGTGTTTGGTGTGTGTTTGAGCTTAGAGTACATGCCCGTTCGAAATATATTTAGTAATTAATTTCGGGTTGTCCCCGTTTGGGACTGCTTTTTGGATATTTTATCTCATTTAGGATGTGAATGTGTATTACATGATTGGTTGTTTAAGAAAAATTCAGTTGTCATTTTCTCTTTGCTTCTCGGGTATATATATTTCTATATATACTTGGGAGCTAAGGGGAAATGCTGCCGAATTTTTCTTAAACAAGCAATCGTGTAATGTGCATTCACTTTGAGGTAATGTATTCGGAAAGTGGGTTTAGAAGTCTACCCGTGTAAATACTCTATCCGTGTTTGATATTTCTTTCCATTTCGAGGCCGCTTTTTGAATCATCGAATCTTAGTTCTCGTAGAGTAAACCTTAAACCGTAACCTATGTTTCAGTTACACAATGTCCATCGATAAAACCTGGACTACTGTTGAAAACCGTAATTCTCTTAAGTTCGAACAAGGACTCGACTCTTTCGTTGAGAGATCCAAAGCACATGTCGACGATAGAGGTCAAATTAGATGCCCATGTAGAAAATGTGGGAACAACAAGTTCACAAGAACGGCGACTTATGGTGCACACTTACCAGGGCAGACCTCTCGACCATCAGAGGTAAATTGTCTGACAAAGTTATAATTGATGATCATGAGACATTTTTATATAATATATGTCTTGTAATTGATGACTTTTGGTTAAAAATACTTGTAATTGATATAAATGAGATAGTATGATACATGTATACTTGTAAGTAATGACTTTTGGTGAGTATCTGTCATATTTTACTTGCTATACGCCATGATGGGTATGAATAGGTCGATATTGGTTAAAAGTACTTGTAATTGGTATTAATGAGCTAGTATGATACATATATATATATATACTTGTACCTGATGACTTTTGGTTAGAATCTGTCACATTTACTTGCTACACGCCATGATTAGTATGTATAGGTCGGTATTAGTTAAAAGTGCTTGTAATTGGTGTTAATGAGTTAGTATGATACATGTATACTTGTAAGTGATGACTTTTGGTTAGTATCTGTCATATTTTACTTGCTAGACGCCATGATGGGTATGAATAGGTTGATATTGGTTAAAAGTGCTTGTAATTGATTATAATGAGTTAGTATGATACATGTATACTTGTAAGTGATGACTTTTGGTTAGAATTTGTCATATTTACTTGCTACACGCCATGATTGGTATGTATATGTCGGTATTGGTTAAAAATGCTTGTAATTGGTATTAATGAGTTAGTATGATACATGTATACTTGTAAGTGATGACTTTTGGTTAATATCTGTCATATTTTACTTGCTATACATCATGATGGGTATGAATAGATCGATATTGGTTAAAAGTACTTGTAATTGGTATTAATGAGTTAGTACGATACATATATACTTGTAACTAATGACTTTTGGTTAGAATCTGTCATATTTAATTGCTACACGCCATGATTGGTATGTATAGGTCGGTATTGGTTAAAAGTGCTTGTAATTGGTATTAATGAGTTAGTATGATATATATACATATTTTACTTGCTAGACGTCATGATGGGTATGAATAGGTCGATATTGGTTGAAAGTGATTGTAATTGGTATTAATGAGTTAGTATGATACATGTATACTTGTAAGTGATGACTTTCATCTACGACACTCTATGTAGATTATCATGTAATCTACGTAGACATTCTACGTAAATTATATGATAATCTGCGTAGATTAACATGATTATTCATAATCTATGTACAATTTACGTAGAATGATATGTAAGAACACACTAGCTTATCATGTAACCTACGTAGAATATATGATACTTGACATTCTACATAGATTACATGATAATCTACGTAGATTACATGATAATATACATACAATATGTTCGTCGATACTCTACATAAATATGACAGATTTATTTTCCATGTTTTATAATGAAGATTATTTGTAAGATATTAGATTTATAATGAATGTAATAGGTTTTCCATTGAACACACCCATATATATATATATATATATATATATATATATATATATATATATATATATATATATATATATATATATATATATATATTAGTTTCAAGTGAGTACAACCTATTACGCAGCGTATCAGAAGATACCAATCTTAAAATTATTTTTTTGAAACTTTTTCATAAACATGTTCTAATTAACATTACACAGATGATATATAAATTTCACGCAAATTCAAATACTCTAAGTGCATGAAATCACGAATTACATAAATGCACGTTCACATATATGCAAATTTAAGTAAGTGTAGGTTCACATCATTTTTTAGATGTTAGGAGACGTTATCGATATTCATAATGTTAATTAAAACATGTTTATGAAAAAATTTTAAATTTTTTTAAAGGTGGTACCTTCTGGTCATAATGAGTGGTACTCTCTTGAACAATATTATATATATATATATATATATATATATATATATATATATATATATATATATATATATATATATATATACACACACACACACATATATATATATATATATATATATATATACATACATATATATATATATACACACACACACACACACACACACACATATATATATATATATATATATATTGAGGTTCTATGGGGCACCACGATGCATTGTGAACCGGGGGAACCAAAAATGCACAATATATTAGATAAGGACGCAATAAGGGCATAATTGAAAGTTTAAACAATTATTTAGTTAAATTAATATATTTAAAATATTCTATATTCAAATAACCCGATATATATTATGGTAATTTCTAAAATCGTGGAGTTTTTAGTTAGGATAGATTGCATTTGTTTTGACTTTCTATCCATGCGTGTCTTCATACGGTTTTCATCTCCACACCCGTAGCTAGACATCCGATTGAAATTGAATTTATATGCATGTCTTCAATGCATAAACATTAATGAAATTGAATTTATATGCATACAGAAATTACCTTAATATGCATATTGAAAGTCGACACATAATGCATTTCAAAAGAGATGCAACTCAAACCTTCATAAACACATACTTCGATTATGAACTAAACACCCTACCGATTGAACCCAAAACTAACTAGGGCATAAAAACCCTCAAATACGAAATACGCACTTCCATTTAATGAACTAAACACCTCAATGAACACGAAATATCCAACAATGCACTTCCATTTAACAAAATAATCGAAGTTGCAACGGCGAAAAAAAACCGGTTGTTCGCACGTCAATGTTTGCTTTTTCCCGTTTTTTTTTTTTGAAACCCCTTGAACCGTATGCATTGTATCTGTGTACTTGAAGAACAAAACTTAATTTATTTGAGTATGCATGAGTGATTTTCGGGATAAAGATGGAGGGAGGAATCTTGAGTGGAATCCGAAGCAAATACAAATTATGGAATGAGGTCTACAATCGTGGTATGCAACGAAGGAATGTGGATTTTAGCTAAATGAACCTTCTTCCAATTTTGCCCCTACGCGCGTGATATGTTGTGCACCAGTGCAACAAAGTTCAACTTAATTACCCTTTTGCCACTAAAATCTGATCCATTGAAATTATAGATCTAACGGTGCATGGAGGTTCCCAAGTTGCACAATGCATACTGGTTCTCATAGAACCTGACCCTATATACATATATATATATATATATATATATATATATATATATATATATATATATATATATATATATATATATATATATAAAATCAGGTTCATCAGCGTACCTATAAGATTCCAGCGTACCCTAATGTGAATGATCATTCACATATATATTTTTTTAATACACATTATAAAACTTTTTCAAAAGAAGCAACATCGTAAATTTTTTAAATGGTAAAAAAAAGATAATGTGAATGGTCATTCACACCATTCACATGTCGTGAAATGACCATTTACATGGATGATCATTCACATAAATATGAATTGAGCATTCACATAATTTTTAAGGACACAGAAAGTGTGAATGTATGTGAAATTCATATATCATGCGTATAATATTAAATTAAACATGGTTATGAGAAAAAAAATTAAAAAACAGTTTTTAAGGTTGGTGGTACCTTGGGGTGCATTTGATTTCGAGAGATACTTTTTTGAACCTGACTATATATATATATATATATATATATATATATATATATATATATATATATATATATATATATATATATATATATATATATATATATATATATATATATAATGAGTGACACATATTTTGCATGGTATATAAATACTCTCGTTAACGTCACTTGCATTCATTTATGACCACTTAATTATATATCAATTAATGTCTTGATAAAAGTCTCTTATCAACGCTCCCCTACTTGTATTTTGTTTAATATTCAATTATACAAAGATGGTTTGAATGCTTTTATTGAATAACTATATATTTATAGACAATAAAGATAAGTATATATAGAAAAAGCAATTGCGTTTTATCCTTTTTTTCAACTATTCATAAAGAAGATTTTTACTTTCTGTACGTTTGGTTCAACCCTTCCTTCTTTTGTGATGAAGATTAAGAAAAACAATTAAAAAAAAACTCCCTTGTAGCCTTTTCTGGTTTTCATCTCTCTCTCTCTCTCTCTCTCTCTCTCTCTCTCTCTCTCTCTCTCTCTCACATTAGATTTCTTCCACGTTCAGCTTCCTTCATTTTCTGACTCCATTGGTGGTCGATGACCTTGATGTAGAAAACAAAATCTTGATCCAATAGGTTGCTCTAGAAAAAAAGTTTAAAAATCTTAAAACTAAATAAATGCCTATGTGAATTTGTTGAATGATTGTAGCCTTAGCTTAGGTTTTCAAAACTGAACTGATTGTATAGAAAAAAGATATAAGAAATGTTAAGACATAGGAAGTCATGGTGGTGCGACCGATGACCCGTTAATGGTGGTGCGTGTGGAGGACGACCATGATGGTGGTGTGGAAACCGTCGTCGACAAAACTCAAAAATGTCCGGCCGGTGGAATGTCGGTCCCTTTGGTTTAACCGTTTATCATAATCAGTGGCGGACCCAAAAAAAAAATTTTATGGGGGTCGGAATTTAATAGCTATGATACTGTAAATATTGGAAAAAAGTGTAAATTTTTCAAAGAAAAAAAATGTATTTTCCATGTTTTTAGACCAAATATAATTATATATAATTGTGAAATATATAATTAATATTTTGTGAGTTTGTATTCTCCTTGAAGAGAGGATTCCAACGATATAAAGAACGTCCAAAACGGAGCTAAGATGAATGAAATATCGATGCTCAAAGATTGATGTTTGGAATGAATGAAACTCCTTCTAGTGGGAAAACTTGAGTCCCACATAGGAAGGAAGATGGAAACCAAAGTGGGTTTATAAGGAGGAGTGTTTAAAGTCATGACAAGATTGTTTGTGATTTTACTCCAATGTCTATCCGCGCGTAGGGGGGTGCAAATCTTGGACCACGAAATCCACTGAACTCGTGTACGCCAGCACCTGCAGACATGAATGCATCTCCAAAAATCAGGGAGGCAGCTTTTTTATTCCGAGTGAGAGCTGAGGTGTCGAACTTTAAAAATCATGGGGGTCAAATTTTTTTTAGCTATATATATAACCCGTAAATTGAAAGGATCGCTGCCTTTGATTGCGAGATAAAAGGAGCTCCACCACTTCTAAATAGAAGCCAAAGTCAATAATACTTTGGTCGGAATGAATGAACGAACATATGAAGACGTAATAAACAAACAAATGAATGAAATGTCTGATGTTTTTGTGACATTATGTATTGTAAAACTAGGTTATTACCCATGTATTACATGAGTTATGTATAATATAATAATTATATGAATAATAAAGTTTGCTTAATTTTAGTTAGTTATTAAATTAATCTGTATTAGATTTACATAGATTTGATTTGGTTTAAATTTTAAAAATAAAATCAGTAAATGATGTGGCAAAAGGAGAGAGTGACATGTGAGAAATTAAATGAGAGCATGTCATGTGGCATTTAGTTACTGTTTTAATAGTGAAGATACATTGTTCCAATTCTGTTTAAAATTTTGAATTTCATTCATGGTTTTGGGTTTTGATAAGAGGCTAATCACTAAAAACTAAACAATTTTTATTATTAATAATAATAATTGTTAATTTTTAATCATTAATAACAATAACTTTTGTTTTTTTTTAATGTTAGCATTTTTAACCTTATTAACAGGTTAACCGGTTAATTAACTAAAATGATGAGATAACATATGCTGTTAAGTTGGATACCCAAGTGTTATAAAAGTCGTACTATATTTGTATTTAATATGCAAGATATAGTGAGTCTCAATTAGTTTGAACTGGAAGATGGTACGACGCAAAGAAGAGTGATCATCAACATTTGTCTGTTTTGCACGTCAATTTCGTATGTTTGTGAATGTGTGTATTCTTCAAATCTCTCACGATTATGGTATTTATCTTTGTTTTAAACTAGGGTTTTTTATATATTTGTTTGTGCAGTATGACTTATTCTCAACGAAAGTGGGGTATAATTGATATTAATCATGTTGGAATGTTTCTCAAGCTGCTCGCAGAATTTTTAAAAGAGTGTTATCAAAATTTAAGGACATTGACTTCAAGACCATGTGTGTATTTTTTGAGGAGGTAACCAAAACTGTATTTTCTTATATTTACTAATGTCATCCTGATAAAGAAATGATTATGATATTAGGGATATCAAAGACGATAATGATTTAGAATGTTTTGTAAATCATGCGTTGTTAAGTGATAAAGCCATGAACGTGTATTTGGAACTATCTGAGACTCATTTATGAGAGTTCATTCTTGATGTCAATGACATAAATAAGTTATTGCTTGAACTAGATACGGAAGGAGGTGAATTAGATGAGAATCTTGTTGATGAACAGATCAATGGTAGTGGGGAGGATAGTTTGATGATGAAGTTAATGATAAAAGATGAATCAAAAAGTGAAGAAGCACAATCAGAAGCATCACTAGATCATCTATTTAAGGGAGAAAATGAGGTTAGTGAGTTTAGAAAGAAAAAGGGTGTTGATCTAACTATAAATTTTGAAGCACATACACATCTAAACGGAAGTGATAAGGTTGACGAACATGAAGCCTTTCTCAATAAAGTTCATGGTTATTGGAAGTGAAAAACAGGAGCTCGCAAATGAAAGTAAAAAAGATGGTTTAAGAGGATGAAGATGAAATAAGAAGAATTGGATATAATCTTAGGATCAAATAGAAGTTAATGGAACCCATAAAACATGAAAGATACGAAAGCCCAAATCAATTGAAAGATTGAACATACTATGCTTTGGCTAATGGGTAGCGAATCAATTATGATAAAATTAATGATCATATGAAATTATTGGCACGGTGTGGTAAGTCCGATAAAGATGGAAAGACACATTATCCATGGAGGTCGTGGGTTACACAATTAAGAAAGAAAGAATTCAAGAAACTTTAAGTCTTGTCCTTTGGTGAATTCAAGATGGGTGGTAAAAAGATTTATGAATACAATTAGACATAACCGAAAAAAAAAACGTTAAAAGATATCCAATTCACTACAAGAAATTTAACATTTCTGCGGCGGTATATTGTCGCAAAAGAGTCGTCATCTTTGCCTCGTCGCCGAATACATTTTGCGACGACATTTTGCACATTTTGAGACAACCTTTTACAACAATATACTAATGACACGTCATCACTTTTTGTGATGACATTTGTCGTCGCAAAAAGTGCACCTAAATTTAATTCAAAATAAAATAAAATGGCTATTGCAACGACGTAGTCGTCGCTAAATTTGACCTTTTTCGACTACATTTAGACCTTTTGCGACGACATGTCGTCACTAAAAGCCAAAAACATTAAAATTTTTATTAAGGTCTAAATGTCTTCGCAAAACGTGAAAATAAAGGGTCAGATTTTTGTTGTTTTTTGGCCCCAATCAGGTGAACCTGTTTTTCAACTTATCTTTTAATCTATTATCTACAAATTCATAAAATTCAACGTTGATCATTAAAAAAAATTTAGCAAATAAAATTTACAATAAAAAAACATCACATTATCCATGAATAGTTTCTAAAAACTAATCATCTTCATCGTCTTCGTCATAGCAAACGTCTATATTTGCGACCCTTAATTCATTATATAAGAGTTCTTGCGAGGCATTATTTTTTCTTGCTTTTTATTTCGAGCAACTAGTTTATCAACTTTGACTTTTGAATACATTTCTGGTTGTGCTTGAGAGTTTGAAGTCAATAAACTACGTGGTATTTTTCTCCCAATTCCGCTGGTATGGTCACGTCGTTCTCCCAATACATGAGACAACACTACTACAAAACGTATAAAGGACCCCGGTCAAATTAGGTAATATACCCCGGTTTTGGAACCGGGGTTGATGAGGGGGGAGGTCTATTAAACGTGTAATGGACCCCGGTCGTTCAATCGGGGTATATTGAAATATAAACCCTGGTTTCTTGTTAAATAATTGGGGTTTATTGACATATAGACCTTGGTTTCTTATAACCGGGGTTTATTCCTTTTTTTTAAAAAAAAGAAAGCTAAATAAAACCTTGTGGTTCCTTCAGAACCGGTTTTAATTGTGTTTTTTTATAAAAACAAATAAGATCTTTCATTTTCTTTCCAGCAAAACAGCATCTACATATACCTACAGAACCAGACACATTTATATAATATAAACTCCAATACAATACATATACATATCAAATAAAGTTAATCTGTAATGCAAGTGCATGTACCATTCGTGCATGTTTTTCATCCACCATATTGAAGTTTCTTAGAACAGAATTAACACATTTGTTAATGCATGTGTCTGTGATGGACAAGGGCTGGCCTAGAAGAAAAATTTGTAGAAAAATGACAATTGAGCACATGACATAAACAACTGACACCTAATCAAGAACAACTAAATATAATGGAAAGTCTTGAATGGCAATATGTTAAAGAATAATCATCAGTAGAGATTGGTCCTCATCTTAGGACACAACACATATACAATCACAAAATGAATATGCAGTTAAAGAATAATCGTTATTGTAATAGTTATTTTTATATTTTACTACTATGTATCATAAGTCAAGAATTAATTATTTCGTATCATAAGTCACAAGAATCGTTAAAATAATATTCTAGCAACACCTCCCGATGAAAGCTTTTTGTTGAATAACATATCACTATTCTAATTCAAGTTACATTTTCTACTATAGAAATTGTAGTGTGATTATTGCTCAATGTTACAACCCACCCACCCACCAAGTCTTAAATCCATGTATGAAATTTTGACAATGCTTAAAGAAATCTTACCAACTTATTCCTTGATTGCATCGTAAACTTTGAAGCATCCTCCCCAATCCTCATCAATTAAAGCAGGCAAATCATGTCATTGATATCAAAACTTCACATCTCTTATAGTTACACAAACAATTAATCAAAACCATCACCAAATTGAAAGTAATATAAAAATATCAAAACCAAACTGAAATACCTGGCAGGTACTAATTCTTATTTCTTAATCAATCTTAAAGAAGCCAATATACCATAAGAAATTCTTCAAGAACCCAATACAAATTTTCTGTTTGTTAAGTTAAGAAACCTACACATTTGTGCATCGAACACTCACACATATGTACATGGTGCTGCTGGTTGTGTTTTCTATTTGATAGCATGGACACACATGTGTATTATACTACTGCTGGTTTTGAACATAAATCACACACCTGCATTTAATAATAACTTGTTTCCGTTTCTATTTTGAGAATGGAACACATACACATACGTAACAAAGGGCTTCTGATTATATGGGGGCCGGGTCCATTATGCTTTTTGTAGTAGTGCAATATTTATTCTTCGGTCATCATGTTGGAACTTACGACTTGACTATTCTGCTCTATTTCGTGTATGTAGTTACAATTTTTTTTCTTTGATATTATATATATTTCATACTAAACTCTAAAAATAAATATTTATATACAATTCATACATGATGTAAAGATTGTTACTTACATATTGTTTTGCATCAATGTCGTTGGCGAAAACATTATTCCGTCAATGCATATCACCAGATTGTTCAATAAGACTAAAAAATTGACCCAACGTAGGGTCGTATGGTAACACATTTAATGTACATATAAATAAAAATGAATATATCAAGTATATATATTTAAATGAGTAGATTATATAGTATCATCAAGTGTGTGTGTCTATATATATATATATATTACCAAGTTTATGAAATATATGTCACCGAATTATGTCACTTTAAAAGTGTGTGTAGATATTCTAATCATATATAATAACAACTAGTAAATATTAAATCGATCATAAACTTTTATTGAAGCTATTTTATATTAGGCAATTACATATTGTTTTTTAAACTAAAAACTACAAATGTAATTATCAAACATTTATCTATCACAAACAAACGATATAGTTTCAAATCATAAGAAAATACAATTCATACATTAATTTATACATAGTTTTATAAATACATAATAAAAGTGATAAACTTATAAACTATATATAAACTTAAAAAATATAAAAACCCACATTATATAAAACTCAATCCATACAATAATTTATATTTTTAAAAACAAACAAACTCTCTAATATGCAAAGTTACTAAAAATATATTTTAAAACTAAAAGAGACAATAGTCCATACATTAATTTATATATGTAAAATTACTAAAAATATGTTTTCGTCCGGCCGTCCAGGGCCTAAAAATCAACGGAACAACCTTGTTCACAGACTTGATCATGTAATTGTATATCCAAAGGACAATCGATATATCGTAGTTGAATTAAATCAAAAATTGGATGGCGATGAAAAAGCTGAAATGGAACCTTTGAGTTCAAATGGCAAAAAGTGGATATATACTTGAAGCCATAAAAATCATCAATGAGAATATGCACATGTGCCAAGTCACAATGAGGTTTGAACTCAAGTTGGGTCTGAGACCTTCATGATGTAGTACGTGCTTATGGTGGGGAAAATACCCCTTTGTGTAGTTTATTTCTTGACTTATTCATCCATGAAACTGATAAAGTCTGTTCCATCAGTTCAAGATCGGTTTTTAACCGCATTGGTGAGGTGAGCTTCACGTGGGATTGGGACACTAATTTGGCTGCAGAAGGGCTGGAATGTTTAGTGATAGATTTAGAAAATTTTCTTTGGGAGGTTAAGTTAGACAATGGGGAGGATGGGTGGAAATGGAATGCCGATCCATCTAGGATTTTTTCAGTAACATCGGTTAGAAATTTAATTGATTCCGCTTCGTATGAAGGGGAAATCTCTAATTGTTATTGGAATAGTTGGTTGCCGTATAGAATTAATTGTTTTGTTTGGAAACTATTGTTAAGGAGAATTCCAACCAGGAAGAATCTCTCCATCAGAGGTATTAATATTTCGTCTATTAATTGCCCATTTTGTTCATCGGAAGTTGAATCGGAGGAACATTTATTCTACTCTTATTCATTTAGTAAATAGATTTGGAATTGGTTTCTCTCGTGGTGTAACATTTCAGTAGCCGATCACCATCAAATGGAAGCCTTTTCGATTTGATCTTTGGTCAAGCAAAATCTGAGAAATGTAGAAAGTTTTTTGAAGCTGTTATTGGAGGAATTCTTTGGTTTATCTGGAAGGCCAGGAATAATTTGATCTTCAATGGAGTTAGCGGTTTCTGGTTTCTTGTATTAGAGACGAATTTCAAGCAAGTTTGTTTTCTTGGTTAAAATTTAGTGCTAATTGTAAGTCTTTATTTTGGCCTTTATGGTGTTCTTTTCCTCTTTTCCTTTTGTAATTTTGGATGTACTTGATCTAGCATCTTGCTAGTTGTCTTATTAATATATTGATTTCGGGTTTTGGGGTGATGGCAATGTCGTAGCTCCTTTCCCGTAATCTTTTTGCTGATCAAAAAAAAAAAGTACATGTACTGTTTTGTAATATCTATAATTTTGTTCCTTTAATGTAATTTCTTTATTTCCATATACCTTTCAGGGATCGTTCGTTTACTTGTTAATTAAACCATTAAGAAGTCATTTAAATGTAAAATGATCTCTTAGTGATTCCATTAAGAGGTAAACAAACATGACCTTAGCTAGTCTCAAAATGTTCTTAGAATATATAATGTAATTTTTTTTAAAATGTATCGATATGGTATGTGTACTGTTTTAATTATTCATATTACATGTGTACTTTCTGAATCATTCAAATTTGATACGTGTACTACATTTTTTTCATACCAATATGATACTTTTGATAACCGATTACTGGTTATACCTGTTAAGAGTGGAATTTCTCTTTTTATTAATGTTCAAATTTCCATAATTGAAGCATCAAATACACTCTCTCGTCATTGTGATAACCTGGAAGGAGAAATCACACACACAGCCAAGTTCAAACACCTACAGACCTCTATAGAAATTTCCAATGACGATCTCCACCATCCAGATCTAATAACTATGTGTTGCGAAGCTTCGTCTCAAATTTCACGTAGATCCAACGGTGAACAAGTTAGTACCGACGATTCTCCCACAACTGCGCAAAGCTAGACGAAATAACCAGTCATAAAAAGTAAAGGTATCATATTAACAATATAAAAGGTACACGTACTATATCGATACACCTTAAAAGGTATACCGCTATTGTACGACTTTAGCCCTTGGAATTTTAAGTTTAGGTTGTTTAGAATTTTTAATAACTAAGACAAATGTTAAATATTATGTATTTTCCATCAAATTTCTTTTTTTATAGGAATTTGACATTCCTCGAACTCATACATGAATTAACTTATAACCCATATATATATAAATGAATAAGATTCCAACCTACATCTCTAATTAAAAACTATATATTTTATCTTCACCATCAATCATATTAATAACTCAAATTCAAATTTCTTCAAATTACATTCCATGAACCAAACGTCACCTTAGGGTAAGGATGTCCAAAATCGGATATCTGAATTTTCGGATATTATTTTTGCTATCCGAACATCTGAAAATTCATAAATCAAATATTTAAATATACAAAATACAAATTATATATATATACATTTACCAAAATATAAATTACTATTCATAACCTATTCATCCTATTACTTTTTGATTTTTGTTTTTTGCTTTTAAGATTTTATGTTTTTCCATATAATTTATATATCAATTTGTTTTAATTAAATAAAATATAATTCTATATTACATCTTTTTTAATACTAATATAGTTTGATATTTAAATATTATAGTTTTACATTTAATACAAACTTCAATTCAAAGTCATTTTCAAATGTTGTTATTTTATTTAATCCAATTTTAAATTTACTTAATATTAACTATTGTTTTGAAAAAAAAATTTCTTATTTTTAATGTTTTGATTTCTTTCTATTTCTATAGAGTATTACAAAATAAAGTATAGTGAAATTATTTTCTTTCTATTTTTTTCTATACAAGGATATAAAAATAATAACATTTATCAACATGATGAATCACTTTTCATTCATAACATATTCATCTTTTTTTTGTTTTTAAGATTTTGTGTTTTTCCTATATAAGTTATTTACTAATTAAATATAAATATAATTCTATCTTATATCTTATTTAAGACTAATTTAAACTAGTATTTAAATATTAGAGTTTTACATTTAATACAAATTCCCATTCAAAGTCATTTTTAAACATAGTTGTTTAATTTAATCCGATTTTAAATTTACGTAATGTTAACTACACTCTTTTTATATATTTTTATAAAATAAATAATATTAAACATAATTTTCACTACATGTAAAGTATAGTGAAATTAATTTCTTTTAAATATGAATTATCAATTTTTTCCTATATAAAGAAATATATAATCATTATTATCATAAAACATATTGTATATTATCAAACTTTTTTCTAACAGAAAAACGCATACATCCCTAATCTTACTTTTAAATTTACACCTTTATATATATTATCCAATATTAGTTACCATTCTTAATCTGTTTGATACATAACACTATTCATAAATCAAATAAATATTTATATATATATTATTTATTAAATATTTTTATTATTGTAAATGTTGTTTTAATTATCATCTTTATTGTTAAATTGTTTATATATAAACCTAGAATCAAATGAGAAGTTAAATAAATATCGAGAAATGTGAGAAGCACGGTGATCCATTTTTACGTATTGATTCACCATTTTTTATTGTATAAATAATAAATCATAAATTATGGACTAAGTATGTTTTAAGTTAAGGGGAAATTGCGCAAAAAACCTCTAAGTTGGACCATTTTTGCGATTAAATCCCCCAACCATTTTTCATTGGACAAAAAACCTCCAACCGGTTAAAACTTTGTAAATTTGGGCTTTTTTCAAAAAATCTGACTTGCAACCGGTTTAGTCGGTTGCAACTTGATGACGTGTAAAACTTTTAAATAGATTTTTGCGTAAAAAACCTCCAACTTGTTTAGTTTTTTCAATTAAAACCCCAAATCATTTTTAATTTGATAAAAAACCTCCAACCAACAACAATAAATAAAATTGAGTCTTCACTGATTGCATTTTGATGACATGGATATTTATTAAACTTTTATTTATCAAACAAAGAATTCGTTTCCCAATGTAACCTCCACCCTCTTGGCTAGCGAACCTCACTGCTCTGGCTGATCATATTCAGATGCTAAAATGGAATATAAATAAATGAAATTGAACATAAAGTTGAACCTAAAAATGCAACTCGTGAACACAAAATGAAATCGATTCCATCAGCACAATTGAAGTTAAAATTCAAGATTAAACGACAAAAGTTAATCGAACATACATACATAAAATAAAAACACTGAACATAAATGTAACGGCCCGATTATTTAAGATAATCAATAAATAATATTCATTGTAAGGAATTTCGAGAATTGGAATATTAATTAATTTTGTAATATATATAGATAAATGATGGTGTTGGAAACTATTATACATATATGTTTTAAATGTGTAGTGGGGACTTTAAAAGAAATGCAATTAATTCCAAGGTATAAATGGTAAATATGTGAAAGTTGTGGGTGGAAAAGAAAAAAGAAGAAGAAATCTTCTTCTTTTTGACTTACAACCTACGCAGACACACACACTTTATGTGTGTGTGTTCATCTTTTTCAAAAACTCCAAATAGAGAGAAAAGAGAAGAGAAGAATAAGAAGGAGAAGCCAAAAATCAGCTTTTTGTTGAAAGCTTCGTCGTTTTTGAAAGATCCAAGAGGTAACCACTCTTGCCTATAAATCTTGCTATTTTATTTTCTTCTCCTCTCCATCTTCATATGAAGAAGATGAGAAACCCAAATGGGTTTTTATGAATGTTATGGAGAAATCGTTAGATCTTGAGATATGATAATGAAATATAGTTAGAATCATCATTTAAAACATATTTTTCAAGTTTTATAAATTTTGTTGGGTTTTAGCTCAAAAACCCGAAAATGGAGTTCTATGAACTCTTGATGATTTAAAAGAATGAAATGGTGTTGTGATGGTTTTAAATAGGTTTAAAAAGGGTATATATATGTTTGGGGATGATCCCAAACCGTTTATAATAAATGTAAGGAATGTTGGTAGTTTTGAGCATTAAATCCGAAGGGGCAAAAAGTGCAGACCTGCACCCGAGTTACCCTTGATTTTGAAAGAAAAATTTCTAAGTAAAAGGATCCGGATGACTTGGGATCCGAATTCGGATGGGGTGGTCCGAAATCCGGAGTTCGGACCGTGCTTCGGTTGGAAGGGATCCGAGATTCGGATGGTCCCTGATCCGAATCCGGATGGCTTGAAATTCGGATGTGTAGGTCCGAAATTCGGATGTGCCTAGGACCAAGTTCGGGCCGTACCTCAGACGAATTGGACCGAAGTTCGGATGGTCCCTGACCCGAACTCGGATGATCCGAAGTCCGGCTGGTGCTGATCCGAATTCGGATGGGAACTCGGCGAGTTGAGCCCAGTTCCGGCCAGAAATTGTAATTTTAATTAGTCCTTGGGATCGTTTGTCATAATAACTTTTGTCACCAATTGTGAAGAAAAATTAGCCCAAAATAATTATGTAGATTGAGGCCGAAATTAATTAGATCTTACGACTAATATGTCCGAATCAAAGTTGAGAAATTATAAACGGTGATACTTATAATATTATATTATGAAACAACTTGTAGGGGTTTTGACGGGTTAAGTCACGTGGAGACTATCACTCCTACCTTGACAATTATAACTCGGTTTTGGGGCCGAGAGCGTATTGTGTATCACTGTGAGTTCTAGTATTAACGTATTTGCATGCATATCATGAATTGTATGTTACTGCTTTCGTATCATTATTGTCATTTCATGCTTTGCCATCACATACATCATAATTATTGTTTATCACTCGGTTGATAAGTTGTTGATCGTTCGTTTGACCTCTCCGCCGAGACGGTAAGCCTGAGTGTGGTAACCCAGCGGAATCATAATGGTAAGCCTGAGTGTGGTAACCATTATTGCCTGTAAAACGATAAGCCTGTGGTGGTAATCGTATGGCATCATTGTAAACTGCATATCGATAAGCCTGTGGTGTGGTAATCGAGCAGTAGATTGTAAACTCATTGTACGGTAAGCTTGTGTATGGTAACCGCAATGTGGTAGCTTATAGCCATTAGTTGGCCTCCAAATTTGTTAGTCGAATTCATGGCATTGCATGGCATCATTCATATATCGCATGGTACTTTAATCTAGAATCTCACTAAACAACTTTGTTGTTTACCCGTTAGTTGTTATTTCTTTCAGGATCTGTTAAGGGCAAAGGACCGGCTGGCCCAAGTTGATAGATATCGTTTGGAGCTCGGATAGGAGCTCAACATTTTGTAGATGATTGGGGCGGGAGCAGCAGACTTCCATTTTTGGACTTACGCAAATTAGTTGCTGTTTATTAATTCGTTTGTAACTAAATAGATAACTTAATCTTGTAACCCCAGTTACATTGCTCCGTGATTTCCGACACTCTGTTGTGTCTCATGCAAAGTGTTTGGAATCACGTTGATGATTATTAATTGCAAAAGTTTTAATTTGATCGTATTTCCGCAAGTACTCTGTATAAATTAACGTATAATAGTATCGAAATACTCGTATTAGTTGTATGGGTGTTTCAATTTGGTATCAGAGATGGAGCTCATAGACAGAGTATAGTCGACGATACTCTACTCTGAGCACGGTTTCAGATGCTGTTATTGACCCACCTAGGCGGCAATATTATAACAATTACAATTGACCTTTGGCCTAGGATGGGATAATAATGGGTAGACTTTTAAGATTATGACTTGACGTAAGCATAATTATATATATATATACATATGCATACAAATAAATTTCATGTACACACTTTGGTGTGAAAGAAGTGTTGAACCGACCTGTAACTGTTGGTTGCAGACAATGTCGGATAATCAGTCGAATCGCGTTCTACACCAGGAGGTAGAACATTCAAATGATGGGGGAGGCAGGGATCAGTCTCCAGATTATGAAAATGAATCCAGTTTCCGTACTGGTGGAGGGTCCAGAGAGGACCAAATGATGCAGATGATGGCTCAAATGCTGGAGCAAAATCGCCAGCAGAATGAGCTAATGACCCAACTACTTGCTTCCCAGAACGTTCAAGGAAAGAAAAATAATGCTGAAGGGGAGCAAGCAAGTAACGATAATACGGAAGGCGCTGGAAGTGGAAGTAGGGCAGAAAGGCCCAAGAAAGATAAGGAACGGAAGCACGGCTCCTCTAAGTCAAAAAGGGGAATGTCGTATAAGAACTTTATTGGTTGTCGTCCTCCAGCGTTCAATGGACGAGCAACTACTGTGGAGGCCTTGGACTGGATCAAGGCAATTGAGAAGTTATTCCGAGTCACCGATGTCAATGATGAGAAAAAGGTGCAGTACGCAACTGCACAATTTGTTGGTCCTGCTTTAACTTGGTGGGATTCCGAAGCGGAGATTCTGGGCTTAGACGCCGTGGCTAAGATGACCTGGGAAGAATTCAAAACCAGGTTTGACAAGCATTTCTGTCCGGTTGTTGCGGTACAGAAGATAAAAAGAGACTTCCTGACATTTCAGCAAGGAGAGCTATCAGTGGACGATTATCTGATCGAGTTTAACTCGAAGGCGATGTTTGTAGGGTTAGTGATTGCTGACGAAAAGCAAAAGACTGATTATTTTGTTGAGGGACTGCGGAGTGAGATCCGCGAGATGGTAACGGTTCGCGCAGTTGAATCTTTCGAG
Source organism: Centrapalus pauciflorus (assembly GCA_020465985.1). Taxonomy (NCBI): domain Eukaryota; kingdom Viridiplantae; phylum Streptophyta; class Magnoliopsida; order Asterales; family Asteraceae; genus Centrapalus; species Centrapalus pauciflorus. The sequence goes on from JAANYP010000199.1 coordinate 579,970, forward strand.
AAAGCTGTGGAGTATGCGCGACTCCGAGAATATGAATTGTTCCGTAGGGAACAGGAATTATCAGGATCAAAGAAAGCGAAGGTTGAGTCTTCGTCGGGGACGTTTAAGCAACCCCAGCAATCATTTTCGAAGAACGTGGACTCCCGTTCACGTTCCCAATCGTCAAGGCACTCAAAGAAGCCTGCTAGCTCCAACAACTCTCATTCCAAATCTCAGTTTTCCAATTCGGTGCCTACGTGTAACCGTTGCGGGAAACTTCATCGTGGGGAATGTTTGTCCCCTATTGTTTGCCATGGATGTGGGGAAGAGGGACACATACGTCCTGCGTGCCCTAAGCGAACTGATGCATGCTACGAATGTGGCCAGGTGGGCCACCTTGCTCGGAATTGCCCCAAGAAGAGGTTGGCGACGTCCGAAAGTAAAGGCTCAGTTGCAAAGCCTAGTTTTGTTGGTGGTTCCTCCCAATCAAAGGGGAATCCACCCAAGCCTCAAGCCAGAGTCTATCAGATTACAGCTGCTGAGGCGCAAGATGTGCCGGATGTCGTAACCGGTACTTTTCTCCTAAATTCTTTACCTGCTGTAGTATTGTTCGATTCTGGTGCAAGTGTGTCTTTTATTTCCAAAGCATTTGCACGAAAGTTAGATATTATACCTTCTTTAATGCCTTTTCCCTTATCTGTTGATGTGGCAAGCGGAAAATCGGTCAGTGCCACCCAAATATACTACGATTGTGTGCTGACCCTAGACGGACATAATTTTGATATTGACCTTGTCCCCATAGACACCAAAGAATTTGATGTAATAGCTGGCATGGATTGGTTGGCCAATAACCTTGCCACTATTGCTTGTGCTAATAGAATCGTTCGTTTGTTCACGCCGGAAGGCGAAGAAATATTTGTGTATGGGGATAGACGTAAAAGGGAAGCCGCAGTGATTTCGGTGGCTAAGGCTCGGAAAAGTTTAAGTAAGGGTTGTCAATGCTTCTTGGCTTGTGTGTTAAATACTAAAAAAGAAGGGAAAAACCTCAAGGATGTACCAGTGGTTAATGAATATCCCGACGTGTTTCCTGATGACTTACCGGGATTACCACCGGATCGATCCGTAGAATTTCGGATTGAATTGGTGCCGGGAGCTGCACCAATTGCGCGAGCCCCGTATCGCTTAGCACCTTCGGAAATGAAGGAAATGATGGCACAACTGGAGGAATTATTAGATAAAGGGTTCATTCAGCCGAGTACCTCGCCTTGGGGTGCTCCGGTTCTATTCGTACGGAAGAAAGACGGAACCTTGCGAATGTGCATAGATTATAGAGAATTGAACAAGGTGACTATAAAGAATAAGTATCCCTTGCCTCGTATTGATGACTTGTTCGATCAACTATAAGGAGCTGCTTACTTTTCGAAAATAGACCTTCGTTCAGGGTATCATCAGCTTAAAGTTCGTGAAGAAGATGTGCCAAAAACTGCGTTTCGGACCCGATATGGACATTACGAGTTCTTAGTGATGCCTTTTGGGCTCACTAATGCTCCTGCAGCCTTTATGGATTTAATGAATCGGGTGTGCCGTCCAACGCTTGACAAGTCGGTTATAGTGTTTATCGACGACATCTTGGTGTATTCTAAGACGGAGGAGGATCATGCAGTTCATCTGAGACAATTACTCGAACTTCTTCGAGGAGAACAGTTGTATGCCAAATTCTCCAAGTGCGAGTTTTGGCTACGACAAGTGCAATTTTTAGGGCATGTTATATCTTGTGAGGGTGTTTCTGTGGATCCCTCCAAGATCGAGGCCATTAAAAGTTGGGAAGCGCCGAGAAATGTTGCTGAAATTCGTAGCTTCCTTGGATTGGCCGGCTATTATCGACGATTCATCCAAGATTTCTCTAAAATAGACGTCCCACTCACTTCGTTGACTCGTAAGAATGCGAAGTTTGTGTGGGAAAAGCCACAGATTGAGGCGTTTCAAATTTTGAAGAGTCGGTTGACTGACGCTCCTGTGCTTGCGTTGCCGGAAGGAAACGAAGATTTTACCGTTTATAGCGACGCCTCGATAAATGGATTGGGTTGTGTGCTAATGCAACGAGGAAAAGTGATAGCGTATGCATCAAGACAGCTAAAGGATTATGAAAAGAGTCGTCCGACTCATGACTTGGAGTTAGATGCTGTCACGTTTGCTTTAAAAATCTGGCGGCATTACTTATATGGTACTAGGTGCCAGTTGTTTACTGATCATAAAAGTTTGAGACATATCTTCGATCAGAAAGAGTTAAACATGCGTCAGCGACGTGCCGTGGAGTTGATTAAGGATTATGACTGTGAAATCCTTTATCACCCTGGAAAAGCCAATGTAGTGGCTGATGCTTTAAGCCGAAAGAGATACCCGGAAGCGACTTGTTATGCGCTAACGCATGTGGTTGTGAGTTCCTCTATCCTTGACGACATACGGAAATGGCAAATCGAGGGCCTTAAGGAAGAAAATATTAAAGCTGAAAGAATGGTGGGTCAGAGTGTATTGTTAACCGAAGGTAGCAATGGCCTGAAGATGTTTAGAGATCGCATTTGGGTACCTAAGATCGGCGGCGTGCGCAAAACCATTTTAGAAGATGGTCATAATTCGAAGTTCTCAATTCACCCCGGGAGTTCGAAAATGTATCAGGATTTGAAATCCGAATATTGGTGGCCCGGAATGAAGCGAGACATTGGTAATCATGTTGAGCGGTGTTTGACTTGCTTGCGGGTCAAGGCCGAACATCAAAAGCCATCTGGAAATTTGCAACCCCTCGAGATACCCGAATGGAAGTGGGACCACATCACGATGGATTTTGTGGTAAAGCTGCCGAAGACCCAAAGACAACATGATGCTATATGGGTTATTGTGGATCGACTGACAAAATCCGCACACTTCTTGCCGATACGAGAAAACTTTCCTTTGGAAAGATTGGCGCGAATGTATATCGACGAGATTATTGTGCGCCATGGGATTCCAAAGTCTATTGTTTCGGATCGTGACTCGAGGTTTACTTCGAGATTTTGGCAAAGTATGCAAGATCAGTTGGGGACGCGTGTTAATTTGAGTACGGCATTTCGTCCCCAGACCGACGGCCAGACCGAGCGCACTAACCGAACGATGGAAGATATGTTACGTGCGTGCGTGATCGAGCTTGGCGGAAATTGGGATACGCACCTACCACTTGTGGAATTTGCCTACAATAATAGTTATCATTCTTCGATAAAGATGGCTCCGTATGAGTCGTTGTATGGCCGAAAGTGTCGAACTCCGACGTGTTGGCGCGAAGCAGGCGAGAAACCGTTAGCGGGTCCTGAATTGCTTCAAGAGACGCATGATAAAATTCAGATTATTCGTGAGCGAATCAAAGCTGCTCAAGACCGACAGAAGGCATACTCCGACAAACGCCACAAAGATATAGAGTTCGCAGTGGGAGATTCCGTGATGCTGAAGGTATCTCCGTGGAAAGGAATTATGAGATTTGGGAAACGAGGAAAGTTAAGTCCTCGATATGTCGGACCGTTTCCTATTACCGAGCGTGTCGGTGCTCAAGCTTATAAGTTAGATCTGCCCGCTGAGTTGGCAGGAATTCATAACACCTTTCACGTTAGCTATCTGAAGCGAAGTCCGATAAATCCTGCTGTGACCGTTCCTCTGGACGATGTACAAATCGATTAGCGACTACGTTATGTCGAAGAACCAGAAAAGATTATCGGCGACAAAATAATTAACCTAAGGAATAAAGAGATCGAGATGGTGCTCGTTTGTTGGAAGCACCACCGTGGATCTCTGATGACTTGGGAGACAAAGGCTGAGATGATGGCCAAATACCCCGCTCTGTTCGAAAGAAACTGATTCCGTGGGCGGAATCCTTTTAAGAGGGGAGGAATTGTAACGGCCCGATTATTTAAGATAATCAATAAATAATATTCATTGTAAGGAATTTCGAGAATTGGAATATTAATTAATTTTGTAATATATATAGATAAATGATGGTGTTGGAAACTATTATACATATATGTTTTAAATGTGTAGTGGGGACTTTAAAAGAAATGCAATTAATTCCAAGGTATAAATGGTAAATATGTGAAAGTTGTGGGTGGAAAAGAAAAAAGAAGAAGAAATCTTCTTCTTTTTGACTTACAACCTACGCAGACACACATACTTATGTGTGTGTGTTCATCTTTTTCAAAAACTCCAAATAGAGAGAAAAGAGAAGAGAAGAAGAAGAAGGAGAAGCCAAAAATCAGCTTTTTGTTGAAAGCTTCGTCGTTTTTGAAAGATCCAAGAGGTAACCACTCTTGCCTATAAATCTTGCTATTTTATTTTCTTCTCCTCTCCATCTTCATATGAAGAAGATGAGAAACCCAAATGGGTTTTTATGAATGTTATGGAGAAATCGTTAGATCTTGAGGTATGATAATGAAATATAGTTAGAATCATCATTTAAAACATATTTTTCAAGTTTTATAAATTTTGTTGGGTTTTAGCTCAAAAACCCGAAAATGGAGTTCTATGAACTCTTGATGATTTAAAAGAATGAAATGGTGTTGTGATGGTTTTAAATAGGTTTAAAAAGGGTATATATATGTTTGGAGATGATCCCAAACCGTTTATAATAAATGTAAGGAATGTTGGTTGTTTTAAGCATTAAATCCGAAGGGGCAAAAAGTGCAGACCTGCACCCGAGTTACCCTTGATTTTGAAAGAAAAATTTCTAAGTTAAAGGATCCGGATGACTTGGGATCCGAATTCGGATGGGGTGGTCCGAAATCCGGAGTTCGGACCGTGCTTCGGTTGGAAGGGATCCGAGATTCGGATGGTCCCTGATCCGAATCCGGATGGCTTGAAATTCGGATGTGTAGGTCCGAAATTCGGATGTGACTAGGACCAAGTTCGGGCCGTACCTCAGACGAATTGGACCGAAGTTCGGATGGTCCCTGACCCGAACTCGGATGATCCGAAGTCCGGCTGGTGCTGATCCGAATTCGGATGGGAACTCGGCGAGTTGAGCCCAGTTCCGGCCAGAAATTGTAATTTTAATTAGTCCTTGGGATCGTTTGTCATAATAACTTTTGTCACCAATTGTGAAGAAAAATTAGCCCAAAATAATTATGTAGATTGAGGCCGAAATTAATTAGATCTTACGACTAATATGTCCGAATCAAAGTTGAGAAATTATAAACGGTGATACTTATAATATTATATTATGAAACAACTTGTAGGGGTTTTGACGGGTTAAGTCACGTGGAGACTATCACTCCTACCTTGACAATTATAACTCGGTTTTGAGGCCGAGAGCGTATTGTGTATCACTGTGAGTTCTAGTATTAACGTATTTGCATGCATATCATGAATTGTATGTTACTGCTTTCGTATCATTATTGTCATTTTCATGCTTTGCCATCACATACATCATAATTATTGTTTATCACTCGGTTGATAAGTTGTTGCTCGTTCGTTTGACCTCTCCGCCGAGACGGTAAGCCTGAGTGTGGTAACCCAGCGGAATCATAATGGTAAGCCTGAGTGTGGTAACCATTATTGCCTGTAAAACGATAAGCCTGTGGTGGTAATCGTATGGCATCATTGTAAACTGCATATCGATAAGCCTGTGGTGTGGTAATCGAGCAGTAGATTGTAAACCCATTGTACGGTAAGCTTGTGTATGGTAACCGCAATGTGGTAGCTTATAGCCATTAGTTGGCCTCCAAATTTGTTAGTCGAATTCATGGCATTGCATGGCATCATTCATATATCGCATGGTACTTTAATCTAGAATCTCACTAAACAACTTTGTTGTTTACCCGTTAGTTGTTATTTCTTTCAGCATCTGTTAAGGGCAAAGGCCCGGCTGGCCCAAGTTGATTGATATCGTTTGGAGCTCGGATAGGAGCTCAACATTTTGTAGATGATTGGGGCGGGAGTAGCAGACTTCCATTTTTGGACTTACGCGAATTAGTTGCTGTTTATTAATTCGTTTGTAACTAAATAGATAACTTAATCTTGTAACCCCAGTTACATTGCTCCGTGATTTCCGACACTCTGTTGTGTCTCATGCAAAGTGTTTGGAATCACGTTGATGATTATTAATTGCAAAAGTTTTAATTTGATCGTATTTCCGCAAGTACTCTGTATAAATTAACGTATAATAGTATCGAAATACTCGTATTAGTTGTATGGGTGTTTCATAAAGATGAGATATGGTATACGGAGTTGCTAGAGGTAGAGAAAAAAAGAAAGGTAAATATTATTTTTGGTTAGAGGTGAGAAAAATATAGTTAAGGGTTTTAATCGAAAAAGTCACCAATTTCGGGGTTTTTTATGCAAAAATTCAGTTTAAGAATTATACATGAAGTGCCACGTAGGCGCCACGTAAGTCAGGTTTGCCATGTGGACGCCACATGTGTGCCATGTAAGCATAGCAACCTATTATAACCGGTCAAGTCCTAATTTCAAAAGATTTTACCGGTTAGAGGTTTTTTGTGCAACAAAAATTGGTTAGGGGTTTTAATCACAAAAATGGTCCAACTTTAAGGTTTTTTGCGCAATTATCCCTTAAGTTAATTCATTAGTTTTTTAATTTATAAATTTGAATCATAAATTGAAAATAAGTGAATGTATGTATGTATGCATGCATGTAATTTGCTCAATATTTTTTCTTGTGTTATTTTCATTATAAGTTTTAGCAAAATGAATGTAATATATTTAGAATTTGTTTTAAAATATCCAAAAAAATAACAATTGACCCTTTTAAATAATAATATTAAAATGATATGTGACTAAAGATGTTATTAATTTTGATTGATAATTATAATATGAATTTGTTATTTTTTATATTTCAACTTAATTATTTTATTTGTTAATGATTCATATACCCATCGCAAAGTGCGGGGGTATGTTACTCGTTCATATTAAAATATATAAAATATTATTTAATAAATTTATAATGCCAAGATAAAATTAAAAAGATATACATTTAATTAATAATAAACACTCAATAATATGTAAATAATCAATACTAAAGGTATATAAAATTTAAAAAAAAATAATAATTTTTTTTATTTTCGGATATTGCAGATATCCGAATATCTTTAAGGTAAATATTATTTTGGATTTGGTTTTTTTGATAAAAAATGATTTGGTAGGTGTGAGTAAATCTTATAATAGATTTGGTCATAAAAATTTTAAATATATGTGTGACAAAGTGTATTTTGGTTGTATAATTTAAGATTAATATTGAATTTTTTTTTCTTTTCACTATTAAATTACTGGACTTTTTTCTACATTCTCTGCACATGTCTTGTCTTTTATATATATATATATAGATTTGCGTTCAAATGAGTACCACTAGTTTTGCGGAGTACCGGAGGTACCTCGCTTAAAACCATTTTTTTTGAAAAAATTTTTATAATCGTGTTTAAATTAATAATATAAGACTACTTGCAAAAAATCACACCTAAACACACACTATAACTATGTGAAACGTGCAAGTTCACATGAACTGCACTGTTGTGAATGTATGTTCACAACTAGACATGTTCACATGAATTTTTTCACGTTCACATGACTTTTAAGAGGCTAGAAAGTTGGAATGTGTGTAATTCTTTTACGAATAGGCGTATATTATTTGTATCTATATTAATATGAAAAAAACTTTTTTTCGGAGCATGTTCACATATAAAACCCGTGTGTTCACAGGTACTCACGGTACTCTGCATTTTTTAGGTACTCACACGAACCATATTCTATATATATATATATATATAGGGGAGGGTTCTTCTAAGAACCTTAAATAATGTGGGAACCTAAAAACTAATCTCATCCATTGATTTCATGAAATCAATGGCTTAGATGTAAGATGGCATTTTTGAAATTAAGAAGGCTTTAGGGGTTTTTTTTGTTGGTAAAATGGGTGGGTAAGGGATATATTGGGGATAACATTGAAAAAGGAACTGCACGTTTTTCCACACACAATTAATTCCCTCCTCGTTTTTCTCTTCATCCTTTTTTTCCTCCCAAAAAAAAACCACCAGAGTTTTTCTCTTCATCCTTTTTTTCTATGAATAATATACAACTTTATATGTAGATTAAAATGTATTCTATGGAGTCAACATAACATTCTATGACGGAGATACAAAGCAACACAATCCGATCAAACATTCGACAATCACAATCAATGGTGCCCATGATGGAATCTTTTACAAATTGCATTAAAACAATGGATTCAAAACTATGATGTAAAAAAATGTATAACAATTATAGTTACATAGAATAACAATATTCTATGTAGAATATGTGAACTATCTACGTAGAATGTGAACAATCTACTTAGATTAGTGGTATTCTATGAAGAATATGTGAACATTCTGCGTAGAATTGGGGTATTCTATATAGAATGTGACACTTACCTAAGATCTATATAAATTTGCAAACAATCTGTAAAATACTATAAATGTGAGAAGATCTATATAGATTTACACTGATACAAAATATGAACATCATAAGATAACATAAAATCTGAGAAGAATACAGATTAAAAAATCCAAAATCTATAAATGTTTATTGAAGATCTATTCAAACAACATAGAATACAAAAATCTATATAGATTTACAGACAATCTATAAAAAACTACAAAGAATACAAAATAATCTACGTAGAATATATCTTTTTTGTCGTGCCTTTCATATTGTCTTACTCAGAGGCTCGTCGGTTAGCAAGGTCTTGAGCGTTTCATCTTTACCCGATTCTGCGATTTCAAAATATAAAATAGACTAGAAAATATGAACATCATAATATAACATAAAATATGAGTTGAATACAGATTAAAAAATTCAAAATCTATAAATGTTTATAGAAGTTCTATTCAGACAACATAGAATACAAAAATATATATAGAGTTACAGACAACATAGAATGCAAGATATTCTACGTAGAATGCAAGATATTCTACGTAGAAGAAACGTTAAATAAAGCAACGAATACTCGAATCAAATATAAACATGAGTTGGATTAGGAGAAAAACAATCGTCGACCTCCTCATCGGCTGCAAAACCATTTGGAAAAAAATTACACGGGGTCTGTTGAAATGTGTCGATCGACTCCATGGATGCAGGTGAAATAAGAAAAACGAAATGGTTTTCCGGCGACGGAATCGAGCTTCTTCTTGCCGGAAAAAATGGAAGAAAAAGAAAAAATTAATGACAAACTCATTGATGATTGCATAGTTTAATTAAATGACAGCAAGATTGAAACTTTTCTGAAAAGTTGCATTAAAGGAAGGAGAAAAAATGACTGATTTGCCCTTAGTGGACCCAGCCATACTTGAAAATATTTACAACAATGTCATTTATTATCCACCATTGATCTTATTTATCCAATGGCTGAAATTGGTTCTTATGTTCTCACATTATTTAAGGTTCTTAAAAGAACCCAATCCTATATATATATATATATATTCAAAAATATATATTTTTGATGCAGCCTATAAAATCCGTAAATCAATCAATTAATCGAATGCTTTAATATTTGGAAAACCCAAATTTCGTTTCTTATTTTAACGATTATAGACCGGCTAAAAAATTACATATACATTTGTATAAGTCAAAAAAAATATCGAGTGACTTAATCCATCGAGAAAAATCCAGAGACTTAATTAATCACGAAAATGAAATTAAAAAAATTATTTTTTTCAATATTAACCCTAGAGATTAATATGTGTGTGGACAAAATCTTTTGATCAAACATAAAATGGTATGTTCATTAAGCAGAATAAAATAATATAAAAGAGTACAATACACATTAAATGATATGGTCATAAAAAACAGAATAAAATAAAAATAAAGAGTACAAGTCACAAGAAATAGGAAATTATGAAAAATATAGGTAAATTGAACGAATGTTACTTTTAATTACTATAAATATAAAAAAATTTAATTCATAGCCCTTCAAAGAAATATTTATGTTATTAACCAAATACTGATAATCATAGATTTTCGTGTCACTTTAAAATGAATGACCTAACATTAAATGCATATACACCCTCAAATTAAGTGGGAATACAATTCTATTGCTCGATATAAAGGAACCAAGATCTAAGTATGATCATTTTTTAACTCAAGATCCTGCAATGGAGTCACTTAAAAATGGTTTAAGATGGAGACAGTCAACTCTAAAACCCATTCAGATCACCAAAAGGAGCCATAGCACCATGGTTAATAAAGATCGCAACGTCGGCCAGGAAGAAGAACTAGATGATGATGCCAACGATCACTATATGATTGCAAGCGGAGAGGAAGAACCGTTGAGCCCATCATCACGTTTATTCCATGAACCAAGTTTCAACGTGTACATCATAGCAATCATGGGTAGCAAGACCCCCATCAACCCTGATGTTGCATACGAGAGGTTGCCGCATACTTTGCTTAAGCATTATCGGTTCTCTAGTTTGCAGGTAAACCAAATATTTTATGTTTTATATACTTGAAATTAAACGATAATGTTTTTCTGTTCAAAACTATAATATTGTCTCTCATTAACTATTGTGTAATTACAACATGTTTTCAAAAAGATGATACAGCATGTTGTAATTTTATATAAGTAAATATTATTCCAAATTCAGAAATATATTCGTATTACACTGTTACGTTATACCTTTATACATTATGCATAGTATAAACGACATCGTTTTAGAGCATCCACAATGATGGTATAATGTTTGTATTATAATCCTATATGTGGCGTATCATATACGTATGATACATACCATTATTGAAGTATGTACTAATGTAATCAAGTCTCATTAATATGGACTTCATATTATTTGAAAATAACAATATGTGGGTCCTATTTATAATGATTGAAATGTATTATAAAAATATTATATATAGTTTATAAAAACATAATGTTATAGTTAGAAGTGATTATATTATAAAAAACATATATATAAAAATACCATATATATTATCTAAAGCGCGGTTTCAATTAGTTGAATTTAAAATGATAGATTTCAAAATGACATAATTTTAATATAGTTAGTGAATGAGAGGATTAAGAAAGTTGAAGAGGTAAGGAATATAAAATGCTAAATGAAGCTAAATCATTTCCTATTATTTTTTATCCAAACATGACATGGAATTATAATCTAAATCATAAATGAGTTGTCTAAATCCAACAAACCAAACCACAAAACACTGTTCATAACATTCCTTTTTATGTTTAATTACTGTTCAAAATAAGGAGAGTTGGTTCTCCAAGACCCGGATGTAAAAATCCTAACATAAACAAACCCATGAAAACCTGATCCAAATAATTGAAAATTACAAAAAAAAGAAAATCAAATTTAAATAATAAAATTACAAACCTAGAAATTAACATAAAAAGAGGAGATGTGTAGAGAGAAACCCAAGTAAGCCTAAGAAGTTTCCGGCTTAGCTAAGTTAAGCCGGAGATACGGCGGAAATGTTTACAGTAGAAAGAAGTTTCCGACGTTGAGAATTTATTTAAGAGGAAAGGAGATCAGAGAGAGAAATAAAGTTAGTTTAAAAGCAGGAGAATGAAAGTTCAGTTGAAGGGGACAAGTGGAAAGTGGAAAGTTGAAAGCTATGAAGTAGACAACATGTGAGCTATTTGATTTTGACTTTTATTTTGACTAAAAAGATCTACTCAAATTTAATCGAGTTAATCTTGAGCTACTCAAGTAGGAATTGAACCGAGTTCGAGTATCAAAATAGATTGCTCAACTATAGCTTCTAAGCCTTATTGAGCCTAGGTATATAGATATACATTTTTATCCAGAGTTTCATTATAATTGAGTGTTCGATGTTTAACACTTTACAGTACAATTGTATTGTACGTGTTCTATTTTTTCATTTTTTTTGTTAGCTCGTCAATGTTTATTTTGTTATGTCTATTTTTAGAAATTATTGAGCCTAATCCACATCGATAGTATCGAGTATTTTATCGAACCGAGCTCAAGTTTGAAAAATGTTACTCGGTAGAACTCAAGTATTAGAGTCGGATTTGAACTTGATAATACTCAACTCGATTACACCACAACAATGGATTATGGAGTATGGGTAGAATTAAATTTGATTTTTTGATTTTTTTTAATTTTTAATAATAACAAGTTTTATTACTCCATGTACTGTGGCGGGTATAACACCATTATTTTTGAAAAAGAATTCGTAATTTACTATAATAAAATTATATAATGCACATATTGCAACAGGTCGTCGTGATCATAATAATATATTTACAACTACATGTTGCAGTAGGGTTACACGATCATAATACTTTATTTGAATTTTTAAGAAATTAATTATATTAACAAAAACGGTTGTAATGCAAACATAACAAAAATAATATAATATATTAAAAGTTATAATAGAAAATCAAAATAGTTATATATCAAATTTAAATTTAATATAAGCTAATTATCATTTTAAAAATAGTTTTAAAAGTTTTAATAAAATAAACAGTCATTCTAAAAATAGGTTAGACAATAATAAATTTATGTAAAAACACACAAAACAATACAATCATAAATGGTATATTCAAAATCTTATAAAAGATAATACATTATAGGTTATAACAGAAAAATATAACCATTATATATTAAGTAAAAAAAAACTTTGGTATTTTTGAAGTTGTTCGGATTATAACAAATTTATATGGAAGGTAGATAAAAATAATATGACTATAATGATATATTTGGATTTTTATAAAAGTTCATATATTAAATAAAAAATAAATTTTAATATAAAAACTTTGGTTATTTTTAGAATTTTTCGAACTGTATTAAATTTTATACCGAAAATTAAAAGAAAAAATGTGCAATCTATAATTTATCTATATCTATATAAATATTATTAAAAAGAATAGTTATTTTGTCACGTATGTCGTCATCTGTTATTACCATGTGAAATCACTTCCTATTGTTATTTGGAACATATATTTCTTAAATCTATAATTATTTCATATCAAAAATAATTAAATGATATATAATCAATCTAAACTAAATCATATCTAAAATAAACCACAAATTTGAATTTAAATTTAAATTTAAATATATTATATTATATTATATTATATAAGTTGATATTTTAAATTTGATAAAATGACACCAAATAGCTATGTATTTTTAAGTTTGTACACATTTATGCAGTGTATTTTTTTGTGCACATTTATATAATGTAGTTTTAAAAGTGTTTCAATTAGGTAGTTGAGTGACTTAATGATTGGTAACATTAGGTTACCGAACTATCTCACTTTTAAAGGTTTGAGTACCAAATGTGTACAAATGAAAAAGTACACTACATAAATGTGTACAAAAATAAAGTTTGACTAAATATGATAACTTGTTGTACCGCTCATCACGTTACTCAATTACTTAAGTAAAACACTTTTAAAAAATACACTACATAAATTCAAAACTAGATAACTATTTTGTGTCATTATCCCTAACAATGATCGGTAAAGATAGTAATGATAATGATAATTATTAGATTGACAAGTACATTGTTGGATTTGCCAAACAAAGCAAGGAAAGGATGAAAGGAATTATGAAATCCTAGCGAGTGATATAATTACAAGTTTAGACAATATAATGGTGATTTCTTGTAAACGCATGCAGGTTGTGGACGACAAAAATGGCGGAACAATGAAATGGGTTCCAACAAATGTGAATTTACACAACCATGTCATCATCCCTACCATTCCCCAAAACCTTACTTCCCCTGATAAATTCCTCGAAGATTATGTCTACAATCTCACCAAAACCTCCATTGATCCCTCGCAACCGCTGTGGGATCTTCACCTTCTTAACCTCAAAACCTCTGATGCTGAGGCCATCGGAATCTTTCGCATCCACCACTCCCTTGGTGACGGCACCTCCCTTATGTCGTTCCTACTCGCTACTACACGCCAGCTTGCCAATCCGGATGCAGTCCCAACCATACCCACCAAAAAGGATTCAAATTCTGGGTGGTTTTCTTCGTTGTACAGCTCCGGCGCCCGTGGAGGACCGTGGTGGCGGAGGTGGTTCATGGCGGCTTGCATGGTTTTTTGGTTGGCTTGGAATACGTTAGTAGATGTGGCAGGTTGGATAGCTACGGCATTGTTCTTGAAAGATACGGAAACACCATTGAAACCTCCGCTAGGGGCTACACCAAGGAGATTCGTTTACCGGATTGTTAGCCTCGACGATATGAAGCTCATCAAGAATGCCATGAATCTGGTGAGATTTTAAGTTTTAACTAGTGTTTGAAATTAACCGAACCGGTTTAGTCAAAACCTTTCTTTTTTACTAAAGAAATCAACTTCATATACATGTAGTAATTGTCATGAAATCAACAGATAAACATCAGAATATTTCAAAACCGTTCTGATTTTGAAATTAAGCGAACCGGTTTAGTCAAAACCTTTCTTTTTTTAGTTTTGGTTATCATTCATGATTGTAATGTCGGATGGTTAATCGAAAAACCAAGATAAAATAATATTAGCCCAACGAGTATTATTATTATCCTAAAAAACATATGTCATAACGGTTTATTTATTTATAATTTTATTTAACAAAAATAAATACAAGTTATACAATATATATTAAATATTGCATAACATTTTTGTTATTTGTAATAAAACATATGTACGTAAAGTTAAAATATCAAATTATATCATTAAACATAAATAAATTCAAAATAAAATTTTAAAGAATAATAAACAAAGTTGTTAGTATTCATAAATATTTATAAAGCTAAAGTATAATATTTATGACAAATAATAATAATATTCATCTGGTTTTTAAATTTAAATTTTAGTATGCAGATTTTAATCTCAAATTGAAATATATTTTATATAAACACATTTTATTAAAAAGACAAATGGTAAACGTTTCAAATGCTGTTAACACTATGTTTTTGGGGTGACTTGGTGACTCCCTAGATGGTTTTCTAATAAAATTACTATATGATATATATATATATATATATATATATATATATATATATATATATATATATATATATATATATATATATATATTATTATACTTGTTTAGAAACTAATGTATTATGTGTTGGTTAAAAGATGGTTTGAAAAGTATATATGTATTTATAAAAACTATATCTAAATGTTATTAGATGTGAGTTTAAAAAAAAAGGGAGGTATAATATATCCCAAATATAAAAATAGTTTATTATATATACATATTTAATTCATATTTTTATACTTATATTATGAGTGTTATTAAATATTTTATCCAAACTAGTTAATTTTAAAAAAATTATAATTACAATTTATATGAATAAATAGTAATACTAAAACCTCTTTATAAATTATTTAATGTATGGTTTATAATAAAATAGTAAGAATTCACAATTTTGCAGAATGAATGGAACTTTTTTTTCAAAATTAAAAAAAAAAGATATTTGAAAATTAAATGACTTTTTTTTATAACTAAAACTTTTAAAAATTTTGAACTTTAAAATATATTTTTAGTAATATTTTAATTGAAAAAAAAGATATTTGTATTTTAATAAATAAAATTTGATTTTAAAATTTATTAATTATATAAATAAATGATGTACAATTGAATAACGAATTAATAAGAAAATATAGTTACTTATTTATTAGAATTGATATCATGTTAATGTTTTAAAATAGATAATTTATTATTGAAAAGTAAAATCATGCAAGTCTAGAGGGATGTATGTTTGCCCATCTCCTTTTAATTCTAGGCCAAGTTATGTTGTATTTTAATGATGACATTATTGATGGTGGTTTAAATTGCATTTGGAAGCCCATAAATTGTGTATCCCAAGAAAAAATAAAAAAATACATAAGAAATTAATGTTTGGTTATGGCCTCCCTTCTAACCAATCCCCATTCTATAAATAATTATATATAACTAAGACAAAAAAAAAGCCACATGCATATGAGAATATACTATGTATATTATATTACCATAAAATGAGATTTGAATTCATATTCTTATACATGGGTCCAGGCAATCATTTAGGCCTCGAAAAAAAACTTAAAAGGGTCTTATAAATATATATGTATATTTAAAATAAGAAAAAATTTAAATAAAAATAATAAATTAAAAAGAAAAAACTTGTAATTATATAATATAAATTAAATACTTTGGATAGTCGATAACTTTGTTTGATAAGACCTAACTATATATTATAGATTTTTTTATAAATAAATTCCTATGATTAATGAGCCGACCCTACTCGGGTCAACGCATTGATCATATCGATAAGCCAAATATCCTTTAATAAGTATAATAAACATATACCTAAGTTAAAGTTATAATTATAAATTCACTTTTCATAAGCTGAAACAACTTTTGAAACAAATTGAAGCACCTATGTATTTAACCAGGTGTGTTCAAATAAAGCTAGAAACCAAACAGAATTAATTGCTTAATTCGAAACCAAAAAAACCGAAATCGGCATATCACATGGCTGTTTAGGTTTTTATTTTTAGAAAACCGTGTGTAATTGAACCCAACCAATTATTTATATATGTGTGTGTGTGTGTGTGTGTGTGTGTGTGTGTGTGTGTGTGTGTGGGTTCAATGGAGAACCTTATGCATCGAAGAACCTTGGAGAACAACAATGCATCGCTAGAAAAACTGAAATGCATCACGTAGAAATCGATGCATCACGCGGGAATTTGATACATCTAGTGGAAATAATGTAAAAATTGATGCATCGCTCGAGAATTTGATGCATCACGTGGAAATAATGATGCATTACGGGGAAATTGTGATGCATTTGTGGCGGTGCATGGAGGTTCTTCAACGTTCTTCGATGCATTTATATATATATATATATATATAAAGACTTAATAACTTTTATTTATAATTTCATTTAGTTGTTCAAAACATTAAATACTAGAGTTTCAAATGAATTTTGTATTACAATTATTTTGTTAAATACGTTTAGTGCAACTTTGAGATTTATACCAAATAATTTATTTTAACTTTGTATTTTAACGGAATTTGTGTTTAAAATAGTATATTTTTAAATTTTTATTTGCTTTTAAGTATATAACGGGTACGTAACCACGGATCAAACCGCAGGTAACCACCTTTTAAAGGGTAACTAAAACCGAAACCGAAAACACTATTTATAATATTACTACTAACCGAACCGATTCGTCCCATACACACCCATATTTTTAACGAGTCCCAAAATAGTATTACATCAAAATGTAACTTATATAAAAAGGTGTCTGAACTTTTAAAAATATAGGGTTAAGTGTCATTTTGACCATCTAACTTTTAGATTTTTTTTTTATTTAGTCATTAAACTTTTTTTTGTCTTGATTTAGCCACTAAACTATTTTTTGTATACATATTTAGCCACAAAACTTTCTTTTTACTAATTTAGCCACTGAAAATTGTACCGATTTGGCAACTAAACTATCATATTTTGTATCGATTTAGCCATTAGTTTTATTCATTTTTCTCAAAATCAGGACAAAAAATAGTTTAGTAGTTAAATGAAATAAATCTGAAAGTTGGATGGCCAAAATGATACTTAACCCAAAAATATATATCATAAACTTAAATTTTGGCAATAATCTCTTGGTGTCTTTTACTAGGAAAATTTGCGTTAAAAAAACCCTGAAGTTGGATCATTTTTGTGATTAAATCTCAAATTATTTTTCATTGCACAAAAAACCCCCAACCGACTAAAACTTATCAAAATGAGTTTTAAAAAAAATGTCTTGCAATCTGATGAACCGGTTGCAATCTACTGAGCAACCCTTAGTCTTCTACGAACCTAATCTCCACCAACTCACTTGTCTTTATATGTTTTATGATTCAAATCCACAATTCTTGTTGATTTTTTTTTGTTCAAATCTGTGTTTTTTGTTGTAATTTACTTTTTTCGACGAAATTTCAATGGTCACTGATGAGTTGTCGACGGTGGTCTGTGACTTTTAATCGGTTAAAATAGGGAATATTCCAATCCCATGAGATTCTATTGGTTGGGGTTTTTTGTGTAATGAAAAATAGTTAGGGGTTTTAATCACAAAATTGGTCCAACTTAAATGATCTTTTTCTTTTTTTACAAATATCCTATTTCATAATACTTTTTATAACCTTTTTTTGTCTCACGTCTTTATATCTTTAATTTTGATTTTACAGACTATAAACGACGTGGCTCTCGGTGTTACTCAAGCTGGATTATCACAGTATCTGAACCGGAAATATGGTGAGTTCTTACTTTTTACTTTTTAGCAAAATGGTCACAGGCCACCGTCGACAATTTTTTCCTAGAAAGTACGTATCTGAATGTGTATTTGTTTATTAAAAGAACAAATATAAATAAAAGTTTTCGTTTATTTAATTAAATTAACAAATAAGTACACGTTGGTTAATGTTTGTTTATTTATTTTCATGTATCTAACTATTACAAAAACTATATATACTTTTTAAGGTGAGCAGAGCAAAGACAAAGGCGCAACCGAGAAGAAGAACAACCTCCCGAAGAAGAATATACGCTTGCGTTCGACTCTTTTAATCAACATAAGACCTTCTTCGGGAATTCAAGTCAGTGTTTTGTTACATTCAAGTAATCAATATTTTGAATCACCCTTTTTTTATATCAAAATAATAAAAAAATTTAAAGAACTCTTTGGTTAAAATCGTTCATATTTACAAAAGTGAGACTATTGTAATCTTCGAAATGAGGCAAAAAGATGTGTCTCTAAACACAACGTATAGGAAATTAGTTGGAATTGAAGTTGTAGTGAATGTTCAATCAAATTTTAGGCATTGGCTGATATGATGGAAAAGAACACGAAAGCGCAATGGGGGAATTGGATTGGTTATGTGCTCCTTCCATTCACTATCGGTATAAGAGATGATCCTCTAGACTACATTAGAGAAGCCAAGGCAACCATTGATCGGAAAAAGCACTCGCTTGAGCCAATATACACATTCGCAATAGTGGAGATGGTTCAAAAGTTGTTTGGCATCAAGGTACCTACTATCTCATTATTAGAAAACTATTGACAACTATCTTTACTTGCAAGGGGTACAATCCCTTTTTTAGTATTCAAAGATTGTATGTTAGTCGGCCGTATTAATCTACCTTTGTGAAACTATAGGTCGCAAGCGCGTTTTCGCACAGGGTTCTCAAGCATGCAACATTGGGCTTTTCAAACTTGGTTGGACCTCTTGAAGAAATTGGTTTTTACGGCCATGCAATGGAATTCCTTGCTCCTAGTTCTTGCGGCCAACCAAATGTATGTAAGGATAGATACACTCACATGTTTATAAATATTTTGCTCATAGTGTTTTTCGAGTCAACATCATTATAGTGCTTTCGATTTATTTCTAAATTCCCACTCGATGCTAGGGTTTGATGATCAATTTCCAAAGCTATGTAAACAAGATGGCGATAGTCCTCTCGGTTGACGATAATACTGTCCCAGATCCACACAAGATGTTGGATGATCTTGAAGAATCGCTAAAACTCATCAAAGAAGCAGTTTATGCAAAGGGACTCGTTAAGTAATACGTTGCTTTCATGACTCACGTACACAACGTTTAATTACTATTGTGTTCAAGAAATCTTTACCTATTTTATTTGTATGTCTGTTGAGTCTATTTTTTATATTAATCAAGTGTTTGTAATTGAGATTAATTATTTAATTGTTTTTATCTCAACAGGAAGAATGTTAGGACATATATTGTTGAGATAAAACAATATTTTTTTTTTTGAACGTCAAACTACCCTACTCCTACTCCTAAACTACTCATTTACCTCAAGACTTTCTCCACATATATTTCAACTTACCTCCGACGGGAGTCGAACCCGTAACCTCTCACTTATTTGTAATTGTAAAAGTATTAAAACTTGAAACTATAAACAGCCCTACTCATGAGTCATGAGTCGTGTCCTCTATCTGGATCTGCATAAGGTATATTTCCAGCCCAACCCAAATTATAAAATTTAGCCCATTTTTGTAATTCCAATTTGGGTATTGGCTTCTAAAACTTAGAAAATGGAAGACAATTAAAATTGAAACAAAAAACATATGCCTTATTTTAACATTCATAAATCCAGCCCTAATTAGTTGAATTGAAAGTGAGTATGAGCTAGGAAAATATGGATTTTCATCCCAGCATCCGAAGTAAAAATTCGAACTTTGATCCGAAACTATTCGAAATTTAAGATATCCAGATTTTCGTATATCCGAAATTTCGGATTCGGATAATAAGATTCCAAAATTTCGGACATTCGAATACCCGTGCGTTGCTCGGATGATGTGCAATCGCATAATTTTTATTTTTTAAATTTAATAAAGACACAATAAAAATATACATTTTATTGGATGTTGGTTTATTATAATGCACATTGGGTGATAATTTTAGTTCAAGCCTCAATTATAAATTTATTTTTTTCATGTATTTAATTTTGATAAATATTATGTGTTAGTATATGGTGTGTAAAGATGACATTACTACTGCATCATGGCTGATTTCATAAAACACTTGAGGGTCACACCGATGAGCACAACTGAGCAGATGCAATTAAACTAATGAATAAATGATATTGGATATTGTTCATGACACGAAATGATCATTGAGATTAAATTAATGTGTGATTAGTTATATCTCAAAAGTACGGGGACTAAAAGTACAATATAAGATATTGTAAGTGATTTAATTGTCATTGGATGATAATTAAATAAATAGTTATCTAGTCTTTTATTTATTATTGGATATTAAATAAAAGATATATTTATTTGAATTGATATTGTCATCTAGTTATTAGATAATTAGAATGATAATCATAAACAAATAAATAGAGATAATTATAAATAATTATCTACTCGTTTATATATTATTAGATAATATATAAAAGATAAATATTATTTAATAGATATATAATTATAGAGACAATTATATAAGGTTTAAATAATAAAGATAATTATTAAGATATATATTATATTTATATATTAAAGTTTTAATTAATATATATATAATATATATATTCATACGGCCATACATAAAAGATATATATATATATAGATATATATACATATTTGGAGTGTGTGACCTAATGAAAAAGAAGCCGCCGCACACACACACACTTGAAGGTGTGTGTGTGTGGTGTGCTTGGCCGTACGAACCAAACACATAATTACGTGTTTGGTTTTCCCGTTCTTCGTGTGTTCGATTGCATACTTGGCGCCGCTCGACCGTGTCATCACCGGTGGATACTGAGAGCATCTCATTCGTGTATTCTTGTCATAGAATACAAAGGTACGAATTTTTATTGCTTTCTCGTTTACTTATCTTATGTTTTACTTGATGATCCGTGTACGGAATTCGTAATTTTAAAAAGCTTCCGCTGTGCGTTAATAAGATTAATGTTTATGTTTTTATGAAAAACCATACGGATTCCCAACAGTGGTATCAGAGCCATCTCAAGTAACATAATGATAGTATTATTCAAGTATTTATGTCCAACGTTTTTTTAAAGTTTCGTTTTTTTAATAATTAAAAGTGTTTAAACGATCGAAATCGATAATTAAAACGTTTAAGGTTTTGATTCGGCTTGGAGAAAATCGACCAAAGGTTTTGGAAACCTTATGGTGATCTCGGCCAACCTTGGAGTTCCTCGGAACTCGGGATTTTGAAACCTTAGTTCGTTTTATTTAGTTGATGTTCGATTGTTTAAAAGTGTTAATTGATTAAAAGTCGGAAAATTAAACGTTTCGGTTCGCGAAATCAAACCTAGAGATTTCGGCCATGGGTTGAGACCCATGACCTCTCGGTTGTGATGTGGTAACTGAGGTGATGGATTATTTGTTCCGTCGTGTCGTTTAATTCACGGTTAAACTCGAACGATTAAATTAAATGCGTTAAAATCGAATTAATAAATCAAAAGTGTTTTGTTTTCAATATTTAAACATTTGTGACAAAATATATGTAAATATGTTTTCGATTTTATAAAATTAAAGTGGAGACTTTACAGTTTTTTTTATAAAATTCGCAAATCGGTTTAAATATTATTCGATTCGATAATTAAACGATTAATTGGAATATGGAAATCGAAGTAATCAAAGTGAGTTGATTAATGGCTTCGATTAATTTTAGCCGTCAAAGGGTTTAATACCCTACTTGTTTTCGGTTCATATGGGTTATTGAACCCGAGTATGAGTCGGTTAACTAAGTTGGTTCGTTTCCGTTTTCCGGTAATTCGTCGTTTAAATTAAATCGGTTTTAATTAAAAATTAAGTTTTAATGTTGAAATTAAAATTAATGGTAATTTTAATTTATAAACTAGATTTAATTTATGCATTTAATATTTAGTTCAATAAAATGCATTATTAAATTAAAGAGAGTTTAATTTAAGGATTCTATTTTCAAATTAATGAAATTGTGACTTTGAGTTTAATGCTCGGTCATGGTTTAATGTTTTGAGATTTGATCTCGACATTAACGTTTTTGGTAGAAATCGTTTAAAACCATAAAGAAAAGTTTTTGGTGTTATTTAAAGATGGTCAATTTTTAAATATTTTAAAAGAGATATTTTATTGGTAAAATTGTTTATCTAGAAAATTGACGTTTTAAATAAAGTTTAGTTATTTATTTTGAAAAGTATTTCAATTAAATAATAGTTAATTGATAATTATTTAAAGGAAGTTAAATTATTTATCAATATTATTTGAAAATAAAACTATATTTATTAAAGGTTGTTTAATAAAAAGTTTCTTAAAATAGTAAGTTTAAATTTTAAAGGTGTTTGAATTGTTAATTGAATATTTTAAGAAAGTATAGTTATGAATCCAAAGATAATGTAAAGATGGAATTGAATTTAAATTTTCGAGAAAAAGTTTCTATTTTTGGAAAGTGTTCCTGAATTTCGAGTTTATGAACCGTGTTTAATTTAAGAATGATATTGGACATATTTACTTCAATTAATGGTTGATTAATTGGTTTTGGAATTATTTTCATGTCAAGATGAAAATGAATTCTGGATTATTTACAAGCTTTTCTGCTTTATTTATGTTTGTGACATAGCCTTAAGACCCATTGTTTGTGATGGTTATTTGTTTAATCTCAATATTTGCTATTTTATTATTGGTTATATTTTTGGGAAGGCTTGCGTGCCATTGGAATCCCGGGTTTTATGATGTAATCTGTAATGAGGTTAGAAAATAGGCAAATGTATTTAGATTAAAATTATGTAAAATAAATCTTGGCGAAGATGTCCATCAAGAAGGAGGTCATCCATCAAGGACGCTCGGAGACATCATCGAATGCTGAGGCTAGTGGGAGCTGAAAGAGTTCATCCTTCTTGTCTTGTGTGTTGATTTTGTCCCTTAGGTTTTGACCTAATTGGTTTGTCCGTATGGCTCTCGGAAACCAATTTAGTTTCGGCAAGGCTATGTCACCATGTGGTTGTATGTTTTATTTCTTTATGCATTATTTTATCTGCGTGGTTGTGGTGACAAAGTAGATAAATGAAAGAAATCAAAACTACAATCATTTTTGATGAAAAATTAAAGTATTTAAAAGGAAGTTTAAATTGGAAACTTTAATTATTTTGTCAGGTGTTAGATATGACATTTTTATGAAATTAGTTTTTCAAATAAAAGGAGATTTATTTTTAAAATGTCATATGATCAAAGAGTTGAAATTCTTAAAACTGGTACATTAACTGGATTGTTTACCAGAATAGGTGGTGTGTAGGACAGTCTTGCTCGGGCTGTGGAATTTCCGAAAGGTTTAGAACCGAAAGGATCCTGCCCGCAGACTAACCTGACTGGCCACTAGTTCTTGGTAAGAGACTGGTTATAAACCCAAATTAAAAATCTGACACAGCACACCGTCCATATAGTGGCACTCACGGTGACCGGTCGTCGTAAGTAGGTTCAGCCTTCGTTGGGTGCTTACGCCGCAAACTCGGAGAGCTGTGAGGTAAGCACTGCGGATCCTAAGTGAGACTTGGGCCAGTGACTTGCAGTTGTTATATGGTGTGTGTCAGTGGTGGTTCCTCAGTAAGACTGTTGCCCAAGGTGTGGATGAGATTAAACATGATCAATTTAAGAAATTGAAAATCTCATAAGATCTAAGAGTTGCAAAGGGGTTGTAATTGGTAATAAGTTGCCTGCCTGAGTAGCTTATTCATGTAGGTTCAGCCTCCGTTGGGTGCATGAATAAGTAAAATGGTTCTTAGGATTAATAAATCATTTTCTAAATTTTGGGTTATTGATTTATTAATGGTTAATCAAATACTGATTTTTGAAAAATTGTTTAAGATGGTTGAAAAAGACAGAGGTAGAAGCGGTTTAATAATAACAATGACAATAACAGTAATAACAACAATGATAATGTCAATATCCTTTTCCCACTTGAAAATCCTCCCCAAAAGCACATGTTGCTACTTTGAGGTCCATTCGGGATATGGAGAACTCAAAAGAGGCAACTTCCTGAACTGGGAGTAAAATCTGACAAATGTTCTGAGTACAGGGTGAAAGTCGTATATTCTGGAAAGGGCACCAGAACCTGCTCCTGCAGAGACTGCTACAGTTGAGGAGAGAAATCTCCACAAGAAGCACTCTGAGGATTCGGTAAATGTTGCATGTCTAATGCTAGCGACCATGACATCTGAGCTGCGGACTAGCCTTATGGACGTCTCAGCTTGACAGATGTATCGCCAGCTAAAGGATATGTTCCAGACTCAGGCTCGGACTGAGAAAGATATACGACAAGGGCTCTGAGCTCCTGCAGAATGGCAGAAGGAACAACTGTTAGATCTCATGCGCTGAAGATGAAAGGTTATTTGGATCATCTTAGCAGACTTGGGTTACCCGTGACACTGGACATGACCACGAATCTAATTCTCAATTCCTTATTGAAGGAATTTTAGCAATTTGTAATTTGTTACAATATGCACGGAGAAGATGATCAATGGGCTGCATCGGATGCTATAGACTGCTGAGGGAGTGATTGAGGAGAGAATATAGGGAAAGAGACGGAAAGGAAAGTAAGTTTCCAAGCCGGAGGTTAAAGCTAACAAGTAGCTAAAACCTAGAACCAGAGAAGTCAAATCCAAGGAGGACAAATTCTTTGAGTGTTAGGAAACTGGGCACTGGGAAAGGAATTGTCCAAAGTACTTGGAAACGGTCAAGGTTGACCACATTGAGACTTCGTGTATCTGAATCAGTCACTTCTATTGTTCTTGGATATGTGATACCCAATTGAACAAAGTTTCATGCATAATGTCTGCAATGACTAAAATGAAGTGAAAAGAGATGACAGATTCAGTGGGAGCATAGAGACATCTTAGAGAATACTCTGCTGGACACTATTTTCATGTCATCAATAGTTTATCATGGTGTAGTATACAATTGATTGAATTTCTTGCAAGTATTTTTGGGATAAATAAAGAATTTTTGGAGTTAAAAATTTGTTGCTTGAAATTCCTATTGTTTAAGATTACTAAACCATGATTATAGACTATTGATTCAAGTGGAACTTGAATAGTAACTTGTCAATGGAGATTGGACAAGCTAGTAGTCATATTCAGATAAAAAGGGTTACCATGTTGTTGTGTAAATTGTTCAAGTGTTCAAATGCAGTTTCATTGAACTTGTTAATTCTTGAAAGTTAGTTCAAGAGATTATATGAGTTGGATAGTCATCTGTGATTATATAGAAACTAATAAAATGCAGAATTAAATGTAAAGGAGTTACATGGAGGTTAATTCACTTCACTTGTCAGAAATAATTAGACTTGAGAAGTCAGAATTGTTTAGACAAGAAGTAATCGCATTTTATAAAATTACATGTGAAATGTATACAACTTGTGTGATGGTTAGTCAAGTAGTAGCCTTTGACTTGTTTAAACACTCGTCGGCAAGCTTGACGGAATACCACAACGAAATGTTGTAGATAACCAGGTTCTGGTGGTTATGGATACATATCACAAATTTTGAACACAATGTTATTAAAGATATCTTGTTAAGATATAGATAAACCGCATACTGTCATATTCAAGACTAAACATCTAAACGTATCACTAGTAGCAATTAATCTGAATTGCTAGAGCTCCTAAATTTTAATCCTGGTGTCTTTATGAGTGATTTACCAGTTCCTCTAAAGATAATGGATATAAATTTGTATGGAGATTCAGATTGGATCTGAATAATATTACAAGAAGTTGTAATAAAGAACTAGTGTAATTTTTCAAAGATAAACGGTAATGGAAGTTAAGTCAGTTAACTAGAGAACACTCCCACTAAGATCATGTCTGAAATTAATTTTTCGATAGATCGTGTTACCGTTACATTTGATAAAGGAACAGTAGCATTAAATTGATGGAAGTCATGTTGTGTTTATTGAGATAAAGGAGATCAACATGATATCTTTAATGTCGTTCTATTTTGCATGTTTTAGAAATCCAAGAATAAATTTGAAGTTATTCTAAAACTATTCCATAGCTGCTTGTTGTCGTGGGAACCACAACGAGAATTAAAAGGCTACTGTGGTTTTTGGTTGATATTCATGGGTGATGAATATAGCAAAGGTTGGACCAAATTCACAGGTATTTGTTGCGAACAAATATTGGATTGACCCACCGATTGAGACCACATTGTGGATCATAGTCATGAGTCGTCTCAAAAAGGTAATCCTTAGTACCTGAGATGTCTACGTACTTTAGTGCGGGTGCTGCTGTACATTTGGCCTAACCTGACGTCATCCGTAACTGGGTGATCATAACGGTTCGAAGCTGGTTGCAGTGGGAGTCGTGCTGGAGGCCTAGATAGTCAATATGGGATTTGCACCTTCTTTTAACTAAGAAGAGATATTTCTGGGCCCCTCGGCGATCGATACTGACAGAAATGCATGGCCATGCTCGGACAGAACTGATGTGTTCTAATCTGTCTGTTTCAGTTCAATATGAGATCAGGGAGTCGAGAAACATAATCGTGTTTGCTACGGTTGATCTAATCCATGCCTAGCTTTCACATTGAAATATCGCGATGCATGGGATATAACCTAAGTTTCTTTTTGGAAGGCTGTTTCAACAAGAATGCCCGAATGGGAGTCAGAGTTTTTATGACCTTGGTTTCCTAAAGTGTCTAGTCATGACCTCCTTTAGGCGCATGCTGCAGGACAGTACATCGTCTTACACAAGTGGGAGTATGTTAGTATATGGTGTGTAAAGATGACATTACTCTTGCATCATGCCTGATTTCATAAAACACTTGAGGGTCACACCGATGAGCACAACTGAGCAGATGCAATTAAACTAATGAATAAATGATATTGGATATTGTTTATGACACGAAATGATCATTGAGATTAAATTAATGTGTGATTAGTTATATCTCAAAAGTACGGGGACTAAAAGTACAATATAAGATATTGTAAGTGATTTAATTGTCATTGGATGATAATTAAATAAATAGTTATCTAGTCTTTTATTTATTATTGGATATTAAATAAAAGACATATTTATTTGAATTGATATTGTCATCTAGTTATTAGATAATTAGAATGATAATCATATACAAATAAATAGAGATAATCATAAATAATTATCTACTCGTTTATATATTATTAGATAATATATAAAAGATAAATATTATTTAATAGATATATAATTATAGAGATAATTATATAAGGTTTAAATAATAAAGATAATTATTAAGATATATATTATATTTATATATTAAAGTTTTAATTAATATATATATAATATATATATTCATACGGCCATACATAAAAGATATATATATAGAGATATATATACATATTTGGAGTGTGTGACCTAATGAAAAAGAAGCCGCCGCACACACACACACTTGAAGGTGTGTGTGTGTGTGGTGTGCTTGGATGTACGAAAACACATAATTACGTGTTTGGTTTTCCCGTTCTTCGTGTGTTCGATTGCATACTTGGCGCCGCTCGACCGTGTCATCACCGGTGGATACTGAGAGCATCTCATTCGTGTATTCTTGTCATAGAATACAAAGGTACGAATTTTTATTGCTTTCTCGTTTACTTATCTTATGTTTTACTTGATGATCCGTGTACGGAATTCGTAATTTTAAAAAGCTTCCGTTGTGCGTTAATAAGATTAATGTTTATGTTTTTATGAAAAACCATACGGATTCCCAACATTATGAAATAAAGTTACAAATTTTTATTTAAAATTGTTTAGGGTACCGGGTCGGTCCCCTTTTCTCCTTTCCCCTCTTTCTTGGACCACCAAACACACGCACACTCACCAAACACATGCACACTCACCTCTATCTTTGCTCTCTCTGTCCTCATCGACCGACGACGACCACCGCCGTTAGCTCTCTCCGACAGCGACTCCCGCAACCACCAACTTCACCTACTCGTCTCCATACTGCTTACTCTCGCTCGCTCGTTCTTCCTCTTTCCTGTTCGTCGACGGCCAAACCCTAGCCACCGCCGTCGTCGCCGCCTGACCACCACTCTCCTCACTGATCCACCTCTCTCCCTCGACGGTCGACGCTCACACATTCATCTCTCCACTCGGCTACCGCAACCAAACCCTATCTCTCTTTATCTCAACTGCCACCACCACACAACTACTGTCGCTGACCAGAACTGTTGTGGCCGTCCCTGGTGCCAGAACCAGAATCGCCACCGCCACCCAAAACCCTAATCAGGTATTATTTTTATCCTTTTTTTTTACTTTTGATTTGCTTCTGATTTCACATATGTAGCACTTGCAACAAATGAACTTCTAGATACCTTGACTCTGTTTTAAAATCATTTGCTTAAATCCGATATCATGTATTTTTTTTATTTTGTTTTCTTCCATGTGAGGTTATTTGGGTTTCTGTGTTGTGTATGTGGTCAGATATATTTGTTTGCGATTAGTTCTTAAACGAATGTAATTGGGTCCGCACTTCGTTGCGGATATAAGCACGTAACATGTTATGTTATATCATGTGAACATAGTCATGTTAATTACTCTATGGACTTACCCGTTGGTGGGAACTGAGCCATTTTATTATGAGTAGACCTAAAACCAATTAAAGTGTAGTCATAAGTCAAGCGTAACTGCACAACCAACAATCAAAGTTAACAACCTTTTATTACCAAAGGCAATGAGATTATAACCTATACTACCAATCGACTATTTGTGTGGTGTATATGAGTGTTGTGATCATCACCAACACTATGCTACTACTATTGTAGAAACCTCATCACTCTACTGCTGCCTAATTTAGCCACCGAGAACACACCATCAGCCTCCACAAGTCTACAAGGAGAATGACAATAAACACGAAACAAAGAATCCACGAATGTGAAAATTATACATGATCTTATTATGAGTTTACATATCATTAACATCATTTCACACTTCTTGAACTTCAAAATTCTCTGCAATAACTTATTCTCAACTATTAATTGTTCCAACTTGAACATAGCCTCAAAGACGACATCGACATATTTAAAGCTAATGTAACCACAAATTTTTACCAACAAACTGCCTCATGTAAGTTAAAAAGTGAGCTTACTAAACATAAAATGATTTTATCACAAAAGCTTTTACCATTGGTACTTCAATTTTTAATGTGTTAAATTGCTGTAATGATCAACATTTTTCAATAAGTGAACTTTGCAAAATTCTTTATAAGACAACTAATGTAGATACTACGAAAGAACATCATTTAACACATTAAACAAAAATGTCTTCTCGTTAGCTGTGAAGAAACTATTCTAGCCCTTCTATTTATTTGGCCTTCTTTTCTTATAGTGATCCAAGTTAGACCTCAGTCTAGATGCTTGTGCTTGAAAGTGGTCAAGTTGAAGTTCATTAGCCCAAATACACAAGCAAATTAGATATAGAAACTTAGATGAGACCATAAATTATATAGACAATGGATGCACAATACTAAACATAAAAAACTAAAGATAATCATAGTCAAAACACCCTTATCTTTATGATAATTAGACTGAATTTTTTTCATAAATGATACATGCTCATATATTTTTTAAATGTTTAAAGTGCATTAACCTTTTAACCATTAAAAACATAGTTCTTTAATGTTTACGTGGAACACAAATCTGCTATAAGTACATTACAAATCAATGCAGTTAATCCTATATATATATAGTTAATCCTATATATATATATATATATATATATATATATATATATATATATATATATATATATATATATATATATATATATATATATATATATATATATATATATATATATATATATATATATATATTGAAATAATCAAAGGTTAATTTGACAATTGTCGCCTTGGACAAATACAAATATACAATCACTTTCTATTTCTTTTAAGTTTTATCATATAATGCTTCTACAAATATATGTTTGCTCTTTTTTTTTCTCATAAGGTGCATGCTATTATCTTGTCTGAGGTGAAATTATGCAAAAAGGTATCCCCCCCTTCCCCCCAAAAAAAGGTGGGTAGTTGTAGTTGTAAACCACTAATAACAATCCAAAATTTATGGTCGTTGTGATATTTATGTTCAGTATAAAGTTATCAAATAAAAAGGTAGAATAATGACACGTTAAATACAACACAAAAGAAAAAATCAAGGAAAGAAATGACCCCCGATTTGTTAGTCTTGCTCAAACACACAATTGGTCCTTAAAGAAATGGTGTAAGTAAATCATATCGATTCACTTCATAAAAATAAACCAAAGATGTAGAGTGCATAAGTCAAATTGATAGAATTCTAGCATAAAAGTGGAAAAACAAATTAAAGAAGACTTCAATTTACTAATACAAATAACTGAATCGGTTAAAACACTAAAAATATCTACTAAAACCAAACACACTTTGAATGATACTATACTATATGATTTTAGTAGTATGGATGGAATTCCAAATTACCACTATTTAAAAGTTGTTTAGTTGCTTTATTTGGTTCAGTAGTGAAGTACTCAAACAACAAACCAATTTGCTTGTGAGATTTACAACTCTTGAACAGAAAAATTCAAGTTTAACTATATGAATCTTAATTGTTCATTGGCATGTAAAAACTCATCCAGGTTCTTTACAACTTATTTCACACCCATAGGTTTTTATTCTTTTACAAACTTTTGTTAATCCCAATGATCATCATAAGAAAATAAACAACCTCGATTAGAATCTGAAATGAAAAAAAGCCATCATTCGGTCAAGGTTGAAGTTAAAAAACAAACCTAATATTGATGTTTTTCATGAACGTCCAAAACTTCAATTCTAACACAAAGTTTACTCAAGCTTCCAATCATAAAGCATAAAAATTTCTGTGTGATTCAATCATAAACACAATCATAGCATAAAACAAATCCAAGAGTGTGTAAAATATTAAATACATGTTGATTTAATAGGCCGAATGAGATGAGAAAAAGATATTATAATTCCAACAAAAAACACATAAATGCACTTAATAGCTTGAAAAACAGGCAATAACTAAAAGAATGGGTTTTCTTAGATACGATATATGAATGAGTTCTTTCAATTCACTAAGAGTTAACAAACATGCATTTGTCATATAAAATAATCTTGAATCAAAGCTTACTTACTTTCAACATAAAGATGATCTAAGTTTTGAATTTTGACATTCTCTATTCTGAAAAACACGTACACTTTGAAACAATTAGAGAACTAATTAGAAAACACAAATTGCACACATTAAAAAAAATTAAGATTTTGCAGTAAGAGAAAATTGAAATAAAACATTTTAGGTGTCATGTAATCCTGAAATATTATATCTTAGAGTGTGCTTACACTATTCACTTAAAAACATAAGTAACATTTTTAGTTTAATTTTCTCATGGCAAATAGATTCTACCTAAAAAAACCTTTTCTTTGGGCAAAATAATATTTTTTATCTATATCCATGAAAACACTTTTTTTTAACATGCACAGCCTTAATTGGAATACTATGCCCACCACTATTCTAAGCTAAAACACAATTTCATATCTTTATATTAACCTAACAGAAACTGACCCACACATACACTTTGTAGTGGATCACAATTCAATCTTCCTTTATCAATACCCACAACTGAGATCTCATTTGTGTTGTTGTACCATAATGAGAACAAATTTGTAGCTTGACAAAAGAGCATCACTACTCCAGACCAGTGTGATCACTGTAAATGAAATCCCGAATAGAATTGATACATTCTATGTTTCATTTTCTTTTTTCTCTTTAAAACCTATCACACTTGATTCTAATGTATGTTCCAAAACCCTTAATTCAAATTTCTTTTTCTGTTTCCTCTTTTTCCTAAACTCATATAGATCCCTGTCACCACAATGAGATTATTTCACACATCTATTCCATCAACATACCATCCATATGCCCTTCATTTTTGCCTCAATTTGATTATCCACTATCAAACTTGCATTTGTGAATTATCAATATCAGTCCTAGTCTTTGGCTTTCTGCACACAAAGCTTTATGTGAGATCTCCACTCATAGAAGCAGCACAATAGTAATTTTAGCTATAGTTTTTGCTCAGAAGCTCCATGACTCGCAACACATTTAATACTTTTGGAAAATAACATAGAATTAATATGGGGTTAGGGTTTTGTTTTTTAATCTGTTTTTATAGGAATAAGTTATGGTCGTAATAAAAATAAATGAGGTCACTTACAAAATAACACGGTTTAAACCTTTCAAACCCTTAATTGTTAGGGGTTATGCAATATAAAAAAATCTAGAAAGTCAAACTGCATAATAATAATTAAGAAATACCTGCAAAATGATTGTGATGATAGGACGTTACCGGCTTCTGGGGTTTGTTGTTGATGAAGCACCACCTTCGCATCTAGTTTTGACTTCTGCAAATCAAAGCACATTATAGAGTATTCTGGTTTTGTTGGGCATTTCTTGAGAGGGTTCTTTTTAAAGAACCCTAATCGATGTACAACCTTGTTTAAGATGAACACATAATAACCCCATGTGACCATAACTCCTTCATCTAGAAACATACACACACACACACACACACACACACACACACATATATATATATATATATATATATATATATATATATATATATATATATATATATATGTATGTATATGTGTAAGTTGAAATTTTGTTGTGTATTCAAATGATTTGGCTTTTTTGAGTTGTTGCTTGTTTTCCTAGAAGAAAGAATTATAAAGTTAGAATATATATTAAATGTACTTGAACATACATAAAAATTAAAGTACCTACCTGTGCATCAACTGTTTGCTTTTGCACACAGTTTCTTTGCTTTTTGTAAAACATTCTAAAGATAAGTGACAGATTAAAATACATAAGAAATTGGATAAAGAGACTGTAGTTTGACATTTTCGTGATATTACTCCTGAATTTCTAAATGACATTGTTGTTTGTATGTTTTCTATAATGATAGTGCAAAAGTGTAATGCATTATTTAGAATTCATTTAAATTTAGTAATATGTAGACAAAACTTAAAAGTGTTTTTACCTGTTTACTTGTTTAGAAGTTGAAAGCAGATTTGAGTCTTCATCCGGTTGATTCACAGAACTGCAATTCATATTGATTCCCATATTATAAAATTTTCAATATTTTTATACGTATATTTTTTAATATTTTGAATGTAGAGTATGTTGACAAAAACAATGACTATATATAAGATGAAATTCATATTCGTATTTTTTGTTTCCAACATATTTTATCTCAGAGTTTGTTACATTTAATGGATGATGATTTATTCCTTTAATGTAATTTTCAGGTTTGAAACATTTAAATAAGGGATAATCTGTTGAACCGGTGATTGAAAGTTCTACTTTTAGGTAAGTTTTTAAATTTCCTATTTTTCTGTTGTGATAGTATCCATATTTTTCTGCATATTATTTTATCAAAGTTTTAAATAATGAATAATCTTGTCACCTTTGTTACATTTAAATGATGATGATATTTATCTTTTTTCCAGATTTCACTCTTTTTTTTTTTGCTTTTTCTGTTTCCAGAATCATGCCATTGCAAATATTCCAGGTTTCAATTTTTTTGCTGCAATTATTGACGTTTTTTTTGGAGTTTTTATATTTTTAAACAAATGATTAAATGATGATGTTATTTCTCGCAGCTTATCAAGAGTATTTTTAATTGGCACATAGGTTAAAACTCATTCTTATTAATTTATTTTTCTACATATTTTGTTGCATTTTTTACCTTTCTGTTGTGATTTATCCAGAAATTTTTATTTTGATGACCATATGATGGAAATATTTATTTTTAGCTGTGAATTATTCTGATGGAAATATTTATTTTTAGCTGTGAATTTTTTTTCAGTATCTCCTATTTTTTAGTAAAACAACAAAATATTGCAATTTTTTATTGCTTTGCAGGTTATTATTTCTAGCAGCTTATCAAGAGCATTTTTAATTGGCACATAGGTTAGAACTCATTCTTATCCATTTATATTCTGCAGATTTTGTTGCTTTTTTTTACGTGATTATCCAGAAATCTTTTACCTATTTGTTCCTGAATAGGAGATACTGTGTCACTGTGGTACTGAAAGTCTAAAGTTAGTACTATGGCAATCAATTACAATTTAGCAATTAGATTTAATTTGCAACTGAATAAAGGGGAATATGATATGGTTAGCTACAACAGTGACGTGGAATGTTATCACAAATCGACTAATATATTTTTTTCAGTATCTCCTACATTTTCGATGGGTTTTAGAGCTGAAAAATATGTATATTCTGGTTTAAATAATGCTACGTTTTTTTCTGGTTAAAATAATATATTTCTGGTTTAAATATTTCTAGATAAATAGCCTAAAAAATCTGAATTATAGCCAATCCCAAACCAGCCTTTAAAATCTGAATTATACCCAATGAGATGTTGCCAAATCAGCATTAAAAGTAGGAATTATAACCAATAATAGAACGCCACGTCAGCTTTTTTCTCTCTGCTCCGTCGGCAATATATATATATAATTTCATAATATGATTTTTGAATTGATGATCGGTTTTGCCTTTTTCAAACCTAACCAAACCGAAAATCGATTTTTAAATTTTTTTTTAAAAGTAAATAATATTTACTTTATAACTTTAAAATTTCATAATATGTTTCAGTGGAACACTGTCATATTTCACATACTCACATAGAATGCAAACCCTAGCTGTTACAACCTCTCTTTGACTCTTTCTGGTTTGGCTTCGTGGGCGACTGGGCGGTGGCCGGTGGGTCTGTGCTCGACGACCGCTCGACTGCTCGGAGCTCCGGTGAAATCGACGATGTCGAGGATTATATGTGCCGCTACACTCTCTCAGCCTCTCATTCCCGATTTCTCTCAAAACCTTAGTTCACAAACCCGGTGGAATCGACTTTGGTGAAATCAATCTATCTCTGGCTTTGGTTGTTCTCTGGTGAAATCGACGAGGAGGAGGTGTGTCCTCTAATCCGACGAGGTCAATCTATCTCTGACTTTGCTGTTGTCTTCCCCGACGAGGTCGATCTTCTCCAACACTTTGGATTTGGCTCTGTTGTCTTCTCGAGCTCTGGTACCTCCTAAAGACCTAAACAATAATGAACTAAATTGTCTTTCAGATTTAAGTATTAACTAGTTCATAATGTGTTTAAGTGGTAAATAAAAATCCGGTTTTCTTGGTTTTCAAACTGAACCAAACCAATTTTGAATTCGGTTTTCGGTTTGGTTAGGTCCAATCTGAAATCGGTTTGGTACGGTTTTCGGTTTCACCTTCAAAATTTTCCAAACCGAGGAGACCGAACCGAAGAAACCGAATAACCCTTAAACCGAACCGATGAACATCACTCCAGAGTCCTGACCCATTTGCCAGGTTTCGAGTTTCGACTGAACATTCCTGTGCCAGCGACAGACCTTTCGTTTCTCTCCCCTGTCGTCACTCATTTCTTGAGGCCAAGTTGTCTCCTTGAAGCTTCTCTATGTAAGTATTCTTTCAGTAATTTTATTAATACAACTTGAAATTAACTTATCATGAATGTAAAATTTGATAATGTAAACCATGATTCATTTGTTTATTTAATACTTTAAGCCATGTATGCTTTGTCGATTTGCTTGCATTTTCAACTTTTTAAGTTTCATGGTTTGTTGTTTCTTGAAATTTTTGGTGGCTTTTTATTTTTCAATTTAGTCTAGGTTGCAATATTTCTCAATCCACCATTACAATGGAGTCACAGCTAGTGCTAGGCTTTGAGGAAGCAACAAACAGTGAGGTTTCTGGAGAAGGCAATTATAGGTTGGTGCCATGGATAAGTTGGGATGATTGGAGTTTCGTTAGGGAATCACTGTTTTCTTCAGCTCCTGCCTCCATAGATGTGGCTCTTCAAAGAGTAAGGATTGTATATGTACAATACACTTAATTTTTGATAGGTTGATGATATGTGTAGAGATCAGTGATTTCTATTTTGTTTTTATTTTTTGGACCAGATATCTGCCTGGCAAAGTAGAGGATGTCTTCCTGTAGTGATTGAAGTCACTGCTGCGATTATTGAAATCCAACAGAAGGATTCTTACTTTAGGTGCATGTTTGTTTTTTTGATCTGACAAGCTGAAATTGAGAATTTCTAGAGTGGGATATTCATATTTTAAACATTTATGTATCTTTCTCAGTTTTTTGTTTACTGCAGGGATGGTCTATCCAAGAGTGATTTATTAGCAGAGGATATGTTAACGATGCTATATTGTATGACGATTATGAGGTTAACACTTCGTTTTTTATTGTTACTAATTATTTAGGCTATTAAGAGTATTAACCAAAAACAGATGTAGAAGTTACAAGGGGCATCCCTTGTAAAAAGAGTGTCTATGTATGTTGGAACATGGAAGTTTCTTTTACATTGTTTAGTAGAGATGATGTTGTGTTAAAGTTCATTCAGCTGCAGATACCAAAAGTAACGGTTATATTACTTGCTATCCTTGGATTCTATGACAAAAGCCTTTTCAAATTGTCTGCCACATCTTTCTTGAACGTTATGGATATCTGTCAACACTCTTATATTACCGGCTTTATTACTGTCAAACAAACATTATTGCTGCATGCGCAACTTTATAAATAAAAGTTTAACTTCTCGAACCATTAGCCACAATTCCAGCCTCTTTGTGTGCTCTAAGAATTGGGACGTTTCTACCCTTGTTGAATCCCAGTATTCAGTTCATCAAGGGTGCAGTGGTGTCTGCTATGGGCGCGGCTTTGGTTGTATCTCAATTACCTGGTGGACACATGATGAACAATTTTGCCTTCATGCGCTTACATTAAATTTAGAAACTAGATCTTAACATTTAGAAGGAAAAGTTAGTCTTCAACATGTGTGAGAAAGGAGACACAAGTGAGGCGAGGAGTCGCTACATTTTTTTTATTAGCTTTTGGTCTTAGACTAATAACCTTGCCACCATATTAGTTCGCGGTAACAAACCCCCACCCCCACCCCCACAAAAAAAAAACAAAAAGAACAATAATAATAAAGCCACAAACACACACACATACAAATTATTGCAACTGGGAAATTTCTTCTTCCTTCGATGCTGTAGTGTGATGATGATCCTCTTATATGTATAATTCTTGAATGCTTAACTACCAACAAATATGTCCATCATGAAGTTTTTAATGTACTTACTGAAAGTTACAAATTAATAGGCTTGTGAATGGTATTGTGGAGAAGACTCGTAAGAAGAATGAGGTTTCGATTGCAGAGGCTGCTCAAGTAATTGGTATTCCCCGTATGCTGATTGATATTCGTCATGGTAAGAATTCTGATAGAGATGCAAGTATCACATGCATATACATGTAACTAATATACTCACATGCCAACACAAAATAGAAGCATACCGACACATGTGCATCACTATTTCCCTTTTGACTTCCAGTTCATTAAAGTCATTGTCTTCTTCTAGTAGTTTTCATGATCATCTTTGAGATTCATATTGCCTCTATCAGGCACTCTTTTCTCATCATTAATGGGTTAGTTTATATGTTTATTGAAAGGAGTATTAGTAGGCTTCATGATTGGTTAGGCTCATTAACTCTAAACTTTTCATTGCCACTTCTATTGTTGGTTTCCACGAGTACTAAAGGAGGTGAATATGGTTTGGTGTATCTTATGATGTTCAATCACCATCTGGTTTTTTTGTAGAGTGTTCGCATCGTGATCTTCCTTCTCTGAGGCTGGTTCGGCTTGCATCTACAAAGGTATATTGTGCTAATATTCTATTTCAGAAATCATCTCCAAAGTCCTTTTTTCTGTTTTCTGTGTTTCTCTTGTTATGGTCTTACTTTGCGGATACTGTGGTTGGTGACTGTATTGAGCTTTCTAGTGGATATAGTTGCACATCTTGAGTTTTTGTCTCAAAACTTCTTATGTCTAAAACAAACATTTTCTACAAGAATTGAGTTGAGCCTAGTTCATCTTGAAAGTATCAATTACTTCATCTAGCTCATGCTTGAGCTTGAAAATGAAGACTCGATTAAGTTCCGAGGCTCCGAGCGTCAAACTTTAATGTTTGAACTCGAACATGGCATTGTATCGAGTATTGACTCAGTTTGGCTCGATTACACGTGCTGACCTGCTGTTGACAGCAATGTTAAGACACTCTTGCAGGTTTGTGACAGCGTTTTAACAGTTCCAGACACACACATACACTAAAACAGGTTGTCGGCTCGGCCTTCTGTTAGGCACATGTTATACACAATTACCCTACATGTTTAATTATGGATGGCTTTGGAAGATACAAAATTGTATGGTTGATGACCTTATAGCCGATGTATGCTATTAGTTTTTAAGAATTTATTTATTTGAAAATCAATTTTAGGCATTCGTTAATTAACAATTATATTAGGAAACTTTAAACTATCTTTCCCTTATTCTGTGGACGGCTTGGTATGTTAAGTAAAGAATATGACTATTTAATAGTGAAACCCTAGTGTTGCTGTTTAACTAGTGTGTTTGTTAGGACACAATGAGCATCCTGTCTAAGCTGTCTGTACCACATTATTTATCTGATTCTCACTCAACATGAACATCCAACCAGAATCTACTCAATCAAGTGTAACTCACAATTTCAAGTACATGTATTCACGAAGATGATCCTTGATACGTTCTTGGAACTTCACTTGTACAAACAATTGTACATTTGAGGTTCTCATTACATGCAAAGTTATTTACCATGACAGTTACAAGTTGTAACTCAAATGTACGTAATTGTAGGCACTTGATTGGTTGAAAGTTTATTATTGGGAGCCCCAAAAGATGGCAATTCCATACCCTAGTGATACAACTGCTAACTTCAGGAAGGAAATCAAGTCTAAGATCCGTGAATTGGCTTTCAGTTTGGACGTGAAGCATACTACAAGATCAGTTTCTTCAGCAGTTAAGGAAAAACGTGAGTATGCATGCTAACATTTAATATCGTACTCGGTGCTCACATATCATCCTCTTGAGTGAATCATACTATGTGAGCTGTAACAATAGCTGCTATGTTTTTTTTTCCCATGTTTATACTGTACTGTCTATAGTTTCTTTGTGCTCAGTTGTTTGTCACTAGTAGGTGCCAAAAGGGGACTTGATGTGTTGAGAAAATGGCACTGAAAAAATAAAGCATGAAACCAAAGAACGAAATAAGAGCATAGATGTGTGGTTTGGTCCAAGAATGACCAACAACAGCAGTCACACCAGTGACTCTATTTGAATTTTTTTACAAATTGGGAGAGATGTATTTATTGGAGAAAATCAGCTGAAAAATAACTTAATGGACTTGGGCCTTAACTGCGAAATTTTCTTTGATGCACCTCGGACTCCCGTACATAGGAGGTGAATAATTTCTCGGCTCATCATGCTCTACAACTTAAAACCATACAGTTTCTTTACACTCATGCATGTAATTCTTGCAAAGAGACGAGGAGTCAACAAATTGAGGATATATTTTAAACAAACTTATAACATATACAAGATCCTTCCCTTTTTAATCTGGTATTATGACGTAAACATTTGCGTCACCATTCTGGCTGAAAATTTCAGATACTAAAAAAGAATAATGCTCTAATTTTGTTTATAATCAATCTATCATGCCTTTATGATGATGCAACATCTTATATTTGCCCCATCTGGAGACTCGTTTCTCATATGCGAAGTTATATGCCTTCAGATATATAAGAAATGCTAATTTAGATCTCCATGGAAGATTTATGTCTTCTGGTCAAATTAGGGTTACAAACAGGTCTGCATGAACATTTCATCATGACATGTGGTCTACTTATTTAGCACGCTTTGCGGCATTTTTTATTCCTGAGGTACTTTACTTGCACATTTTAAAGTCAAAATATATGACTATGAACGAGGCTATTGAGGAGGGGACCGGTGGCACGTGTGACCCCGCAGTTGTACATGGGTCCGCCCCTGATTTAATCACGGCCGGGTTTAAAAATGAACACTTATTATTTTGACGTCGATATGATATCTCTTGTAATGACCTACAAACATACCACATGTAATATAAATAAAAAAGGGTTTAAATATGAAAAAAAAAATCAACATGTCTTTCACGTTTTTGCGGTTTAGTCACTCCGTGTTATTTTTTACCAATAAAATCCTTAAGTTATATATTTGTTTGTGATTTTTAGAAATTTTCTTTATTTTTTCAAAAAAGTCTTCAAGTTTGTGGACTTTTCGGAGAAAAATAGTGAAAACATGTTAGTTTTTTGTAGAAAAAGTCAGAGTTGATTATGGAAAAAAAAACTATTCCGAAAACCGGATTATAAACAATAACTTGTGGACTTTCTTAGGAAAAAATAACACGAAGGTAATTCAATTATCAGCCTTGTGGTCACAACTCACAACCCCCTCCTTTTTTTTGCTACATATTCTAATGCAACACTACCCTGTGGCACCATAGTTTAGGATGATGTTCTCTGAGTTAAGTAAAGTCTTTCCAACCTTTTGCTGTAATGATGCTTTTTCGTACATAGATGACGTGTTTGTGGAATAAAAAATAGAAGAGCCAATGCATAAATGGATCATAATGCTCTCTAGAGGTATGCAAAAGTGCAAAACAGTAGTTGTGTTTGATTGGGACAGAGGTGGTACCTCTAGATTGTTTCATGTAAATAGGGCATGGCTTTTCCAAAGTCCAAATATAGATTTTAATTTTTCATGAATGTGTTTTTCTTGTTTTTTTTTTGTTTTTTTTTTTTTTTTTTGGGGGGGGGGGGGGGGGTGCATGATTTGCATCTGTACTTTAATTGTTTCAAGTTCCCTGCTAAATATAATAACTAATGAATACAATTTTAAATTTAGCCGTTAGAGTTTTATCAAGTAATCGTTGTTGGCCTATATACAATCAGCATCAAAGTCAAAAAAACCGACAAAGGGATCTTACTTAATTTGAAATATCTTGACTGAACTTGATTTTATATTGAAGGTGCTGTATTTATATCGTGTGGAAATCCATTTTCACTTTTGCTCTTCTTTGATCGCATCCAATGCTTTTCATGTGTTGGTTTGCTAGTCTACAAGTTATTTCAATTTACTTTTTCCAAAATTATTAGATTATGGACTAAGAAAATGCAATAAGAATTTTGCTTTATTGATTTGCGCATAGGCCTGAAATATTATGAACACCTATGCGGGCGTAGTAAGTTTCTATCACTTATGGCTGTCAAGATTCAGTCTTCTAAACCTTCAGGCAAGACTATCATATTCCATTTGCATTGCATCCTATGTTTAAGCGTTGATGTGTACCGTTTCACCCATTTTATTTATGCTAAATAGCCCCAATTCCTGGCATCTTATATGATTTTTGAGAATTTTTTTCAATTTCAAATGTCTGATGATGGTTGGATATAATTTCAAGGTTCAAAGAAACATACAAACAAGGTGCTGAAGAATCTTTTGAAGTTATACTCTTCGTTTCCATATGAAGTGATTTCTATCTTATTAGAGTTCCTGCTTAAGGAACTAGAGTCTGCTGATGTGGCAGAGCTCTCAAATTATTCTGGAGCTTGCAATATTCGACTTGATGATTGGAAGCCACTAATAATGAAGCTGTCAAATAAAGAACCAGAGATGCTTCTAAGCCTGCTCAAGACAGTGGTTCAAATGATTGAAACCCAGGAGGCTCTGGAACATGAATCAGGTAAAAATGTCTAGTTTCCAAGTGTGATATTGGTGTATAGCTCTGCCTGGCTGCATTAAGCGACCCTCCGTAGTTTGTTCAAAAAGGACCAAATTGCCATTTTGATTGCCACTATTATGAAAAGCATAAATTATTTCATTTTAATATGCATAGTATTTTTAGTCTTAAGGGTAAATTACAGAAATTCTCTTGTGGTTTTGAAGACTTCATTAATTAATTTACCATGTTCACAAGTGTTGGGACTTCGTATTGGTTTTTCATACATAAACTTTAATCGTATCAACCCAATGGAAGCGTTTTAAAATTTACGAATTCCATACACGGATCAAGTAAAACATAAGATTAGTAACAATGTAAGCTTTAAACTTCGTGCCTTTGTAGTTGATGACAAAAACACACAAATGAGAAGCTTTAGGTATCCACCAGTGATAACACGATCGAGCGGCACCGGGTACGCAATCAAACACATGAAGAATGGGAAAAAACAAAACCCACACATGGTTGTGTGTTTGTTTCTCTGGCTGTATCACACCACACACACACACACTCGAATTGTGTGTTCATGTATATATATTAAGTCGTGTGTGTGCGCGCGCATGTGCGTGCGATTAAACTCTAATAATATACAATGTATCCTATTATATATCCAGTAAATAATAATCATCTTTTATATATTATCTAATAAAGTATAAATGACTAGATAATTGTTTATAATAATATCTATTCATTTGTTTATAATTATCCATCTAATTATCTAATAATTAGATGATAATACCAATTCAAGTAAATGCATCTTTTATCTAATATCCAATAATAAATAAAAGACTAGATAATAATTTAATTATCATCCAATGATAATTAAATCGCGGCAATATCTAATATTGCACTTTTTAGTCCCCGTACTTTGAGATGTTGACGATTAATAGTCCAGTTTTTAATTCAATCTCAACAATCGTTTCGTGCCATAAATAATATCTATTATCATTTATTCATTAGTTCGATTGCATTTGTTTAGTTGTGCTCATCGGTGTGACCCTGTGTTTTATGAAATCAGCCATGATGTAGTAGTGATGTCATCTTGATACACCATAACTTAACATTAAGTATTTAAAAAATTTCATTTTGGTTTTGGTCTCTTGACTAATGACGATAACTGCTGTTTGATTTATAAAACATGAGCAACATGCTCTTTTGAAAGCCACTTTATTAGTCCCAAACATTTATTTTTATAATTTATTTATAATTTTGTGTATATGTAGTTTTCTTTCTCTAAATATATATTTTATTATTTTAGTTTATAAATCTTTGTCATTGTTTATATACTTCTTTATTTTCTGTCTGTTATATCTATTTTGTAATTAATTTTGATACGAACTCATCCCATGTCATTGTTTATATATTTAACTTATTTGGCCAACGTGGGATCGTAACAAATTTCTAATATGTATACATATTTAATTTTTTGTTGCTTGCTATTTCGTTAGAATGTACGTTTTAGGTTCTCTTTACGCTACGAAATATGTCATGTAAATTGAAATGTTCCCGCTTTTCCATTCTTTTTTATTCTAATAAACGATTTTATATATTTGTATCAGGAGGACAACCCCTCAAACCCGAGCGTAAATCTGGATTTTACCAAACCAAGCATCTTTCCCGTCTATTTGAATGGCTTGTGGGAAGCCTCAACGATCTAAAGCCTACTTGCCGGAAAATAACCGCTGTAGAAACGTTCCGTTCACCAAACAAAAGAAGTCTTCCCAAGTCAGCTCTTGTGCATCTTCTACGTAAATGTCTTGTGGTTTCTTCACTCGGTAACAACCATTTAACAACTGCAGCATCCATTCTTGCAAAAATGTCTGGTGATCACACTTTAGTTGAAAAACTCAAGAAGCTAGCATCCCTACATACATTAAACACAGATACCGACGAGGAAACCGTTTCTGTTGACTCCGAGAGCTTCTTCAATCAACAAGAGAACTCCATACGTCAAGCAGCCAACAAGCTCGAGCTTTTCAAACAGAAACTATCTCAGAAAAGTAACGCGAATCCCGAAAAGAAGATCACTAAATGGGCTGTGGCAAAGTCATGGAAGCCATGTCCGATTGGTATGCTACCTTCTGATGTTGGTTCTTCAGGCGTTTTACCTGTTCTTGACGTTGTCGATGACCACAAAGAACATGAGATTCTTCTAGAAGAATGCAACGAGAAACAGGAAGTAAACCAGTGTGGTGGTAAGAGAGAAGCTGAATGTTCCGTAGGGGATTTGGACGATTCGAATGTTAAGAAACTTAAAGAAAGTGAAGATATTGATGAAGAAGATAGGATTTTAGAAGGCGTAAACAATCGGTTGATGATAGGGGGAGTTTGGAAGAATGTAACGGAAGACGAACTGGTTAACATAGCATTGGCAGTCAGAATTTTGGTTTAGTTTTGGTTCCGATTTTCGGGTTTACATCGAGTTAGGTCATGTCCACTGTCCAGGTCTTTATTCTTGATGGTTCAAAATGGCTTTTTAGCTTTGGTCACAGGGAAATGATGCCAAGTTTTCCCAATTTTGTTCAAGTGGAATGATATATTGTTGTTTGTTCCTTGGGAGGTTAAAGTAGATATTGATAAAAACTAAAGTTTATTTAATTGGTTATATTGAAAAAAACCAACATAATTTATATCTTCTTTAATTTGGTCGTGAAAGGTTAAGGGTACGTCTGTTTGGATTTAATTATTTCTTAAAAACCTCCAAAGTCTTAGTTTCAGATCTTAACTGAAAATAGACAGTTTGTTAATATTACAGAGTCAAGTGAATTTCAGATCTTAATTCAAAACAAACTGTTTGTTACATTTCAGACTTA
The DNA here is from genome assembly GCA_020465985.1 of Centrapalus pauciflorus. Classification (NCBI taxonomy): domain Eukaryota; kingdom Viridiplantae; phylum Streptophyta; class Magnoliopsida; order Asterales; family Asteraceae; genus Centrapalus; species Centrapalus pauciflorus. The sequence goes on from JAANYP010000199.1 coordinate 624,966, forward strand.
AGAGGTTAGAACGTGTGAAATTAAATTGTGGATTTCCGTCTAAAGTTTTAATTTAAGAGGTTGACGTCAATTCATATTTTATTTTATTAAAATATTAAAATCAATTTAAATAAGTAAAACATTTAAGGCTAGCTGCTAACTTCAGACGTGTCATATTTTAATTTCAGACGTGATTTTCAGACTTTAAAACATCTGCCTTTTATGTAATAAAACAATTAAAATAAAAAAGAATTTGAAAATCTAGTATTTAATGTATTGGAATGTCGAAATGAAATTTTAAAGAGATACTAACTTGTACATATATATCGGTTCGGTTCGATTATCCACGGTTTTCTAAAAATGAAAACATAAACCGTCCCGAGATGTTTCGGTTTCGGATCAAACGGTTTAAGCGGTTCAGCTCGGTTTTTTGGTTTTCTGGTTTTGTTTGAACACTCCTACTTAAAGTATGTAGAAATATCAACATATTTAAAAATATTGTGTTGTGAGAAAAAATAAATAATTCTCGTACATAAAGATGTGAACAAATTGATTACAACTTTACGTTAAAAGTATAGACACATTGTTTCAATTCCTTACTTTTAAGCGTAAAAAAAGTTGACTAAGATACAAATGATCCAAAATATTCATACTTTCAAGCGAAGTACTTCTTTCAAATCTTCAAATTATTATTTCTACACATTTAAGTCCACGAAGATATTTCTTATATCTATACATCTATAATTACAGTATTTTACAATTTATTAATATTGCTTAAAAGTTTTTAAAAGAACATCTTTTCAAGAATTCAGGTAAACTATTTATTGTGGATTAAAAATAGGTGCATGAAATTTGAGTCTGAGTTTGACTGTTGTCAATTGATGGATGTTAATGGCTTTTTGATATATAATTTTTTTTATTGATATTCTTCGTTTTGGTGTTGACTGGGAATCTTCTTTGTTGCTATGGTAGCTTTTGTTGGTGATAAAATATTTCAGCTTTAAAAAAAGGATAACCGTGTAAAAAAACTTTCAAGGTGAATCATTTTTGTGATTGAAACTCCTAGTCACTTTTCATTGTACGAAAAACCCCCAACCAACAAAATCGATATATTACCGGTTGTAACCGATTAAAAGTCGTAGGCCGCCGTCGACAAATAATCAGTGACCTCCGGAATTTTGCCGAAAAAAGTAAATTCCAACAAAAAAAATACACAGATTTGAACAAAGAAATCAACAAGAATTGTGAATTTGAATAATAAAATACAGACAAATGAGTTCGCTAGAAAGAAGATTCTTCGGAGACGATGAGTTGGTTAGCAGATTGCAATCGGTTCATCAGGTTGTAAGTCTTTTTTTTTTGAAAAAAAAACCTTATTATGATAAGTTTTAGTTAGTTTGGGGGTTTTAGTTAGTTTGGGGGTTTTTTGTGCAATGAAAACCTTATTAAGAAAATACAACATACTATTTTCTTAAAGGGGTTTCGTCATTTATTTGGTTGAAAAATTTAAAAATACACGTGTGGACTTAATATATTACTTATTGAACTGAATAAATAGTGTGTCTCTTCATGGTTTAATGTTTTGGGTGACGAAGAAAATGCAAAATAAAGTCGACGTACAAGACGATAAAGAAGACAATGAAGAAGAAATACGAACGACGATGAAGAAGCTTGAGTCATTGATGAAGATGCTAGTGCATCGCTGGTACTGATGTTGGTGCATCGATGAAGATGAAGCTTTAGTTAACGATGATGAACATGCAAACGATGAAGAAAGGCGGCAAAAAAGACGAAGAAGAAAAACGACGAAGAAGAAGTTGATGAAGAAGCTTGAGACTTGAGTCAATGATGAAGATTTTGGTGCATCGACGAAATGATTTTGTAAATTTTCCAAAGTAGATATTTATGCATGCTAATCTTGAAAGGTGTTATAATAGGAGGGAAAGATGATTTGATATATTCAAAAATACCCATCCACGTTTTCAATTAGATACATCACGATGCATAAAAAGTACCATTATTAAAATCATTTCATCGTGATCTAACGGTTATAAAGTGATTCTCCGGTCCCTTGATGCATTATGCAGACACACACTATTATATGAATAACAATTTTGTCACTTATCATGTTTTTCTTTAGTTGTCACTTGTCATTTTCTCAAATTTCTATGTCATTTACTGCATTCTAAGTTAAATTTAAATTTAAATCAAATCAAATCAAATCAAATCCACTCTATTAAATTTTAACTTAATTAACTTAATAGATAATTAATCAATATCATATAAACTCTAATTTATTATTATTATTATTTCTATACATTATAAACATTTATTTTTAAATATTATTATTAAGTCAACCCGTGTAATACATGAGTTTTAACATACTATGTATGTGCATAAATATGTTAAGCGAGTATATAGTTGTTGGAGAGGAAAGGAAAAAAAAAAGATGAAGAAGCATCGCCGTTAGGGTGCCGGTTATAAGGGCCAACTGTCCCTGATAATTTTTTTGTTTTATGTGTTATATATATTGTCAAAAATAAAAAGACCACGATTTTTTCTTAAGAAACCGAACTGGTGAACTTTATTGTATAAAAAACACAAAGAACCACATTTATAAGAATTTTTTTATAAATTGCGCTCAATATGTGTGCTTTTTATAGTAGTACGATAAATTTTAGAACGACCCCTATAAACTTTTGAAAAGACCGATCCCTATAAAAAGTAACTTTGGATATGTTACTGATCACCGTCGGGTGCTTGTGGCGTTTGGATGCCATCCTGCAAGAGTATGACTGTATCAGGGGTGGGAATGGTTTTCAGTCTAGGGGTGTAAACGAGCCGAGTCGAGCCCGAGCCCGTTTAAGCTCGAGCTCGACTCGTTTAAAAGTACTAGGCTCAGCTCGTTTCGAGCTCTGTATGTAAAATTCGAGCTCGGCTCGTGTATAGTTTTCCAAGCTCAGGTTCGACTTGTTTATTATATATTTTAATTTTTTAATTAATATTTATATATTCTTTTATATATTATATATAAATTTTTATTTTTATTTATTTAATCTATATATACCATATATTTATAAATTTAAAAATTTATTTATATATAGGTTCGTTTAAGCTCGTTTAGGCTCGTGAGCTCGATATGTGAAGCTCGGGCTCGAGCTTGTTTATTAAACGAGCTCGAATTGAAGCTTGAGCTCGGCTCATGGCTCGTTTAACTCGAGCTTTTATCAAGTTTTTAACGAGTCGAACTCGAGTAGCTCGACTCATTTACACTACCCCTTCTTTTTACTGCTAGGATGGGTGTGCAACATAGGTTATCCCGAACAGAAAAAGAGGTATACTCCTCCCCTCAAAAAGGAAGTAAGATCACAAATTTTCATATACGTATTTTATGAAACAATTGTTAATTGGTTTTTTTTTTTTTGGAACTTTCACATGGGAATTATTTTATTATCATCAAAACATTTTAGGTTTAATTACTACCCATATGTTTATTTCAATTCATTTATTAAGCTATTAAATTGATTTCATCAAAAGGCTACAAGACAAAATTAACTATAAAGTTTTTAACATTTTGTATTTTCAGTCTTATATCTTTTATTATGAAAACTTGAATATAACTACGTTTTTTTAATCTAAAATAAGATAAGTTTGATGTTAAACACAATTAATAATAGCTAATGATTTTGCAATTATGAATTGAACAAGAAAGCAATTGTATGTGAAAGCTAATATTCGTTTAATTCTTAATAAAATTATTAGGATCTGTGTCTTGATTGTGTGCTACTACTCGGGGAAAAAAACCAATGTTCGCAAAACTCAATCTTAGGCACTCATGTTGTGTTTATAAACCGCAAAAGTAAAGAATTAAGCAATCTCAGACACCCACTTCTCGAATTGTTGTTTACAAAAAAAATATAGATCGTAGAAGAAACAGAAAATCTCGTTTGCAAAACTCATTCTCATATATCATTGTGTGTCTTAAAAGATACCGATCGAATTTTGTATAGAAAGAGTTTTTTTTTTTTTTAAATTTCGGAGGCGTAGCAGCGGGTTTAAAAAGTTTATTTTTAGTAAATAAATAAATATACAAAAGTTATAGTATATATTAAAAGTTTTAAACATTTAATACACTTAACTATGCAATAGTAGGATATGGATCATATGATCAAGTATGATAGGAAACTTGAAAAATGCTAAATGAAAGAAACGTATTGTTTAATGATAAAATCATAAACATGAATCTTTTAATCCTAAAAACTTATGTGGCGTTTGGTTCACACAAATGGAATTCGAAAAATTGAAATTGAAATTTTAGTTATTAATGTGATTGATGGTAAATGTAGATTATGGTTTTTTAGTATTAGTTAGAGATGTATGTCGGAATCTAATTCATGTGTTAGTTTGAAGGAATGTCAAATTCCTATAAATAAGGAAATTTGATGAAAAATACATAAAACTCAACTCTTTACATTAATTATCAAAAATTATAAACAAGCTAAATTTAAATTACAATTCCATAGAATTCCATATTTCCATCACACAAACCAAACGGCACCTTACATTCATAAGATTCTCGTAAAATAAAATACTCTAATAACTAAAATATACAATAGACTAACCTTTATATTCGTATATATAAAATTTAATAGAAATTAAAAAATAAAGAGAATTATAAAAAAGCAAATAAAAACGAAGACTGAAAATATTTTCAAAACCAAAAATTGTTCAAAAATTTTTGTATGTAAAACGCAATATAAAAAGAATTAAACAAACATAATATAAAATGTTAAAAGAAAAAAAATATATGTGTTAGGAATTGAACCTGAAACAAACAAGTGGAAAGAAGAAAGCATAGTCTATTAGTCTTGTTTGACATATGGAGTATTCAGGGCCAATTACAATAATTTTCAGAGCATCGGACAAAAACATAAAATGAGTCCTATACGTGTGTATACAATATAAGCAAAATTCAAATAAAAATTATAAATTAACAAATAACTTTACAAGTCAATAATGTTGTTTAATCGTTAACCTAAATATATAATAGATACTTTGAGAATGAACATTGAGCGGTTGCATGTGTTGACATTGGAACGGCGAGAGTATTTAAAAACAAAATCATGTTTACCCACAAAAGTTTGTAACTGTTTTACATGTCAAGGTGTTGACCTCTATTTTAGTTTGATCCTACACCCTACTTTCTTTAAATTTTAAAAAAAATTAGAATATTCATGTTTGGCACGAATAGCTGTAGTTTTAAGCGGGAGCTGTGAGCTGCAATTTTTAATAACTAGAGTTTTTGGGAGCTGTAGTTTTTTAAAAGAACTAGAGTTTTTTTGTTTTTATAAATGTGTTTGGTAAAATTAGCTGGTATTGTGGCTTTTAGTATTAAATGACATAAAAAGACATTGAGATTAATTAAAGTAGTAGTTTGATATTATTTGGAGGGTAAAAAATTAATTTTTTTGGACAAAAAGATCAAGCTCGAATATCCTTGCCAAATGCACCCAATATCAACATATTTTTCAATTAGATTACTATTCTATTCTGTGTTTGAAGTTATTGTATATCTAAAATTATTCCATATAAATTATTTCTGCTCATTAGTTAGTTGTTAATAATACTTTAATTTTTTATTGATATTTTTAATTGACAATTTATCATAAAAATAAGGGTTAACAACAACATTTCTACTTTTATCAATTAATGCGTCAAAACCATTTTTAACACAAGTTATTAATAACGTTTGAAAATTGTTATTGATTTTATTTTTTTATCGGTTTATGCAATGAAATTTATTTTAACATGATTTATATAATGACGTTTGAACTTATCATCAAAACATGCAACGACATTTTTTAACCGATTTATGTAACAAAATAATTTTTAACACGATATTGTGTTTTAACTTTTTATGGGAACAAACAACATTCAACCTGTTTATTTGCCAAAGTTTAAGAGAAAACAAAATGAAAGAATATCAACTTTACTGTCAAAGCTGGTCCACATAGTGAAGACAAAGAAGATATTTGAAAAGGGACACACTTTTTCTTATACCAAAATGACTTCTACACAATATGGAAAGAATATATGTTCACCTTCCTCAATTTATGTTAAGATCCATCTTCAACTCAAGGTGAAACATTGTAGCAGGGTCGACAAAGATACTACAGATACACGACAAAAAAAACTTTTTGCAGTCTAGTTTTCTACAGGTTGGTTTGTCTTTTAGTGAAGACATTCTCTTCTTTCTCTTGATCCAATGAGGGTACATGCAAGGATTTATGTGGAACAGAATAAGCCTATATAGGGAACCTTCTAAAAGACTAAAATGATACACACACTTAGAAAGAACAAACAAATACTTGTGCATTCAACTTGAGTGACTTGGAAGCCAAGGAAATTACTGAGTGTAAAATTCTAAAGACGGACTTTGTGAGATAAGTCTGTCAAACCTGATAAACTTCCCAAACTTGATCCTGTTCATACTTTAGTCCCAACGCTTTGTGTGTTAGCCTCTGGCGATTCTTAATGAGTTACTAATATTATAATTAGTCTGAGTAAGTTTTAAATTAGTAAATGTTGTATTGAGTTGTATCTATCATCTCTGCTTAGAATCATTCTGCAAAAAGCTGTTTGTAATTAACTTTGTTAATATATACTTACAAACATTGAAAAATGTATCATGTGATTTTTATTTAGTTGTAACTTCTAATGGGACCCATAACATATGTTGGTTAAATGTTCCATATTTTGGTAATTAAAAAGTTCAAACATTATTGTAGAAACCATTTTATGATTTTATTGAATAAATTGATGTTGAATATTTTCATAACACGTTTAAACATTATTGAATAAATCATGTTAAAGTTAATTTCGTTGCATAAGTTGATAAAAACAGAAAATGTCGTTGTATAATAACCAAAGCAAGCAATTATATAGATGAAATAAATTATTTTGGGTACAAAATCTTAAAATGCATAAAACAAAGTCTTGACATGTAATATGTTACGTACTATATCTTAGACCAACCAAAGTGATCCTCATAACCGCGCTTCACGAGTCATAGGGGTGATGTAGCCATCGTTCCCGGTGGTGGCACACCGCCCCTCCACGGTCCACGCTTGAAAATGGACGAAGCTTCCACATTCCATTTGAGTCCTTTTTTTGTTTTACTTTTTAAACAAAATTTTCCTATAATAAATACCCTTATTTTACCCTTCCAGGCATCCATTTTCACACCTAAATCAAAAAACTTTTTTACACTTCTCATTTTCTCACAACCTAAATTTTTTTACACCATATGGATCCATTAGATCAACTAGAGGCATATGCAAATATTGTTGATGCAATAAGTCATGTTATATAGAGAAGCGATACAAATTCAGTTGGAAGCTGAAAGCATTCAATAGCGAACAAGAAAAAGTAAACATAGAGATCGTGATGAGGTATTGTTTCATCTTCAAAAAAAACTACTTTAATGATAACACCGTATGTTAGGCGATGGTTCCGAATGAGAAAAAGTTTGTTTCTACATATAGTTCAAGACTTGGAGACATCCACAATCTAGTTTACTCAACGATTGGACCACGGAGGGAGAAAAAATTTATCTCCATTACAGAAGTATATGTCTGCAATATGTTGACTAGCTTATGGCATCGTAAATGACATGTTCGATGAGTACCTTCATATGTTCGATAGAACTTCACATGAATGTGTATAAAATTTTTGTGCAAAGGTAATTAGACTATACAGAAGTCAATAATTACGCCAACCAACCCTTTCTGATGTCCAAAGTTTGTATGCCCACCATGTCTTTGTACACGAAATTTCAAGAATGCTAGGAAGCATTGATTGTACATACTGGGAGTGGAAAAATTATTCTGTTGCATGGAGAGAGCAATACATGAGTGACGATCATCCACATTCAACGATTATGCTTGAAGTGGTATCCTCACAAGACATATGGTTTTAGTATGCATTCTTTGGTATGTTTGGTTGTAATAATGACGTGAACGTTCTCAACACATTGCCAATATTCAACGATGTGCTAAATTGAATCGCTCCTGACACTTCATTTGTGGTACACGACGTACCATACAACCATGGATAGTATTTTGTTGATTTAATATGTCCGAGTATAGCTAAATTTGTTAAAACATATTTACATCAGGGAAAAAAATGAATAAGATTAAATATTGCTCAAGAATTGACCAGGGAGGATGTAGAACGAACATTTGGTGTAAAGAAGAAGCATTGACACATAATTCAACAGCCTTCCTGAGTATGATATATAGATAAAAGAATTATTTAATATAATTTTAAAAGATGAAAGTCATGCTATATGTGCGTTTAAGAATATGAGTTTCCTAGGTCCAACAACCATACACATTTTGATGAAACGACTTTTGAAGAAATTTGTAACATGAAGTTCACTACACCTTTCAAATCATTTATGCTTTCTTTGGTATGTTTGGTTGTAACAATGACGTGAACGTTCTCAACAGATCGCCAATATTCAATGATGTGCTTAAATGATCCGCTCTTGACACTTCATTTGTGGTACACGACGTACCATACAACCATGAATATTATTTGTTGATATACTATATCCGAGCATAGCTAAATTTGTTAAAGCATATTTGCATCAAGAAAAAAATGAATAAGATTAAAGATTGCTCAAAAATTGACAAGCAAGGATGTTGAACGGGCATTTGGTGTAAAAAGAAGCATTGACACATAATTAGCAGGTTTCCTGAGTATGATATGTGGATAAAATAAGGGATGTAATGTATGCATGTGTCATGTTATTTAATATGATTTTAAAAGACGGAAGTCTATGTGAGTTTAAGAATATGAGTTTCCTGGGTCCAACAACCATGCACATTTTGACGAAACGAGTTTTGAAGAAATCTGTAACGTGAAGTTTACTACACCTTTCAAATGATCTAACCGAACATATATCAAACACATAAGAGTGGTGGGAGTACCCACCTTTCCCAAACCCACCTTTCTGTACACGTCAGCGCCACATCAGCTTTTCTCTCTCCACCTTTCCCCACCTTTCTAACTAGGAAATACCCACCTTTCTTAACCTTTCCATCTTTCTTAATTTTTTTTAAATATATTCATTTTAATTAACAAAACAATTAAAACTAAAATAATTAATTTCATAAATATTTAAAAACTTACATAACAAAATTACGAAACTAAAAACTAAAAACTTACGAAACAAAATTAAAAAAATTACAAAACTAAAAAACTTACGAAACTAAATATCTAAAAATTACGAAGAGATATGTTGTAGTTGTAAAAATAGTGTGTAAATAAATGTATTGAATGTAATAGTTATAGAGAATTAAATATATATATATATATAAAATGTGTGTGGGGGTTAAGTAAAAAAAAAAAGAAAGAAGAAGAGCAAGAAAGGTCGCGCGGGGTTGGAAGGCCGGAGCGGGCCGTTTTTAGGCGGGGCCGCATGCTGGGGATGGTGTAGCCGCCGGCGTGTTGCCGAGGTGGCAAAGGCCGCCCATACGCGGCTTGTGTACTCCCCTCTCCCTAATACCTAGAGGGACATGGTGGAGCATAAAATGTAGTTTTATATCCTTTATTTAAACTAATTATGTTGTTTAATTGAAAAAAGTAAATGAATTATGCTGTGGTGAATATTTCTTTGAAGTGAATTGTGAACAGTAATGAGAATATGAAATGATATGATGTTGATATAACAAATGTGTAAACTGTGACGAGTAGAAACCACTACATATGAACTCATTAATATAAACTTTACAAAATTACGTTTCATTCGAGGGACTTTGGGGGAACGGGAAACTTTTTGTGATATGTACAACAAAAAATTAAAATTAAAATTTTAAGACGTAGTCCTAAAACCCTTATTTAATATTCTTTTCCCTTCGAAAAATTTAAAAACTTAACATAAACTTTTTAAGTTCCCACACTTGTTGCTTCGTTATGAGCTTATAATACTAAAAAAAATAAAACAAAACTCGTTATCAAATCGACTTGTAAATCTAATAGTATATTTTGTGGGCATATAATATTAAAAAAAATATTATTGTCGTAAAATAACAACAAACTTTATTTATATTCCTTTTTAATTATTCAACATATTTTTTACTGTCATAAGTTACCAAACTTAAAAAATCGTTACACCATGTTCTCATTGAGTCCAATATACATCTTATCAATAGCTAGTGGTGAAAAAAAGTAGCTTTCCTAAAATGAAACACAAACGAAAGTTTGTTGTCACTTTATAACATTTCCCTGAATTTAATTAAAAGGGTAATTAAAACGTATTTTGTATGTACTAAAACTACAATAATAATAAAATACATATTACGAAAAAAAAAAAACGAAAGCAAAAGTTCGTTGCTTTCCTACTGTATTTGCCGAAAATTTTCAAAATTTAATGTTTTTAACTATTTTTTCCTCCGTGTAACCCTAATGTAGCAATAAAGAGTTGCAAAAACCGCCGTGAGAAGGCCACCGATGATCACGCCACCGCCAGCTACAGACTTATCCGACGAGTGATGGTGGTTTTCCGTATGCACCTCCTGGCCACCATTCTCGTGGCTCTCCATCGCGACCCCCGGTGCCAAAGGATTAGTCGAATCAAAAGCAGTAGATGATGAAGGTGGATCGGAAACATAAGATTTGGCTTCTGTTTTACGAGAAAAACGAATGAGTCTGGCGGTGGTTGGTCGGAAAAACAAGATTCCGGTGAACAAGAAGCAAAAGAATAGCGTTTTGATGGGAGCCATGAGGGGTTTTGATGGGAGCCATGAGGAGAATCTGAAAGGTATATAAATAGAGAGAAAAAGGGAAGGGTGGTTTTGGTAATGAAAATAATAATAAATAAACACTTAAAATAGTAGTATTTGCATGTGTGTTTTTTGTCACGTGTTTAAATGAAAATAATTTTATAAACAGGAAGAATTTCATGTATATTCTTGTAAACTTTCAATATTACATATATATCTTTACAAAATTCCTTATTACATATATATCCTTACAAACCTTTAAAACTCACTAATATATCCAAATATCTAATTTATAATTATTAAATCATATTAAAAAAACATAAAAATCATTTTCTTAATTTATTTATATGTAAATCCCTAAATTAACCTTTTATTTCTAAACCTTCATGATTACATATATATCCTTACAAAATTTCTTATTACATATATATCTTTACAAACCTTTAAAACTCATTAATATATCCAAATATCTAATTTATAATTATTAAATCATTTTTAAAAACATAAAATATCATTTTCTTAATTTATTTATATGCAAATTGCATAAAAGCTACACTAAAATGCATAAAAACTGCACTAAAAGTATACTAAAAATCTGCACAAAAAAACTGCACTAAAATTTAACATTCTAATTAATTAAAATTGCATCAAAATCTGCACTAAAAACTACACTAAAATTGTATTAAAAACTGCACATAATTACCAATACAAACTAACATCAATATATGGGTTGAAATTGTGGTGTCTATTTTTCCCTGGTTACCATATGATTTTTATTGAGGGCTGCTTCATTTTATATTACTGATAATTGTCATTTATGTATTTGGACGCCAAAAGGATTTCATGAAAATACTAAAACAATCATATATGCAGTTGCTATTTTGACCTCCTAATAGAAAGAGTAAAATGTTGGATTTTTGAAGGTGTGGAGAGTTGCTGAGGCTCCTCCAAATGACAAATTTCAGTATACACATTTTGCGCATAAACTAAACAGCTTTGGTACAACACCAATGAAATTATTGGCATACTTTTAGTGCAGTTTTTTTTAAGCAGATTTTTAGTATACTTTTAGTGCATTTTTTATGCATTTTAATATAAATAAATTAAGAAAATGATATTTTATGTTTTTAAAAATGATTTAATAATTATAAATTAGATATTTGGATATATTAGTGAGTTTTAAAGGTTTGTAAAGATATATATGTAATAAGAATTTTGTAAGGATACATATGTAATAATGAAGGTTTAGAAATAAAAGGTTAATTTAGGGATTTACATATACATAAATTAAGAAAATGACATTTTATGTTTTTTAATATGATTTAATAATTATAAATTAGATATTTGGATATATCAGTGAATTTTAAAGGTTTGTAAGGATACATATGTAATAAGGAATTTTGTAAGGATATATATGTAATATTGAAGGTTTACAAGGATATACATGAAATTCTCCATTATAAATAATACAGAGACGTTTGATTTTACGCTATAATAAAGATTATTAGATTATTAAGTTATAATAACATAAATAATTGGTTCAAAGTGTTTAAATTGCATACGTTAATAAATGACTATCTACGTTTAAAGTTATTCATACCACACTTTTTTATAAATCATAAGTTAAAAAAATGTAACTTATTTGTTTAATAAGTGATTATCTGCTAATTTTACAAGTTAATATGCAAACCCATACACTTTAAAAATTGATTATTTGATAATTAAGATGGTAGACAACATAAACGAAACCGAAAAACTACAATCCCGATAGCACTTTTTGTTACAGTTATTATCTGATTATTAGTTTTCAAAATGCTACAACAGTTTTTCAAACGTAAATCCAAACATCTTCGTAGTATTATTAATCTAGTTAAATTTTAATTTTTTTAGTCTAAATAGACGTTTAATCAGTGTACATAACAAAAAATTTCATACGCAATAATATTATATGAAACGAGCATTTTACCTTACTAACATTTAATCATCTTTATATTTAGCCCCTTCAAATAATGATTAAATAGTCATTTCATATAAAATTATTGTGTATGATAAATTTTTGTTGTGTACAAATTACCTCCATTAATCTTAAGATTAGATCGAGAAGCCGATTAAATGAATCGGACATACACAAAAGGGATCTGATTATTTGATATGTAAAAAAAATTTCAATTATGATGGTTTTATTACCGTGTCAATCCAACTTTTTTGCTTTAATCTATCTAATGAGTTCACGTCGACATATTTTTCGTCATAAACATACAAAAATTGAATTTTTTTTAAAAAAAATATTGTGTCAACCCTGGATTTTGTTTTCCTTATTTTACAAGTTCGTGTCGTTATGTTTTTCATTATTGACTTGGAACAAAAAGTTGGGTCGATACAATAATACTCAACAAAAAAGTTCATCACAGGGACATAACACAATTTACATAAATGGTCTCTGTGGTTTATATGAAATTACGGTTTTAGTCCCTGAAAAAATTTTATTACACCACAAGTCCCTAAGATCCAAAAGTTGTAACATTTTGGTCCCTGAAACTAACGGCAGTTAACTTGAGTCGTTAGTTTCAGGGGCATTTTGGTCTTTTTGAATTTCAAGGACCATTTATGTAATTTTCAAACTTTCAGGGACCATTTATGTAACTTTCATACTTTTCATATATATATTTAGTATTTCTTTCTTTTTCATAATTTAATTATCCAAATATAACATTTTATTTTTTATTCCTTTTGTTTTAATCATTAATTTTTATTTGTATGTTTATTATTATTATTAATGTTAGTTTTTTATATATATTATTATAATTATTTATTTAAGATTATTTTATAATATAACTTGTTGTTTTTTTCAATTATTTATTAAGAATTCAAGTCTTTCTCTATTCTTTTTTTCATTTAATAAAAATAAAAATAAAAACTATAGTTTTTTTCGTTCAGAAAATCTAAAATCGAAATGATTTATATATTTTCTCCATTCAAAAAAAATTCAAAATAACAACGTGTTGAAGCGTTTTTCGTTTGAAAAAAGTATATAATCAAAATGCTTCGTAGTTTCTTCATTGCAAATACTTAATAAAAATTTTAATTCTAAATGGTTTGAAAAAAATCAAGAATTAGAATGATTCATTGCTTTTTAGTCAAAAAAAATTAAATTCCAAATGGTTTGTTGTATTTTATTGAAAAAATTGAAAATGTATTGATTTTTTATCTACGTTTAATTAAAATCAGAATGGTTCTTTTGTTTGCAAAAATCAAAAATCATAATTATTTACCGTTTTTGATAAAAAAAAATATTAAATTTAAAGCAAAATGGTTCGTCATTTTTTTTATAAAACAAATTGATAACAGATGGTTATTGTTGTTTGAAACAATCAAAATTATAATGGTTCATCATTTTTTGATCAAAAAAATTATCAAATGGTTCATCGTTTATTTGATCCAAAAAAAAATTATTGTAGTGGTTTGTAACTTTTTTATCGTTGTTTAACCAAAATCGTAATGATTATTATTATTTTTTTTTGAAAACTAAAAAATCAAAAAATGATAAACCATTATGATTTTTGATTTTTTCAAACAACGATAACCATCTGGTATTAATTTATTTATAAAAAGAATGACGAACGATTTTGATTTTAATTTAATACTTTTTTATCAAAAAACAATAGACAATTATGATTTTTGATTTTTTTCATACAAAAGAACCATTCTGATTTTAATTAAACGTAGATAAAAAAATCAATACAATTTCAATTTTTTCAATAAAATACAACAAACCATTTGGAATTAAATTTTTTTGACTAAAAAGCGGTAAACCATTCCATTTCTTGATTTTTTTTTTCAAACCATTTAAAATTAAAATTTTTATTAAGTATTTGTAATGAAGAAACTACGAAGCATTTTGATTATGTACTTTTTCCAAACGAAAAAAGCTTCAACACGTTGCTATTTTGAATTTTTTTGAATGGAGAAAAGAAATAAATCATTTTGGTTTTAGATTTACCGAACCAAAAAAAACTACAACTAGTTTTTATTTTTATTTTTCTTAATGAAAAAAAGATAGAGAAAGAATTGGATTTTCAATAAATAACTGAAAAAAATGAACCAGTTATACCATATAATAATCTTAAATAAATTATTATAGTAATATATAAAAAAAACTAACATTAATAATAACAATAAACATACAAATAAAAATTAATGATTAAAACAAAAGGAATAAAAAATAAAATGTTATATTTGGATAATTAAATTATAAAAAGAAAGAAATACCAAATATATATATGAAAAGTATGAAAGTTACATAAATGGTCCCTGAAATTTTGAAAATTACATAAACGGTCCTTGAAATTCAAAAAGACCAAAATGCCCCTGAAACTAACGGCTCAAGTTAACTGCCGTTAGTTTCAGGGACTAAAATGTTACAACTTTTCGGTTTTAGGGACTTGTGGTGTAATAAAATTCTTTCAGGGACTAAAACCGTAATTCCATATAAACAACAGGGACCATTTATGTAATTTAGTCATATATATATATATATATATATATATATATATATATATATAGAGAGAGAGAGAGAGAGAGAGAGAGAGAGAGAGAGTGAGAGAGAGAGAGACTAAAGATCTTTTGTGAACACTTTATTCGTTGTGAACATTGTGAACAAACATAAAATAGCTTTTGAATCTTATGAATCTTGTTAAAAATACTACCGAACCCTTCTATTAACCTATTAATCTTATTGGATCTTATGGATTTTATTAAATCCAATAAATTTGTTGAATCTTATGAATCTTGTTGAATCCTACGCATCTTGTTGTAAAAACTACTATATATCTTTTGAATGTTCTGAATCTTGTTGTAGACACTTCTTTGAACCTTTTGAATCATATGAATCATGTTACAAACACTAGTTGATATATATATAAATGATTATATGTATTTTTTTATTTGTTCACAACGTTCACAACGATAAATTGTTCACAATGGATCTTATCCCTAGAGATATATATATATATATACACACACACACACACACACACACAGATATATATATATATATATATATACATACATATATATAGGGGTGGGTTCAATGGAGAACCTCTATGCACCGAACAACCTTGTAGAACCACAGTGCATCGCTAGAAAATCGTAATGCGTCACGCGGGAATTAGATGCATCACGTGGAAATAATGATGCATCACGTGAAAATTGTGATGCATTTGTGGTGGTGCATGAAGGTTCTTCGATATTTTTCGATGCATGGAACTTCTCCATTGAACCCCCATCTATATATATATACACACACACACACACACACACACACACACACACACACACACACACAGATATATATATAGGATTGGGTACACATGAGAACCCTTATATTTCGTGAGAACCACTTTAAAATTTGTGCATGTACTGTATAAAATTGTGCATTTGGTACTAAAATTAAATGTTTTCGATAAATTTATTCATTTCATGTAAAAAATTACGCATCTCATGCTATAATTTATCCATTTTATGTACAAATCGTGCATTTAAGAAAATTTGTGCATTTGATGTTCAAATTTGTGCATTTAGTTTATAATTTAATGAATGTAATTTTTGAATGTAATTTTAGTGTTAGATTATGATATTTATTAATATTTATGACTAATAATGATTTTAAGTAAAACTTTTAATTTTAAAATTTATACATTTGATGTACAAATTTGTGCATTTTGGAGTGGTTCTCACAACAAGGGTTCTTACCGGAACCCAACCCTATATATATATGGACGGGTTCAACGGAGAAATCAAGCATTCATACATCAATTAGTTATATTATTATTAGTTAGGCTATTTACTAAAATGTATATTTAGTAATTTTATATATATATATATATATATATATATATATATATATATATATATATATATATATATATATATAGAGTCAGGTTCAAAAAAGTACCTCTCGAAATCAAGTGCACCCGAAGGTACCAACCTTAAAAAACTTTTTTATAATTTTTTTTCTCATAACCATGTTTAGATTAATGTTATACACATGATATATGAATTTCACATACATTCAAACTTTCTGTGTCCTTAAAACTTATGTGAATGCTCAATGCATATTTATGTGAATGGTCATTTCACACAATGTGAATGGTGTGAATGACCATTCACATGACCTTTTTTTACCATTCACATGATTTATGATGTTGCTCCTTTTGAAAAAAAGTCTTATAATGTTGTCTTATACATGTCTATTCAAAAAAAATATATGTGAATGATCATTCACATTAGGGTACGCTGGGTACGCTGGAATCTCATATCTATTCAAAAAAAATATATGTGAATGATCATTCACATTAGGGTACGCTGGGTACGCTGGAATCTCATAGGTACGCTGATGAACCTGATTCTATATATATATATATATATACATTTACCATATTGCCTCCTCCAATGGCGTGTTTTTCCTTTTTCCTTTTTTTTTTTAATTTCAATTTTTCATAACACACCCTTATCTTAGAGTTATCTTTTATTTAGCCCTTTTATTTTTAATAAATTTTTGTTTACTCCTATTTTAAAATTTGTTATTACAATATTTTATTACACACTTAAAATTATATATATGTTTGTAGTTATGTTTAATTGTATGAAAAAGACTTCATATTCAAATGGATGGAGTAAGCCGATAACATTTTTTCCTTTTTTTATTTTAGATTTAATTTTTCATAACACATCATTATCTTAGCGTTATCTTTTATTTAGCCCTTTTATTTTACTCTTATTTTAACATTTATTATTACAATATTTTATTACACACTTAAAATTATGATTTTAATTATACTTATGTTTGAAGTTATATTTAATTGTATGAAAAAAAAACCTTATTATTCAAATGCATGGAGTAAGCCAATGACATTTTTTCATTCTTTTTCTATTTTAAATTTAATTTTTCATAACATGTCGTTATCTTAGCGTTATTTTTATTTAGCCCTTTTATTTTAATAAGATTTCGTTTAGTCCTATTTTTAACATTTATTATTACAACATTTTCTTACACAATTAAAATTATGTTTTAATTATACTTATGTTCGGAGTTGTGTTTTGAAACTATTATGTTATGTTTAATTGTATGAAAAAGACTTTATAATTCAAATGCACGATACAAAATTCTAATGAAATTGCTTTATAATTAAAATGTAACTATTTAATATTTAGATTTTATATTAAATATGATAATGTATAACATTGAACACCACTATTATACTGTTGACCAACCCTAATCAATGTATTAGAGACATTACCGTTATAAATTTATTTGATTTGATCATAAAACCAACAAATTAAACTGATGATCAAATCTAATCAATGTCAAATGTTCAAATTATGGGTATGAATATTTAATTAATTAAATCTGGTTTCGATCCAATTTAATAAGTCATTGTTTTTAATTTTAATATTGCAAAATCTAGAACCAATGATAAAAACCAACTAACAGTATCATTTGTCTTGCTTCTTGAATCTATATCAGCTTTCCAACTTTACTCTTTGATCCTGATTCAGTTGTGTTTCGTTATTTGAATTGCTTGAAAAATATTTTTGTTCATTTGTTTTTATATTTATTTTTGTAATTAATATTTTTACCCGCAGCAACGCGCGGGTGTTAATAACTCGTTGAATTACATATGTCATAGGAAGCCAATGTCAATTAGCAATATTCTATTTAAATGGCAAATGTCAAACTATTTATTATTTTTATTATAATAGATAAATTAAAAAATTATTAGATACAGGGATAACCCCCATTCCTATCAGCGTGAAATGACAATTAAATATCAGTTGAATTAAAATTTTATAAAATTCTTCAAAATTTTGGCAATCTTAATAATCACTTTCTAAAATAAAAAAGTATAATTTATTAGTTAAATTAACATATTTATATATAACACATAACAAAGCTAAACAATCGATCAGTGTTATTTTTACTCTTATAAAACATTATTTTTTCAATTTATTAAAACCAACCTTTTCATAGGTTTACCAAATTTAAAACTTACAACTAACACTAAAATATCAAAAACCAAATCTATCTATACTATTAAAAGAGTAACTATACTCATTTCTGGTGAAGCCACGTGTCGTCACCATGAATCGACACGTGACATTTATAGATTTTAAAATAATAAAGAAATTTAAATCAAATCTATCCAAATCTAATATAATCCACTTTTAAATTCAAATCAAATCAAACAAAACCGAATACTCTACTAACTAGGGGTGTTATCGGGACCAAACCCGGACCGAACCCGAATTTGGCTAAAATCTAAACCCGAGGACCGGACCATTACTTTACAATCGGTCCTATTCGGGACCGGTACCGGTTCGGTTCGGGAATTTGATGTATAAAAACTCAAAAACTAACTCCACTTTGAAGGTTAGGGGTGTTATCGGACCAAACCGGACCGGACCGGACCGAACCCGAATTTGGCTAAAATCTAAACCCGAGGACCGGACCATTACTTTGCAATCGGTCCTATTCGGGACCGGTACCGGTTCCAGTTCCGGTTCGGTTCGAGTATTTGGTCCACATATAACACCCCTACTACTAACTTATTAATTAAATCTATCCAAATCTAATATAATCCACTTTTAAATTCAAATCAAATCTAATCTAATAATCTACTAACTTATTAATTATAAGATAATATAATAAAAGTTTGAAAAATATATAAGAAAATAATTACTCTTCGTATATATTTAGAAATATACAAAATTAATAGGTCATAATAAATAATAATATTAATTTATATACTTTTGTTCAAAAAATAATATTTATATCTTTATCTTTTTATTTATTATATTTTATACTAGTTTATTACCCGCGTATTACGCGGATATTTTTAATATATATAAAATATAATAAATAAAAGATAAAGATATAAATATTATTTTTAAACAAAAGTATATAAAATGATATTATTATTTATTATGACCTATTAATTTTGTATATTTCTAAATATATATGAAGAGTAATTATTTTCTTATATATTTTTTAAACTTTTATTATATTATCTTATAATTAATAAATTAGTAGATTTGATTTGAATTTAAAAGTGGATTATATTAGATTTGGATAGATTTAATTAATAAGTTAGTTGAGTATTAGATTTTGTTTGATTTGATTTGATTTGAATTTAAAAGTGGATTATATTAGATTTGGATATATTTGATTTAAATTTCTTTATTATTTTTAAAATCTATAAATGTCACGTGTCGATTTATGGTGACGACACGTGGCTTCACCATAAATGAGTATAGTTACTCTTTTAATAGTATAGATAGATTTATTGAAAATATTCGCGTAATACGTGGGTAATAAACTAGTACAAAAGAAAAGAAAAATAAACCTAATCAATCTTTTAGCTATAAATTATATGATTTATCTTTTTTCATATTGACAGTCAAACTGGTCAATGACTCAACGGACACCCCCTAGAAGACGGGTTACTTTTTTATTTTCTTTTTTCACTTCACAAAGTCTATATCTTAATGATGCATAAAAAGTCGAAATGCTTGAGGGTGTGTTTGATTACCAAAAAAAATCATAGAAGTTCGGATGGTTTTTCGATAATAACCTTTTTTTATAATACTCTGTTTATCTCTCTTAATTTTTAATCACTTATCCTATTTTTCATATTATATAATCACTCATCTTATATATTTTAAAACTAAAATTTCATCATCTAAACAAGTTTTTACTTTTTATAGAAACTCTTGTTTTTTTTTTTTTTTTCTGAAAACTATAACTTGAAAACTGAAATTGAAAAATTACTAGTTTTCGTTAACTAAACCCAACCTAACATAATGATAACTAAATAAATGGTTAATTTACAAATTCTCCAAAAAGTTAAATTGCTGGTAGATGTATGATATGATCATCAAAACATAGCATATGAAAGCAACATTGAGGATTTGATCACCAACCAAAGATAGTCTTTTGAAAAGTAATATGAAATCTCAATATGAGTGCATATATTATTTTACATACTTATAGAAAAGAGGATTTTGCTTTATAAAAAGGCAAATAAAAGCAAAGGACTTCACTTCACTCTATACATATACAAGATTCCATTATTCCATATATCTTCATTTGCTTTCATACTTTTTTTAAATCTTTTCATAAAGCTAGATTTGGTATAACTATATACACATATACATACATACATAGAATATGGTTCGTGTGAGTACCTAAAAAATGCAGAGTACCGTGAGTACCTGTGAACACACGGATTTTAGATGTGAACTTTCCGAAAAAAAGTTTTTTTTTTGAATTTTTTTCATATTCATTTAGATACAAATAATATAAGGCTATTTGGTAAAAAATTATATACATTCACACTTTCTAGCATCTTAAAAGTCATGTGAACGTGAAAAAATTCTTGTGAACATGCTTACTTGTGAACATACATTCACAACAGTACAGTTCATGTGAACACACACGTTTCACATAGTTCTAGTGTGTGTTTATGTGTGATTTTTTGCAAATAGTCTTGTATTATTAATTTAAACATGATTATAAAAAAATTTCAAAAAAAATGGATACTAAGATGAAGAAGTTGAGGAGCAAAGAGATAGAAATGGTGCTTATACGTTGGAAGCATCATAAGGGAGCAAATCATACATGGGAAGTCAAATCAGAAATGTTAAGAAAGTATCCGAAACTATTTGAATCCGAGTAACTTCGAGGACGAAGTTGAGCGTGGTAGAGCCCATGCTGTAACATCCTCGGATTTATTTTATTGTATTTTCGTTAATTAAGTGGAAAAGTATATATTTAAGTTGGAATTTACGCGATTATTATGTATTTTGGATATTTAGCAAGTTTGTTGCTATTTTTAAGAAAATTGAACTCAGAATCATTGTTATGGAATATTAAGGAATTAAAAGTTATTAATGATAATTTTAAGAATAAATCAGTATTTTATGGAACCGGTTAAGTTGAGGGGAGAAATGTGCAAAAATGATTAAGTTGAATAAAAAGGGCAAAAGGCTTCATTTTCACCATTTTTACTCTCTCTCTAAGTAATTTTCTCTCTACATCTCTCTAAGTTATTTCGCAAACCGACCGTCAGATTATCGAGAATTATACGTTAACGGAAAGATCTCGTGGAGTACAACAACAATCTGCAAACGGATTTCTGATTTCGTACGAATTAAGGTAAGAATCGAATCTTTTAAGTTTATTGTTTCGGTTTTGAAGAACTAGAATTTCGAATCTGTCATTTTATGTAAATTGGAGCTTGTTTTGCTTGAAATATTGCAAGAATATGATAGTATATGCATAATAGGATCGAATCTAGGCATGATACTTGACATATTCATGATTTTTGACTTAGAAATGAAGGATTTAAGCTGAAATGATGAACAGACTCGAATATGCCAAGAACAGAGTCGAAATGTAAGAACAAACTCGAGTTTGGTACTAGATTCAAGTGTGTTTTCGAGTGTGTGTCATATGGTTCGAATCTATCACCTAAACTCGAATGGGAGTCAAATATGTACTATGGGGTTTCGAATCGAACCCTAGATTCGAAGGGTGGTTCGAATCTGATGCATGGGTTCGAATCTGATGCATGGGTTCGAATCTAATCATAAAAATTCGAGTTTAATGCCTAAAATTGAGAATACTACTCTCTAAACTCGTGTATTTTGAATGAAACTTATAAACAACACATAAAATGACAAGGGTTACTCAAAGGACAATGTATGAACATGAGATAAGCTCAAGCTTAATTATGGTATGAATTTAGACAAGGATCCGAAATGGGGAAAATATTGCAAAACTTACGAAACTTGATTTTATGGATTTAAACGGTTATTGATACGAGGTATTGTTGTAATTAATATAACAGGTCCCTTGTGGTGTTGTTTAACCCACAGCGGGGTACTTGGTGGATCCGGTTGAAAGCCCGAGGAGAAATAAAATTGGTTAAAAGTTTAATTACGCACCCACTGTGAGTACATATGATTTCGCATGTTTATATCTGCTTTATGATTGCTTTTGCTTACTGAGGCATGTTGCTTCATTTTTCGTTTGGAATTCTACTAACTTGCGTAGATTTAGATGCACATTCTTATTTGATGCATGTCCGTTCGTTTGTTGTGCATCTACGATGGAACGGTGGGTCGCATCTGTTACTCTGATGTTACTGCTCTATATGATGCTGGAGCTGATCCCTCCAGGTCCGGTAGGCAGTATGTCATCCCCGATGTTATGTCTGTCTCAGTAGTATGTTTTAAAGGCCGAGCTTTGGGCTCGTAGAGCGACGGCTCTTGTGTGGTCGTACTTTGTGTACGTGGAGAGTGCACGACGTGTGTCGTCGGTGCTACTCTTGTGGGCATCATAAGGATTTATAAAATGTGTAAATCTGTGTATTCACTAAGCAATCGCTTACCCCTCAGTTGATTTTATTTTTACAGGAAAGGGAAAGTCTACAGCCGGACCTTCTAGTTAGGTTGTTTGGAAGATTTGGGAGACTCGGCACTATTCCATCGGTAATTTATGTTATGAAACAATGTAGTAATATTCTGGATGATTGTATTAATTGTATGGGTGTGTAGACTTAGACTTGGTACCTTATAGCACCGTAGGGTGTTTAACACTTGTTGCACTACTTTATTTATGTTTTTAATGCTTCCGAACTTAAAGTAGGTTATCAGATCATTATTGTAATTGTGTGTGTTGATTAATCCTGGGTGTTTTGTAATTGGTGGTTATTGTGGCAAGGGTGTCACAATATGTATGTGTATATATGTATATATATGTATGTACATACCAAACGAAAATATATATTGGGTTCTTTTATCTTATTCGGTTTTTCGGGCCCCAACCAAATAAAAAATTGAATCCAAAACCGCTCAAATAACAAAATTATTTTTCTGTTTTAACCGAAACCCAAAACCCGAACCCAATTAACCCAAACCGACTAACCCAATTCGGTTTTGGATTGGGTCGTTTTTCAGATTATTTGGTTTTATGGATTTTTTGCACACCCCTACCTGCCTCTGTCCAATCGTTTCATAGCCTCCATTTGCAAGCCCTTCGAAAACCCAATCGCCGCCCTCGTTGAACTCAACCGTAGGTAATAAGGTTTAAATCGACAAACTGATTTTGACGGATAATTGAATTTTTGGCGATGATGTCT
This sequence comes from Centrapalus pauciflorus, assembly GCA_020465985.1. Classification (NCBI taxonomy): domain Eukaryota; kingdom Viridiplantae; phylum Streptophyta; class Magnoliopsida; order Asterales; family Asteraceae; genus Centrapalus; species Centrapalus pauciflorus. Next base: position 648,931 of record JAANYP010000199.1, read on the forward strand.
CTGCAGTCCGTCGCTCTTCTTAAATCTATTTGAGGGCTTGAGGCTTTCAGGCTTTGACGCTTTGTTGGGCTAATCATTCATGGGCCAACTTACATATATGATATATATATATATATATATATATATATATATATATATATATATATATATATATATATATATATATATATATATATATATATATATATATATATATATATATATATATATATATATATAAATAGAATATGGTTCGAGAGAGTACCACCCTTTATGCAGCGCACCAGAAGGTACCATCTTTAAAAAGACTTTTTAAAATTTTTTTTTCATACACATGTTTTAATTAACATTATGAAGATCATATGTAAATTTTACATACATTCAAATCTCCTAACTCCTAAAAAGTGATGTGAACGCACACATACATAAATTTGTATATATGTGAACATGCATTTATGTGATGCGTGTTTTCATGCACTTAGAGTGTTCGTATTTGCGTGAAATTTACATATGATCTGTGTAATGTTAATTAAAACATATTCATGAAAAAAAATTTCAAAAAAATTAATTTTAAGGGTGGTACCTTCTGAGGCGCGGCATAATGGGTGGTACTCACTTGAACCTAAATATATATATATATATATATATATATATATATATATATATATATATATATATATATATATATATATAGACACACATATGGATAAATTCTGAGGCCCTAGTATATTTGAGGCCTTGGTCACAAGCCCACTTTGCCCCTCCTTTTCACCGAGCCTGTTACACAATCCTAGACACCCAATTCGTCTAATTGTTGTTTACAAAAAAAAAATATAGATCGTAGAAGAAACAGAAAATCTCGTTTACAAAACTCATTCTCATATATCATTGCATGTCTTAAAATATACCGATCGTATTTTGTATAGAAAGATTTTTTATCCCGGAGGCGTAGCAGCGGGATTAAAAAGTTTATTTTTAGTAAATAAATAAATATACAAAAGTTATAGTATATATTAAAAGTTTTAAACATTTAATAAACTTAACTATGCAATAGTAGGATATGGATCGTATGTTCAAATATGATAGGAAACTTGAAAAATGCCAAATGAAAGAAACGCATATGTTTGAATCATATGCTATTTGCTTTTATGGGCATTTTGATCGGATTTAGTTATATTGTTTATGATTCAATACTTATTGTTTAATGATAAAATCATAAACATGAATCTTTGAACCTTTATTCATACCTAATCCTAAAAACATACATTTTCTCGTAAAATAAAATAGGGAGAAACCCCTTCAAAACTTCATAATATCATATATACCCAATTTAAAATTTTAATATCAAATATATTACTCATAAACATCATAATATCATATATACCCAAAATTAATAATTAAAATTACATCATATATCCCTCCTAAACATCATTAATATCATATATATCCAAATTCATTAATTTAATTATTTTAGAACATTTAAAACTCATATTTAATATTGATTGTTAATTAATGACCATTATACCATTACTTATTTCTTCTTTCCACTAAACCTTCAAAATATCATATTTATCCAAATTAAATTAAAATATCATATCCCTTTAAATAGTTTTATATAATTTATTTTTGTAAACTTTACTATGTAAATTCTTCATAGTAAAAATAATTAACATTAACAATAAAAAAATGTATTATATTTTAGCTCGTTTGTAATCAAATCGTATCCTCTTATTATATTTATTTATTTATTTTTTTCCTGCAATTTTCTATATACAATTAACTGATTATATATTATGTTCTTTCTTTTCCTTTTCTTTTTGAAATTATAGTTGTATTGCATTTTTTTAATTTAGTATATATATTTTGTTTTCTATATACATTAGTTTCTAACTTTTTTTTCAAGTTTGCTTTCGTTTTGTAATTATTGTTTTTTCTAATTTACTTTTTGTTGTGCATATTTTGTGATAACAATAAGATTATATATTTTATCCTATATATTTAGGAGGCGTTTGGTTCGCGGATTTCCTGGGATTCACTGGGATTTGCATTTAAAATCCTATGTTTGGTTCGCAGATTTCAGTAAGGATTTAAAATCCCATGGTTTCTTAAATCCCTCACTTCTTTGTTATTTAAAATCCCAGCATGCCCCCTAGGATTTTAAATCCTAGTTACCTTGCATTTTACAGATTAGCAAATTTTTTCTATAGGATAATTCAAATTTTTTGACAAAATCCTGACAAATGCAAATGCAGCATAATGCAAATCTTTTGACAAAATGCAAATCCCAAAGAAAAAATCTGCGAACCAAACGCCCTCTTAGAGTCTATATTATATCCCACATAGTAATTATATATAAGTTATTTACCCAACTAAATTAATTCTTAATATTATATCCCACATAATGATTATATATAATTTATTTAATTTGTAAAACCTTTACCATATAAATTTTTGTTCTTAAAACAAATTAATATTAACAATATAATTATCGCGAAACTTTGGTTTGTTTAAAAAACTGACTTCTTTACTAATGAAAATAACCCTATAATTATACTTTAAAAAAAATTAATTTACTAATAATATACAAATTTCATTGGGTAGTTTTTTCCTCGTTACTCATTATTAAACAAAATTTATAAAACTGGACTTTAAATATATAGGATAAAGTATATATAATCTTATTGTTAACACGAAATATACACAACTAAAAATATTGGATAAAAAGTTACGATATAGATACTAGATTAAATATAAAAATTTAAAAAAGTAAACTAGTAAAAACAATAAATGAAAGCAAGCTTAAAAAAAATTATAAACTAATGTATATAGAAAACAAAAGATATATACTAAATTATAAAAAATACAATACAACTATAAATTCAAATATGAAAAAGAAAAAAAGAACATAATATATAATCAGTAATTGTATATAGAAAACTGCAGGATAAAAACAAATAATAAAATACAATAAGACGATAGGATTTGATTACAAATGAGCAAAAATATAATACAATTTTTATTGTTAATGTTAATTTGTTTTACTAAAAAGAATTTACATAGTAAAGTTTACAAAAATAAATTATATAAATTATTTAAAGGGATATGATATTTTAATTTAAGTTGGACAAATATGATATTTTGAAGGATTAGTTGAAAGATGAAATAAGTAAGAGTATAATGATCATTAATTAATAATCAATATTAAATATGAGTTTTAAATGTTCTAAAATAATTAAATTAATGAATTTGGGTATGTATGATATTAATGAAGTTTAAGAGGGATATATGTGATATTAATTATTAAAATTGGGTATATATATGATATTATGTTATTTAGGAGGGATATATACGATATTAAAATTTTATGTTGGGTATATTTGATATTATGAAGTTTTGGAGGGGTATATATATAAAATCATCCCAATAAAATACTCTAATAACTAAAACATAAAATAGACTAATTAACCTTTATATTAGACTATTAGTATATTAAATGTAATAGAAATTAAAAATAAATAGAATTAAAAAAAGCAAATAAAAACAAAGACAGAAAATATTTTCAAAACCAAAAAATGTTTAAAAATTTTTGTATGTAAAACATAATATAAAATGAGTTAAACAAAATCAATAGATGTCTGAGTAAACATGTGTTACGCAAAAAAAAGTTTCAATTAAACCTGTCACTTATAAAGAAAGAGATTTTTCTAAATCAAACTTAAACTCAAAACGGGGATTGTTAAAATAAAACTTAGAGTGATTTGAAATTTTTGGTTAAGTCATTTGAGCATTGTTGCATTAGTTGTAACAAGACAGTCTTGCCAAAGCTAGCGTCATCAGTTGCCAACTATATCACTCTAAGTGTGTTCCAAAGTTATTCTGTGTGAAGAGACTTAACACTTAGATTTTAAACATTATGGAATATGTTTTCATGTCTTCAAAGCTATTCTTGGACGTACGGAATTAGTTGCCAAAGTTTAAGACAAAACAAAATGAAAGAAGATCAACTTTACTGTCAAAGCTGGTCCGCATAGTGAAGACAAAAAAGATATTTGAAAAGGGACACACTTTTTCTTATACCAAAATGACTTCTACACAATATGGAAAGATAATATGTTCACCTTCCTCATTTTATGTTAAAATCCATATTCAACTCAAAGTGAAACGATACAACAAGGTCGACAAAGATACTACAAATACAAGACAAAAAAAACTTTTTGCAGTCTAGTTTTCTACATGATGGTTTGTCTTCTCGTCTTTCTCTTGATCCAATGAGGGTACCTGCATGTGGAACAGAATAAGCCTATATAGGGAATATTTTAAAGACTAAAAAGATACGCACAATTAGAAAGAACAAGCAAATACTTGTGCATTCAACTTGAGTGACTTGGAAGCCAAGAAAATTACTGAGTGTAAAATTCTAAAGCTGGACATTGTGAGATAAGTCTATCAAACCTCATAAACTTCCCAAACTTGATCATGTTCATACTTTAGTCCCAACGCTTTGTGTGTTAGCCTCTACTGATTTTTAATGAGTTCTAAAATTATAATTAGTCTGAGTAAGTTTAAGATTAGTAAATGTTGTATTGAGTTGTATCCGTCATCTCTGCTTTGAATCATTTTGCAAAAAGCTGTTTGTAATTAACTTTGTTAATACATACTTACAAACATTGAAAAATGTATGTGTGAAATTTATTTAGTTGTAACTTCTAATGGGACCCATAATATATGTTGGTTAAATGTTTCATACTTTGGTAAAAAGTTCAAACATTATTGTATAAACCATGTTATGATTTTATTGAATAAATTGATGATAAAGTAAACATATCATTGCATGTTTTGATAACACGTTTAAACGTTATTGAATAAATTGATAAGTTAAAATAGAAAATGTTGTTGTATAATAACCAAAGTTGGCAATTATATAGATGAATTAAATTATTTTGGTTATAAAATCTTAAGATGAATAAAACAAAGTCTTGACATGTAATATGTTACGTACTATATCTTAGACCAACCAAAGTGGTCCTCGTAACCACGCTTCACGACTCACAATGGTGATGTAGCCATAGTTCCCGGTGGTGGCACACCACCCCTCCACGGTCTACGCTTGAAAATGGGTGAAGCTTCCACACTCCATTTCAGTCCTTTTTTTGTTTTACTTTTTAAACAAATTTTTCCTATAATAAATACCCTTTTTTACCCATCCATTTTCACACCTAAATCAAAAAACTTTTCTACACTTCTCATTTTCTCACAACCTAAAATTTTTTACACCATATGGATCCATTGGATCAACTAGAGGCATATGCAAATATTGTTGCTGAAGAAACACCAAGAACATTCATAACGAACTTTTATTAATCACAAACCCTAAAACCAAACCGGCTCAAAGCCACCCTATTACTTACAAAGGAAATCTCACTACAATAACTCTCTGAGACTTCATCAACAGATGAAGCTCACTCTCAGAAAAATATTAACAACCAAAACTTGAAGGGTTTGAGAGAACGAAGACGAAGAACAATCTGTAGGAACTAAACCAACTGAGAGAGCCTTTTTTTAACTCTCCTGCTGCTTCACTTAAATAGGGGCAAAACAGATAAGGACCAGGTTGGGTCAAAACCCAACGGCTCAAGAGAAAAGGAACAGAATTATAGCAAGCCCAAACAGAAATAACCAAACCATTAACTTGCTTAACAAATGTACTTTTAACACCCCCCTACAAGTTAATGGTGGAAACAATGCTTGAGCTTTAACTTGTCACACAAATGAACATGAGGCATGACAGAGAGACTTTTTGTAAAAATATCAGCAACATTTTCAGACGTATCAACTTTGTTTGTTTCGATCACCCCTGCAGCAACCTTTTCCCTTGCAAGATAGAGATGAACCCTTTGAATAGAGGAAACCTGGACAGCTTTCTTCAGGATTGTTGCTGGACTTTGTTGAACCTTTCTGCAGGAATGTTGCTGCAAGCAATCATCAATTATCTGTGCAGGAAGATTGTGGAAATACATAATCTGGAAACTTGAAATGAACTCTTCGCCTCCTACTTTCCCTTTTTTCATGCTTTTGCAAAAAAAGAGCAACTACCAAACAACTCCAAACTAAAATAATTGTCACAATTACAATTAACTTGACATTTAAAAGTAACACCCCTCCTCAAGTTAATTGTGAAAAAAATATTTGACATGTTCATTTTATCACATAATCTTTGAGAACTGGACAAACTTTTTGTGAAAATGTCGGCAATATTTCACTAGTGTTTACTATTAACACCTCAAAAACACCCTCTAATATTCTTTTAGCACCTCAACAACACCCTCTAATATTTTCTCTCTTACAAAATAGAGGTCAATTTCAAAATGCTTACTTTTTTCCAAGAAAACCAAGATTTGCAGCAATGTGAATAGCTGCATTATTATCTATAAATGTTTTCACTGGCAAAGCAACAGAATTCCTCAAGTCACGAAAGACATTAACCATCCAAATAACTTCAGAAACAACACAGGCTAGAGCTCTATACTCAGCTTCAGCTGATGACCTTGAAACGGTGGACTGCTTTTTACTTTTCCACGAAACAATATTACCATTTATAAACACAGAAAAACATGTTACAGATTCGTTTAATACTACAAATTTAGCCCAGTCAGCACCAACGTAGGCAGTTAACACAAAACTAGTAATAGCAGGTTTACACACTTTGTATCATTTACCTGGTTTACCTTTAAGATATCTAAGTAATATAGCACACTTCATATGAGAACGTCTGGGACTATGCATAAATTGATCAAGCAGATGCACCATATAAGTGATATCATGTCTGGTCAAAGCTAAATAAATTAGTTTTCCAACAAGCTTTTGATATTTTGTCACATTTTTTGTAAGCAAACATCAACATGACTTTCATATCTTTTACAACTTATGAAGGCACATTGACCAATAGGAGTAGGAGCAGGTTTACAACCCAACAAACCAAACTTAGAAAACAAAGCAAAGCAATATTTCCTTTGTGACAAAAAAATAACGTTACCAGTTCCAACTATTTCAATTCCCAAAAATACTTCAATTTTCCCAAGTCTTTTATTGAAACTTGGATTAAAAAAAACGACTTAAACTTTTCAATTTCATTAACATTATTACCAGTCACAACTATATCATCAACATACACTAATAACGCAATAACAAGAGAATTTTCAGACTTAATAAATAATGAATAATCACTTCTAAACTGAACAAACCCATGTTTATTCCCTGAAACACAAGGCACATTTTACGAGTGACTTTCAACCAACCATTAAACATAACTCACCAGTTCAAACCATTTGGTTTGGCCGAGATACAAAGGGATCTCTGATACAACAATGAACCAATAACTTTCAACCATTATTCAAACCAACAACAATTTATTTTGAACCAGATTTTACCAGCCTATTTAACTGGAACCAATTATTTAACACATTTACCTTAACACGTACTTTCTTATGTTAAGAAACCTGACAAACTTTTTAGAAGGTAAATTTCACAACAACTACATAACCATCAACCTTTTTGGAAAATCAGTTTTTTCTGGTTGATTTTAACACAACTATCAAACGTACATTTGATTACAATTGATTGTATGAACCAAGCCCCCAACATAGGGAACGTTTAAAACACATAGTTGAAACTTTTACTTTGATTTTACCAACTTATTTTAACACATATATTCTTATTTATAAAAAAACTTGACAAACCTTTTGTAAAACAATCTGCTATATTATTAGCAGAACCAACAATTTTCATTTCAACAACACCTACAAACATCTTTCTAATAAACCAGAGACTAACAACTAAGACAGGATTGACTGCAAATTCAATTGCAACATTATTGTCCATAGACACTTCTAAAGATAACACAACAGAAATCAGTAAAACCCTTAAAATTATACTGTCCAAACTATCTCAGATCTGCAAATGACCTTGGAATCAGTAAACACAAAAAAAAATTAATACCCTTTAACAGATTCCTGTTTTAAGCAGATTTCCATTTTAATTTTGGATCAACATAATGTCATCAAAGTCCAAATGGGTTTCACCACTTCTGCCATACATCTTAAGCCCAAGTTTTCAATTTTTAAAACCCATTAACAACGTTAACATTCACTGTCCACTCACTATCATAGGGACTTTAAGTATCTTTGATGCTTTTAGACTCAACACAATCACTAACATTTTACGAACGAGAGCAAGCACAGCTTCTAAAGAACTTATACGGAAGACAGATTCATAAAATTTTACATCATGAGAAAATGGAAGAAGAAACTAGCCCCTTTTTTTTCAATAAAAATAGATTATAATCTTTCTATTATCAAAAAAACCAGCACAATAAATTTCATAGCATTTAAAAACACTATCACCTCAACCAACGTGAATTTTTAGAGAATTTTAAATCCCTTAGTTTAGGCTATTAGCACTGATCTCATTTGGATGAGCAACTGACAAGAAATAGAACGAACATTTGGTGTAAAGAAGAAGCATTGACACATAATTCAACAGCCTTCCTGAGTATGATATATAGATAAAAGAATTATTTAATATAATTTTAAAAGATGAAAGTCATGCTATATGTGCGTTTAAGAATATGAGTTTCCTAGGTCCAACAACCATACACATTTTGATGAAACGACTTTTGAAGAAATTTGTAACATGAAGTTCACTACACCTTTCAAATGATCTAACCAAACATGTATCAAACACTAGAGGGTCATGGTGGAGCATAAAATGTAGTTTTATATCCTTTATTTAAACTAATTATGTTGTTTAATTGAAAAAAAAAAAAAAAAAGAATCATGGAATGTGGTGACTATTTCTTTGATATGAACTGTGAACAGTGATGAGAATATGGAATGATATGATGTTGATGTAACAAATGTGTAAACTGTGAGCTACAGATGAACTCATTAATATAAACTTAACAAAAATATGTTTCATCCAAGGGACTTCAAGGGAAAGGAAACTTTTTGTTATATGTACAACAAAAAATTATATTTAAATTTTAAAGATGTAGTCCAAAAACCCTTATTTAATATTTTTTTCCCTTTGAAAAAGTTTAAAACTTAACATAATTTTTTTAAGTTCCGACACTTGTTGCTTCGTTATGAGCATATAATACTAATAAAAAAAACAAAACTCGTTATCAAATCGACTTGTAAATCTAATTGTATATTTTGTGGGCATATGATATTAAAAAAATATTAATGTCATAAAATAACAACAAACTTTTATTTATATGCCTTTTTATTCAACATATTTTTTTTACCATCATAAGTTACCAAACTTAAAAAACCGTTACACCATGTTCTCATTGAGTCCAGTATACATCTAATCAATAGCTAGTGGTGAAAAAAAGTAGCTTTCCTAAAATGAAACACAAACGAAAGTTTGTTGTCACTTTATAACATTTCCCTGAATTTAATTAAAAGGGTAATTAAAACGTATTTTGTATGTTCTAAAACTACAAAAATAATAACATACATATTACGAAAAAAAAACGAAAGCAAAAGTTCGTTGCTTTCCTATGCTATTTGTCGAAAATTTTCAAAATTTAATGTTTTTAACTATTTTTTTCTCCGTGTAACCCTAATGTAGCAATAAAGAGTTGCAAAAACCGCAGTGAGAAGGCCACCTATGATCACGCCACCGCCAGCGACAGACTTATCCGACGAGTGACGGTGGTTTTCCGTATGCACCTCCTGGCCACCATTCTCGCGGCTCTCGATCGCGACCCCCGGCGCCAAAGGATTAGACGAATCAAAAGCAGTAGATGATGAAGGTGGATCGGAAACATAAGATTTCGCTTCTGTTTTACGAGAAAAACGAATGAATCTGGCGGTGGTTGGTCGGAAAAAAAAGATTCCGGTGAACAGGAAGCAAAAGAATAGCGTTTTGATGGGAGCCATGAGGGGTTTTGATGGGAGCCATGAGGAGAATCTGAAAGGTATATAAATAGAGGAGTAAATTACAAAAATGATCCCTGTGGTTTGTGTAAAATTACGGAAATGGTCCCTCAACTTTTAAAGTTGCAGTGGTGGTCCCTCAAACCACTTTTTACTTGCAGAAGTGGTCCCTCTGTGTTTGAACTTTTTAAAAATGACGATTTTGCCCTTTTATTAATTACAAGTTTAGTCCATCGACTATTTAATTTACTTTCACTTTTGGTCCTTTTTCTTATATTTTTAATTTTTTGACTATTAATTTAACAAACTAATATTTAAATCTTTACTATATTATTATTATAATTAAAATTATATATACCTATTTATTTTTAAAAATAAATTTATATTTATTTATTAACAAAATTTTTATACTTATATTATTTAATTTACGCGTTTTTTTATGTATTCAAGTTATTTAATAAGGAACTAATTTATGAACCCACGTATTACGTGAATATTTTTTAATAAATAATTGGTTAACTGAAATGTATGTAAACTTAAATTGAAAATTTAATATTAATTCTTTTAAAAAAATATAAATAAGTACAATTATTAGTAATATATTATTTATCTATCTTTTTTAACAGTCACGAACAATAGTTATTTTTTTTACATTTTTAAAACTTTTTATTCCTAAATTTATATATATTTAGTCGATATAATTTGAAATTTTAATTTTATGTAAACTATAATGTTTATATATTTATTATATTTTTATTTAGATATATTGATAAGTATATATAAGATATGATTTGGATGTAAGTTTAAATATTATCTATTTATTCACATTTAAATATGTAAGAAATAATATATTATATTTATCTTTTATAATTATTAATATTTATTGATATTAGAAATAATGAAATATATTTATATTTTAGTTTATTTTAATTAAAATAGTATATTTTGTTACATTAATACGTTTTGATTTAAACTTATTATTTTTTTTAATTTTAAATATTTTGTTATGTCAATGTGTTTTGATTTACAAGTTTGTATATTAATATGTTTTATTCGTTTTCACTTAAATATTTTGTTAATTTTCATTTAATTATTAACGTAGCAAAATTTAAAATCAAAACAAATAAAATAATAAATAGAAATCAAAACGTATGGGCATAACAAAATATCTAAATCCAAACAAATAAAATAATAAATTTAATTTAAAACATATTAGCCTAAAAAAATATTTAAATAAAAAATATGTAAAAAAATATTTAAATCTTTTTGATTTAAATCAAAAATATGTAAAAAAATATTTAAATCTTTTTGATTTAAATCAAAAATATGTAAAAAAAAATATTTAAATAAAAAATATGTAAAAAAATATTTTAAATCAAAAAACACGTAAATTAAATAATATAAGTATAAAAATTTTGTTAATAAATAAATATAAATTTATTTTTAAAAATAAATAGGTATATATAATTTTAATTATAAAAATAATTTAATAAAGATTTAAATATTAGTCTCTTAAATTAATAGTCAAAAAATTAAAAATTTAAGGAAAAGGACAAAAAGTGAAAGTAAATTAAATAGTTGAAGGACTAAACTTGTAATTAATAAAAGGGCAAAATCGTCATTTTTAAAAAGTTCAGACACAGAGGGACCATTTCTGCAAGTAAAAAGTGGTTTGAGGGACCATCACTGCAACTTTAAAAGTTGAGGGACCATTTCCGTAATTTTGCACAAACCACAGGGACCATTTTTATAATTTACTCTAAATAGAGAGAAAAAGGGTAGGGTGGTTTTGGTAATAAAAATAATAATAAATAAAGCCTTAAAATAGTAGTATTTGCATGTGTGTTTTTTGTCACGCGTTTGGATGAAAATAATTTTATAAATAATACAGATGACGTACGTTTGGTTTTGCGTTATAATAAGGATTATAAGATTATTAAGTTACAATAACATAAATAATTAGTTTAAAGTGTTTAAATTGTATACGTTAAAAAGTGACTATTTGCGTTTAGAGTTATTCATACCACACTTTTTCATAAGTTAAGAAATGTAACTTATTTATTTAATAAGTGATTATCTGGTAATTTACAAGTTAATATGCAAACCCAAACACTTTAAAAACTGATTATTTGATAATTATGATGGTTCCCGATAGCACTTTTGTTACAGTTATTAATAGATTATTAGTTTTCAAAAAACTACAACAGTTTTTCAAACGCAAATCCAAACATCCTCATAGTATTATTAATCTAGTTAAGTTTTAAATTTTTTGGTAGTCTAAATAGACGTTTAATCAGTGTACATAACAAAAACTTTTCATACACAATAATATTATATGAAACGAGCATTTTACCTTGCTAACATTTAATCATCTTTATATTTAGCCCCTTCAGATAATAATTAAATAGACATTTCATATAAAGTTATTGTGTATGATAGATTTTTGTTGTATATAAATCACCTCCATTTAATCTTAAGATTAGATCGTGAAGCCGATTAAATGAATCGGGCATACACAAAAGGGATCTAATTATTTGATATGTAAAAAAATTTCAATTATGATGGTTTTATTACGTGTCAATCCAACTTTTTTGCTTTAATCTATCTAATGAGTTAACGTCGACATATTTTTCGTCATAAACCCGAAAAATTGATTTCTTTTTAAAAATATCGTGTCAACCCCGGATTTTGTTTTCCTTAGTTTACAAGTTCGTGTCGACATGTTTTTCGTTATTGACTTGGAACAAAAAGTTGGGTCGATACAATAATATTCAACAAAAAAGTACATCACATGGTTTTAAGACAATTTTTAATTAAAAGATATAATCGATAAAATTTACAAATATGATGATTTATAAGACAAACTTTGATTTGATTGAGTGACTTAATTGAAAAAAATCATATACGTAGCTAAAGTTCCATCTATGCATGTCATGTGATCAACCATTTAAATTAGTAAAAATATAAAATTCATGATATTTTTCGAACCGAGGAATTTATGATGTAAAGTTGATTTAGACAGTTAATCAATAAAATCGTAAAACTGACAGTCTGACACCTCTATTAATACCATATAGACACCTCTATTAATAACTTCTTTATGATCTAAAAAGACATCATATTATAGCAAATAGACATCTCTATTAACAACTTTTTTTTCTTTTTTGACTAACTTTTCCTAACATGAACATCTATGAATGTGCACATCCTAGCTTCAAATTACAGGAAAAAACATATTTTTTAAGGATTCCTAGACCCCCCTAGGGGTGTCCTTTTAGCATCACCCATAGGCATCCCATTTTATATTTTTATATCATTGTATATAAATATTTTTGGAATTACTGGATTAAAATAGGGCGGATGATGTAACAAATGCAATTACCATGTAATACATATGTATTAATCTAGTATGACAATCAAGCATTCATACATCAATTAATTATATTATTATTAGATAGGTTCTTTATTAAAATGTAATATTTAGAAATTGGATTACGGTACATTGTTGGTGATGACACATGATATCACGAGAAATAAGTAAAGTTATTCATTTATTATTAGGGTTTATTATGAAAAAAATTAACATGTTTTCACGTTTTTTGCATTTTCGTCTCTCAATGTTATTTTTTTTTCATAAAAAACCTCAAGTTAATTTTTCCTTTTTGGTTTAGTGAAATTTGGACATTAGACCCCGGTTATAATTTGTGAACCGGGTTTTTAAAAACTGAAAAACCGAGTTCTAATATCCAAATTTCACTAAACCAAAAAGAAAAAATTAACTTGAGGACTTCTATGTAAAAAAATAACATGAAGGGACGAAAACGCAAAAAACATGCATGTTGGTTTTTTCATAATAAACCCTTATTATTATTTATAAATTATAAATTATAATTAGGATTTAAACATGTAACATTTAATTTAAAGTTTGAAAATAAAAAAATTTGTTTTATAAATCAATTATATAATTCTTGATAAAACATTTTAGGTAAATTAGAGGTTAAATTAGGAAGTATTTAAATTATTATTTATATTAGTAATCTTTTAGTTTATTTAAAATCAATTAGTTTCTTTAAAATCAATTATGTAAATTAATTGAAATAGTTATATTAGACAAAATGAGCGGGAAAACAAAAATTAGAGTAGCTGAAAAAGTGACACGTGTCACAAATTATTTTCTTTTATTAATAGATATAGATAGATAATAATAATAATTTCCACAACTAATTCAAATTTTTACATTTAGATCTAATTATGATTATTATGGATAATAATGATAGATATTTATTTTAGGTAAACATTAATTTTAAATGTTACAAAATCTAATTTATTACTAATTAATTAATGAAAAAAATAAAGTCAACATTTCATGCAATTAAGTTAAGGTGTTAAATGTAGAAAAATAAAATTTTCTTGTATTGTAGAAGTGACATATGACATGAATTGTTTTGTTTTATTATAATATATTTTTTTATATTTTAATAAATTATTATAAAATTTATACATAATTAAATTAAAGATAAAAAATACTTAGTTGTTTGATATTAAATAAAAAAATATTATTATATTGTATTATTAAAAACAGATAATATGTGTTTGCAAAAAATATTTCTTTTAATTTTTATTAACTTCAAATATGAAATATCAATGTAAGAAACAAAAAACTTCAATTATGTGAATGTGTATATATTCTGAAAATGATAAAATATATAAATGGAATATCTGAAAATCAACAATCAAAATTTATCATATTCACAATTGAAGTTTTATCAATTAATTTTAAATCTTGTTAGCAAAATAATTAATAAAAAATTTTAACTTTATTTACTACACTTCTACATTTAAATCCAAATTTTTACATTTGAATTTAACTATGATCATTAAAGATAATAATGACACATATTTATTTTAGGTAAATATTAACTTAATATTAATTCATTAATGAAAAAAGTAAAACCAAAATTTAATGTAATTAAGTTAAGGTAGTAAATTTGGAAAATGAATTAAAAAAAATGACATATGTATAATTATTGATTTTAATTAAGGGTATAAGAGACATTTTATAAATAATTATGAGTTGACATTAATCTTGACCATTGATTTCTTTCTATCCAATGGTCCAGAAACTCCAAATAGTTTTCTTATTATATATAGTATAGATTATTAGAATTAAATATCAGTTGAATTAAATTTTTTATAAAATTCTTCAAAATTTTGACAATCTTACTAATCACTTTCTAAAATAAAAAAGTATAATCTTTAGTTAGTTTATATATAACACATAACAAAGCTAAACAAATAAACAATCCCTGTTATTTTTACTCTTATAAAACATTTTTTTTTAATTTTATCAAAACCAACCTTTTTATA
Source organism: Centrapalus pauciflorus (assembly GCA_020465985.1). Lineage (NCBI taxonomy): Eukaryota > Viridiplantae > Streptophyta > Magnoliopsida > Asterales > Asteraceae > Centrapalus > Centrapalus pauciflorus. The sequence continues at coordinate 664,215 of JAANYP010000199.1, forward strand.
GGTTTACCAAATTTAAGATTTACAACTGTTTACAATAAATAACACTAAATTGAATATCAAAAATCAAATATAAAATAAAATAAAAATAAATATAATCAATCTTTTGGCTATAAATTATATGATTTATCTTTTTTCGTAAAACTGGTCAATGGACACCCAAGAAGATGGGTTACTTTTTAATTTTCTTTTTTCACTTTAGAATGTCTATATCTTAATGATGCATAAAAAGTCGAAATGCTTAAAGAGTGTGTTTAGTTATCGAAAAAATCATAGAAGTTCAGATGGTTATTTCGATAATAACTTTTTTATAATACTCTGTTTCTATCTCTTGCTTTTCAATCACCTATCATATTTTTCTTATTTTATAATCACCCATCTTATATTCCTTAAAACTAAAACTTTATTATCTAAATAAGTTTTCACTTCTTATAGAAATAATCACCCATTTTGTCCTGAAAACTATAACTTGAAAACTGAAATTGATGTATGATATGATTATCAAATTCTCCAAAAAGTTAAATTGTTGGTAGATGTATGTATGATATGATCATCAAAACATAGCATATGAAAGCAACATTGAGGATTTGATCACCAACCAAAGATAGTCTTTTGAAAAGTAATATGAAATCTCACTATGAGTGCATATATTATTTTACATACTTATAGAAAAGAGGATTTTGCTTTGTAAAAAGGCAAATAAAAGCAAAGGACTTCACTTCACTCATATATACAAGATTCCATTATTCCATATATCTTCATTTGCTTTTTTTTTTTTTTTTTTTTTTTTTTTTTTTTTTTTTTTTTTTTTTTTTTTTAATCTTTTCACAAAGCTAGATTTGGTATAACTACACACACATATACACACACACACGTATATACATTCCTTCTATTGATCATGATTTTACGACATAAAATATTTATATCATTCATCTTATAATATATAGTTTTTTTTCCGATTAAAAAACTGTGTTTTTTTGCATTCTTGAAATATACAACAATCTTTTTGTAGAAATTTTGAGTCCTAATAAAATTTCGCCTCTTATTAATTAGTGATCTTAGGTTTTTTTTTTCTTCATGTTTTAGATGTTATGCCAATTGGTTATTAATTGGTTTAGGATTTTTATTAAAGTCCTTATTATGTGATGGTGTTTTTTATTGGATTAATAATGGTTGAGTATCTGTCTATTAGAACTCTATCATTTAGCCACTAAATTATTTTTTGTACGCATCTAGGATTATAGTCATTAAAATTTAGTTGATTTTTTATTTTAAGAAATATAACTAAAGTTTAGTACATATATGAAAAATTATGTAACAACCCCTAAAGTATAATTTTTTTATGAAGTCTCCTTTTGCAAAAAAAAAAAAAAAAAAAAACCTTTTGAATTCACCCTAAACTTATTATAGCAGGTTAACATACTTAAATCAATTTTGTAAAATCATCAAAGTATAAAACTTTTTCAATTAAATCTCCCATTCATTTTCGTTATTATAATTATTGTTGAGAATCTTTTAATCACATTAAAGTTCTTTATTTAATGCTTTAGCCGAACGAAAAACTATGATCAATGTATTTTTAAAATTTACAAACGGATATATCTACACTCCATTACGTTTTTTCTGAACGAAAATAGCTAAAACTATTTATTTATGATTTGAAATTGAATCAGAATGGGTTGTCGTTTCTCATGATTGGAGAAAATAAGAATGGTTTGGCTACTTTTATTGGGAAGTTAAAAATCAAAATATTTCATATAATAATAATAAATAAACAAATATATAATATATAAATGTAATACAAACGTACATAAATAATCCAAATAAATATAAAAATAATTTAAATATTAAGTTAAATTTAAATAAAAATGAGTTAAGTTTCTGTTGTTAAGAATAATTAAGAGGGTGTTTGGTTTTGCGTTATAAATGTGATTATTAGCTTATTACGTTACAATAACGCAAATAATTGGTTTAAAGTGTTTGGATTGCATACATTAATAAGTGATTATTTGCGTTTAGCGTTTGTCCTACCACACTTTTTCATAAGTTAAAAATTGTAGCTTATTTGCTTAATAAGTGATTATTTGGTCATTTTACAAGTAAAAACGCAAATCCAAACACTTTAAAAACTGATTATTTGATAATTATGATATCAAACAGCAGAAGCTAAACCAAATACTACATATCCTGCAGCACTTTTTGTTACAGCAATTATCTGATTATTAGTTTCCAAAACGCTACAGCACTTTTTTAAACGCAAATCCAAACACCCTCTAAAAGTCAGTCTGACTCATCATTTCTTTCTACGAGTTAAATAGATTAGTTTTGATGTTCAACCTAAATAGAATGGTTTAATTTTTTTTTTCGATGTTCAATTTAATCAAACGGGAAAAGATGGCAATCCAATCCGATTTCCAATTTTTTCGAACAAAAAAACTTCAACTCATTTCGTTTTTCCAAATGAAAATGAATGAGAAACTTAATTGAATTTCTTTTATATTTTGTAGATTTTTGTAAAACATTTAAGAATGTAACATGTTTAGTAGGTTGCAAGTTAACTTTGAAATGATATCATGAATTTAAATTGGTTTTAAACTTATCAGAAAAAAATAAAATGGGGGCTTAATCAAAATTTTTTTTTTACTTGTCAGGGGTTTTTAAACATTTTCCCATACATAGAGGGTGTTTGGTTTTGCGTTAGAAACAAGATTATTAGCTTATTACATTATAAAAACACAAATAATTGGTTAAAGTGCTAGAATTGCATACGTTAATAAGTGATTATTTGCGTTTATAATTAATTCTACCACAGTTTTTCGTAAGTTAGAAAATGTAGCTGATTTGCTTAATAAGTGATTATTTGGTCATTTTACATGTTAAAACACAAATCCAAACACTTTAAAAATTGATTATTTGATAATTATGATAGCAAACAGCAGAAGCTAAACCAAACACTACGGTGCTGTTTGTTTTTTAAGAGGTTACTGTCTGCGGTCTGCAAACTTAGCTGCGGAAGTCTGCAATTAGAAGAGGTGGCCTAAAAGTCTGCAGTCTGCGAAGAGAAGACTGTTTGTTTTTTAAAATCTTAAAAAATGTCTGCCATAGTTCAATTTTAATATTTTTTCATCAAAAAACTTACATAGTTGAATTTATGTAACGCCCGCATTTTTTTCATAAATATGTAAATACGAGAATATACGAGTTATTCAATTATAATTGTTAAATACGAAAGTAACTCTTAAAATATGAAACTACGAATTTAAGTAATCAAATATCGTTGAAATAATATTTAAAATAATAATAATAATAATAATAATAATAAAACCGAATTAAATTGAAAATCAATAACCCAAAGTATGTTGCCATAATGTGCAAATTGTGCTATAGATTATGAGTTGTTTGGTTGACTTGCTACAACAATTTTAGTACTATGAGAAACTCTACTTTTCTTTCCTGCATATTGGTTTCTTCAAACTTTCCCCTCCCATGCAAGTTGCTTCTTTTTCCTTCATCCCATGGCTTTGACTAAACCAAAAATAGAATCAATTTGTTTTTTTAAATTCTCATTTTCTTCCACCATCCAAAGTAGCAAACGTTTTGCAAACCTCTAGGAAAAAAAAATCATTAGTGGTGTGTGGACTTGGAGCAAGAAGTGTGGATTCTCATCATCTTGACACTCCATCATCTTCTTCAATTGCATCTCCATTTTTAGTTTCTTGAGGTAATCATTCTAACTATAAACTTTTACTTGTCTTATGATAAATTATACAAATAAATTGTAAGAGTGATTTAAATTCTGAAAATAAATGTATAATCACCAAAATATTGTTCATCTTGTCCAATACTTCAAGAACTCCATTAATGGAGTTTTCTCAAACTTTTGTGAAACAATCTTATAAACCTTAAGGATTCAAACTAAACATCAAAATATGGTTAGAAATGAATTTCTAATGTGTTACAAAAAAAAAATTAAACAAAGTTTTGGGCAATCAAAATAAACTCCATGATTTTTGGAACTTAGTTTTCCAAATGAAAATAAAGAAAATCTGTGAGATTTGGAATGGTGAGGGAGGTGGTCGGTGATGGCGTGACTCCGGCCGGTAGGCGGTGGCGGCGTCGCCGTGGGCTTCGCCGGCGGCGACAGCAACGGTCGTCTTGCTGCTTTCGTCTGGCCTTCACCCTGTCAACCTCTTTCCTTTTGATTTGTTTTCTTCCAGCAGCAAAGAAACAAACATAAATTAGGGATATTGGGCTAGGATTTACGTTGGGCTGGTATATTAGGTCAGTATCAGATTGTTGTTAATGAACCTAATAACTAATTGGGTTTGTCAATGAAATGGTAGTTTGACTTAACAAATTTAAATTGGATTGTTGAATTATTTAATTTGGGTCGATATTTATTAAGTGTTGTGATTGTTTGTTTGGACTATAAATTAATTAGTATATTGGGTTACACAATTATTTAAGATAATTAGGTTATAAATCTGATTAATATGGACTTTGTCATTTTCAAATAAATCATTGTTGTAATATAAAGGTAAAAATATTAATTTTATAATAAACTTTTAATTAATAAAAGATTATGTATCTAGATATAAATTCGAGGTAATTAATCAATTAAACTATTATAGCCAAAATAGGATCGAGACCTATAAATATAGGCTAAATAACCTAAAATCTAAGGTTTAATTAATTTAATAGATTTTGCCACATAAATAAATATTTATCTTTTAGCCCCCAAACTTTGAATTTTAGGCCAATTGAGGATAATAGTTTTAAATAAATAAAAATAATGGTGATTTAGCAATATACTCTTATTATCATGTCGTTAGTCGAGCATGGTGGATTCTGATATTCTGGTTGGCCGTATTATCTTTAAACGAGTTCCGAGGACAATTGGTATCACTGTGAGTAACAGATTTATCTGCATGATTGGTTATATGTGTTTATGCATATTTGTTATATTCGTTTCATTTGTATCACCCTACCATATTATTATCATTTTCATGATTATGTCAAACACATATTATATATATCCTACCCTTCTGTTAGAAATCCATGCCTATGTGTAAGCGTGAATTCCCTGTATGCATACTTGTACTATATGATGTGGATTTGGGTGCCGACGCTACTGTGTGTAGGCCTGGTCGGTTAGCCCCCAAGTTTTTGGTTAAACCGGCGCCAGCTCGGATGAGGGGTTGTACGGTTTAACTAGCACCAGCTCGGATGAGGGGTGCGGCGTCAGCTCGGATGAGGGGCGCGTAGGAAATTATTGAACTCATGCTTCATTTTTCATTCATGCATATTTACATATATACCTTTGTGCTTTTAAATCTTGTTACTCTCTGGGCGACGGCTTACCCCGGTTGTGGGGACTTATTATTTCAGGTGGAGCGAATAAGGGTAAGACTCCAGTTTGGGACCGTTGACGTTGACGAGACATTAGCATTTCTTCGTATTGCCTTTTGAGGGTCGGGTAGAACCCTAGACGTATTGATATGTGAACTTAAACTTATTAAGCGTACTCTGATTAATGTAAAATTATTATGATGGCTGGTTGTTTATTTATTAATGTATGACTTAGAAAATTTTAAATTATCCCGTATTTTTGAGGTATATTGCATGTGATTGGTGGAAATTTAGTTTTAGAATATTCGGTCCTTTCAATTTATATAAAAAATAAATTGAACAAAAAGACAAAATATATAATTTAAAAGTTTAATTGAATTTATCAAAAATCCCAAGTGATTGAACATTTGTAGATGGTTGAACAACACATCATTGGCCTCATCATATTAGGTTATCTTCGTAAGAAATTCTGAATTTTTGGATCAAATGTAAGCATAACACAATTTTTTTATAGCAAACTTAACAATAAAAAATCAATAATAAACAACATAAATCACATTTATATGAGAGGGGATGATGTTTTTTAGTAATAAAACAAAAAGTAGGGTTCTTGTAACCAAATCATAGAAGGGATTCAATGAAACCAAACATAAATTAGCTGCAGTCAACAGCAATGAAACCAAACATAAATTACAACAAACCCTATTTTAAACTTTTTAAGTATCACAAAGCATCCAGAATCACTTCAATTGAAAACACCAACCCACTTTTTACCACCAACCAAAAACAAACCCCAACCATGTTGCCTCTGTATGTATACACCCACCGCCCCCATTAATCCATTATGGCAGCCAACCATTGCAAGCTCATGTGTTTTTCAAATCATCATTTCCGTCTTGCTTCACATGTACTCGACTTCAACCTATACGAGCCTTTTTCGCCAACTGGCATGGCACATCGGAAAAAAAAAAAAGTTGACCTCCAGAGCAGCGGCGGAACCAGAGCAGCGACGACTGTAGAGGTGGGATGGATGGATGGAGGCGGCGGTAGAGGTGGGTAATGCTCGCAGACACGGCGGTACAGGTGGGTAGTGCTCGCAGCGGCGGTAGAGGTGGGATGGATGGATGGATTTTTTTTGTGAGAAAACCCTAGGGAAATAATCTTGCATATGGTGGGTAATGCTCGCAGACACGGGTAGAGTCTTGAAGACGCTGGCAGACGTTTTGCGAAAAGAAAAAACAAACGCACTTCTAATTTAAACCTCTTCCCGTGTCTGCGAAATCGCAGACGGAAGAGCTTCGAAGAGCTTTTAAAGAAAAACAAACATCCCCTACATTTCCGACAACACTTACAACTATTATCTGATTATTAGTTTTCAAAACGCCACTACTTTTTTTCAAACGCAAATCCAAACACCCTCATATCAATATACAACTGTTTAGTGGTTAAATGTGTTAAATTTTAGAGCCTAAATTTGTATAATAGTTTAGTAGTTAAATATATTGAAATCTGGGTTTAATATGTATTTAGAGGGTGTTTGGTTTTGCGTTATGAACCAGATTATCAGCTTATTGCGTTACAATAACGCAAATAATTAGTTTAAAGTGTTTGGATTGCATACGTTAATAAGTGATTATTTGCGTTTAGCGTTAGTCTTACCACATTTTTTCATAAGTTAAAAATTGTAGCTTATTTGCTTCATAAGTGATTATTTGGTCATTTTACAAGTAAAACGCAAATCCAAAAACTTTAAAAGCTGATTATTTGATAATTATGATAGCAAACAGCAGAAGCTAAACCAAACACTACATTTCCTGCAGCACTTTTTGTTACAACAATTATCTGATTATTAGTTTCCAAAACGCTACAGCACTTTTTCAAACGCAAATCCAAACACCCTATTAACCTTTTAACTTTGTGACGATTAAATCATTTAACTTTTTTCATCACAGAAAAAGAAATTTCATATCAATCTTTTAAAATTTCAAAATATCTAATATACCAAAGAATTACAAATTTTCACATTTCACAATGTTTCAACAATAATACCCTTTAGTAATATTTATTTGCAAAGTATGATACATTACTTTTATTAATTATTTGTTATTATGGAAAAGTTATCAGTTATTACCTTTCACATCTCTTCTTTCATAAGCAAAGTATCCTGCGATCAATCCCTATAATAGTTTTCTAATCAATAATACATTTATATATTTTTCAATAAATTATTAATAATATTTATTATTGAAAAGCTAAAAAAACATCAATTCAATTTTATGGGTACGTTTCTCAAAGGTTGACCAATTAAAAATTGTTAAATTTAAATAGAAAATATGACATTAATTAAATAAACTATATAACTTAATGTACGTTAATTATGTGAATTAAAACTTAAAGCTATCCTCACCCAACGACACTAGGAAGTAGATTTGTTTAATATGAGGTTTGGTTTATGAAATGAAATTCGAAAAAGTTAGAATTTAAATTTTAGTTATTATTTAGATATGTAAGTTAGAATTTAATTCATGTATATGTTGGAATTTAAATAACGTATGAGTTAGTAGGAATGTCAAATTCTTATAAACAACTACATTTGATGGAAAATACATAAATTTAACCATTTACATTAGTTTTAAAAAATTCTAAATAAGTTAAATTTAGATTCTGATTGCACCGGATTACATTACACGGACCAAACGCCGCATAATATATATATGTTTAATTGTTTGAAATGTTTATGAGGAAAATTGAATTTGTCAAGTAATTAGAATATATATGTCATAAATTAAAATTTAATTTATTTTTATTTCGGATTCCAACAAACCAAATGTTTCCTAAAAAGATTTTTTAGTGTGCGTTTGATATGAGAATATATCACAAAGAATAGGAACGAGTAGATTTATATTATTACTCTAACAATAAAAATAAAAATACACTAACCAAATCGAATCGAAATGGTTATTAAATTAATTAAAATTTTCTAAAATTTTATATATTTATTAAGTTTTTTAATACTTTCACTCATATTTGATGGTATGTCTTACATTACAAAACTTTTTTCATCTATATTCGCATAGAATCATTTTTCAACTTTATAACTGATATTTTATGATGTTAACATGTTAATTAATTGATATGGTTAATAGTTATACTTATTTTAAATATATGTAATGCAGTTGATGTTAATTAACTAGTATAAGAATTTTTATTATATTTTTACATGATGAACTTACTAAAATATTAATTTAAAGGCTAAGTTAGTAAGTTTAGTAAAAAATATCAAACTAACTAAATTAATGATTAATATCCAATTTTAGTAAATCAAAATATCAAACTAAGACACAAGTCAGTTAAAAATACAAACGTAAACAATTATTTTTTAAATATTTATCAAATGGTATTTAACTTTAGCAAATAAAATCATAAGTTTAGTAATTAAAAAAAACTCAATTTTATTAAAATAATGTTTAGATTTTTTGGGTTTAAACCCAAAAAACTAAACCGTGTTCGAAAAACCAAAAATGTATAATCCAAAATGAAAAACCGAAACCGAAAGGTTCCTCCATTTCAAAAACCAAAATTTTCGGTTTCAGTTCAAAACGAACCAAACCGTCACATGCTCACCACTGACATTATGTTGTATCATTCACATATAATTATATTTAAATACTAACATTTACCAAAGTAAATGTTACTATTCATAAGCTATTCATAGAAATAGTAAAACTAAAACAATAATATATACAAGTTTGTGTAATCTTTTTATGAAAAGGGATGTAGCTCACTTGGTTAACACATGGCCTATGATATGAGAGGTCATGAGTTCAATTCTTTGTAATTGAATAAAATTTTAATTGATTAACTCAATTTTGTTTTTATATGATGAGTAAACTAATGTATTTTTATTTTAAAATATTACTTTAATACAAATTAAAAAAACTTTCTATTAAACATTTTATTTCCTAAATATATTTTAAGAAAATATGTCTCCTTTATCCATGTATATAGTCTTTTTAGAAATAATTAGTATTAAATGTATAATTTTTTTTACTATATATTTTGATTTATTTAATTTTAAAATAGGTTATTATAAAAGTAACACATATATTTTTAAAAAATTAAATAAATAAATAGTATATAAAAGTTTAAAACATTAAGCAAATTTTTTTTATTTTAATTTAAATAGAGATGTTTATATTTTATGTTTTTTATATATTGAAAAGGGCCAATTACTAAAAAACTAGAAATAATTTTATGTATTTTTAGCAACATTATTTATGTTTTATCATTAATAGCATCAACTTTTATATTTTTTTTTATCATTTATAGCAAAACTTAGAAAAGTTGTTACTATAAATGATAAAAAGAATACAAAAGTTAATGCTATTAAGGATACAAAATACAAAAGTTGATGTTATTCATGTAAACTATACAAAAGTTGATGTTATTAGTGATAAAAATTAAATATTGTTACTATAAATGATATAAAATAAAAAAAGTTGTTATTATTTTTAGTAATGACCCTATTGAAAATTGTTAAAATGATATTTAATGGCTAGCTGACAAACATTTCATCTTTGAATAATAATAGTCATGTTTTCTACACACTCCTTGAAATACAATTGCATATTTATTATTGTTTATATGATTTTTTTAGTCACTCCAAACTCCAAAGCCAATTGTATGTACATAAAACTATTAATGTGTGATAAGGATTCATGTCGATAAATGATGATCATGGTTCATGAGTATATGAAATTCTTTTCATGGATATTGTAAAAATATATTTGTGATGCTTGATAATAAATATGCAATTGTATTTCTATTTTTATTTTTATGTCATGATCACTGTTGTATTTGTACTAGATATTTTAAACCAAAAAATGTTAAGTTATTGTATACAGGTTTTTATCGTTATAAGTAATAATTTAAATTGTAATTGACGTTGATAATTATTACTAAATGAAGTTGTGACATATAACAAATTTGGAATGAGGTTATAGATCTGAAAAAGTTTAAAAAAACAAGTAAAAAAAAGTCAGAAAAAGCTAACGGTCATGACATTTTATAGTTTTTTTCAACATACTTAATTAACTAGGTAACATTCTTCTATTAAACAATTATTTTGTTCACACAATTCATAATGGAAGCATGTCGTAAGTATAAAAAAGTCAGAAAAGGGTAATGGTCATGATATAATAACTAATTGATGTCAATGAATGAGATTCTTATTATATAACTCTATATACTTTATTATACAAATATTATGTGTGATACAACAAAATTTTTCTATAATTTTACTTTTACACCCAAATATTTGAAAGTAACAAGATGCTTTCGTTTCATTTATATATGAAAGATTAAATAATATAATTTGATTTTATCATTGCACTATATATTTTGATTTTATCATTGCACTATTATTTATCAAATATTTTAATTAGCAATATTTTTATTAAATATTTAATAAAATAATAATAGTAATAGAAATAGAAATAATGCATGCATTGTGTGTTAAATTTTTTTTTTCCATGATGATTTATTACGTGGTTTTAAACTAGATCAAACAATAAGGTGGTTTTGAATTTTACACACATAATCAATCAAAAAGATTATAAAACAAGAATATCCAATGGTGGACTATCTTTGGAGGAAACCATGGAGTTGGCGATGCAAAGCGGGACATATGTTAGAATCAGTTTTTTTATGAATCTAGTGTTACTTGAAGATCCAATGTCGGAAGAGAAAGTTATATTCAAAAGGGTTTTGATGGTGGTGGTGTAAACAATTTTAAAATCGAACGTTGTATTCAAAGTCAACAACGCATAATTTCAAAAAGTGTAAAATATTTAATAGAAATAACATAACATTTTGCTTCAAATATCAAATATGTATGTTAATATGTTTTTTATATATATTTTAATATTTTTTTTGAATGACATTAAATCCCGCTAAATTTCCTCGTTAATAACAATTTACATTTTTAGTGGACCCTACCATTTAGTTATTGTTTGATATATGTGTGGTTGGAATTTTATTAAACAAAGTGAGAGATGTTTGTTTCTAGACGGTCTTTTTAATTAGGTTCGAATCCCAGTTAGGCAGTTAATATTGAGGGTCTTTTTTTTTTTTTCCCCTTTTTTTTTTCATATTTTACATTAAAGTAATTTGATTTATTATATCTTTTACTTTTGTTAAATTAAATTTATAACCAATATTTATTATAATTACTTTGAATTTTATTTCAATAAATAATGAGTCATCAATACATTTGTTAATAGGGCAAATTACCAAAAATAGTAACAACTTTTGACATTTTTATCATTAATAGTAACATTATTTATTTTTTATCATTAATGATAACAACTTTTTATTTTTCTATCAATAATAGTAATGGGTGATCTGCAAACCTGTTTAGCAGGTCACCAACTTTTCATTTATCAATAATAGTAACATCTTTTCATATTTTTATCAATAATAGTAACATATCAAATTAAAAACATGATTTTTTTAATTTTATTAAGTTTTCTAATATTTCATAAACACCAAAATAAACCAAATTTTTATTCCGAATATTTATTTACGATTAGATAATATTTGATTATTTATTCACAATTATATATAATATGAACGAAAAAAATACTACAAATCATTTCAATTTCAATTTTTCCAGACTAAAAAACTATAAATCATTCTATTTTTAGTTTTTTTCCAACAAAATAATATTAACTATTTTGGTTTTTTAGTTTTTTCGATCTAAATGGGCTGTAGGTTTTTTTATATAAAAAACTAAAAATAAAAATTGGTTGCAATATTTTTCAAGCATAAAAACTATAAACCACAATTATTCATAATTTTTTGTGTAGTTAAAAATTATAACACCCCGTCTTTGAGAAATATTTCGTGGATTTAATTTATTGGTTGATTAAATTATTAATATTGCTTCGGGCAATAGTATGACGATTAGTGAAATAAACACGTGTCGTGGTCGAATATACATGTCACCGGGTTATAATTCTAGCGGATTATTAATAATTATGAGACCACAGAATTAAATGGGAATATTGATATTAATTATGAAATATTGATAACAGGTCGGGTATCGGTGTCGAACTCGCATTATAAATGGTATGTTTATATGTATAACACGTTTAACTCTTTGCTTCATTTTCATTCATTCCGAAAACATTTGAGAAGTGTTGTGTGTGTTTGTAAGAGCTAACAGAAGGAAAAAAGTCGTAACGGATCGAATTGAGCTCTGGAATTCATCTTTATCTTGGCTTGTGGAGTTCTTTAACTTGGGAAGGTAAGAAACCTCTAATTTAAATGAGTTGATTGTGTTATAAGGTGCTAAATTATGGAAATTGGTTTAGTAAGTGTTTTTTTCGTTGTTAAAAACACAAAAATAAATGAGTTGCAATTATTTTGTACGAAAACTCAAAATGATTTATAGTTTTTTGTAAAAAAACTTAAAACATGATTGGGTCGTAGTTTTTCATTCGGGAAAGCTAAAAGTTGAATGATTTGTAATCAATTTCGTTCGAAATTTACTAAAAAACCGTTCAATTTGTAATTTTTTATTCCAAATGAAAAGTACTACGAATGAAAAAGTATTGCGACCCATTCATTTTTTAGTGTTTCTATTATTGGAAAAACATTGCCTCATTGTGGTTTATAGTTTTATGAATGAAAAATATTGAGACCCTTGATTTTTTGTTTTTTAAATAAAAAAAACTATGATTCATTTTATATTGGAAAAAACTAGAAAATGGAACGATTTGTATTATTTTATTAGGAAAAACTAAGAAAATGATGGTTCGTAGTATTTTTGTTGGAATAAGTGAAAATTGTAATGATTCATATTATTTTTTTTCATTAATATTGTATATAGTTGTGAATAAATAATCGAATATTATCTATCCGTAAATATTCGAAATAAAAATTTGGTTTATTTTGGTGTTTATGAAATATTAGAAAACTTAATAAAATAAAAAAATTTATGTTTTTAATTTGATATATTACTATTATTGCTAAAAATATGAAAAGATGTTACTATTATTGATAAATGAAAAGTTGGTGACCTGCTAAACAAGGTTTGCAGGTTACCCATTACTATTATTGATAGAAAAATAAAAAGTTGTTACTATTAATGATAAAAAATAAATAATGTTACTATTAATGATAAAATTGTCAAAAGTTGTTACTATTTTTAGTAATTTGCCCTTGTTAATACAATAATATAAATTAAAACACTATACAGTTTTTTTTTAATGTTAGTGTTGTTTTTAGTTCTTAATATATTTTCATTTTTTGTTTGACGTAATGTAGACAAATGACTTGAAAATTTAACGTAGATTGAGTCAATTTAAATGGTTTAATTTATTTTCTTAAATAGTAATCTATCAACCGATTTTATGAGTATTATGGTATCAAACTAAATCGTTATTGTTGTATATTGATCATCAGGGCCGTCTCATGGATTTTGGAGGACCTGTGTTTATGATTACAACATAGTCTCTTAAACTTTTTAAATAGAAATTGGTCATTTTGAGACTCATATTTAATATAGGTAAAGTGGAGGTCGTGAATAACAAAAAACTGATTAATGAGAAATTCAAATAAATAATACGAATCAAATTGAATTTGACATTAATTCCATTTTAATGCATTGATTCACAACGTATGCATGTCAAATACAGTAAATTTTATTGGTCTAAATTTAGATCTTTATTATGACCGTAAGGCCCTACGAACATGGTTGTTTTTTAGATTTCGGAGGTCCTGTGCAATAACTATAAAAGAGGCTCTATAAACTTAAAAAATTGAAAAACATTTATAAAATTCACTAATACGATAAAGTAGCCAGAAATCAACAGCCTATGTAGCTTCTGAAAATTCTGAATCAAGTAGATAGAAATCAAATATAACAATAGAACTTTGTTTTTGTCAAATATAACAATTGCAAATATGCACTGAACATTATCAAATATAAGAATGAAAGAACCATTGTGATTGACTGATTGAGAAGGCAGGAGCCAGGGCCGAGCATCGAGCAAGACGAGGAGCAGCACAGACGCAGAGGCCCCTCGTGGAACTCAACTGAAGCAACATTTTCCAATCGGTTGTGTGAGTGTGATTCCGAGGGAGGGAACTGAGAAACCGCAGAGATCGAGCGAGACGAGGTGCAGAGGACCAAGACGAGGAGCAGAGCAAGTTTTTTTTTATTTTTGTTTTTGTTGGAAGGTTGAAGGTTCTGGGCTTTTGGCTTCACGGATACACACAACATAACTTTTTTTGGTAGCCCTCTTGATTTTGTGGCCGTGGGCAGAAGTCCATTCTGCCCTCCCTCTATACCGGCCCTGCCTACGAAAACGAGAGTCCTGTGCGGTCGAGTCTTCCGCACACTATAAAAGACGCTCCTGTTGGTCATGTTGTACTTTTAGTTTTTGTTTATCAATTGAAATTATCTCTTCGAGTTATTAGATAATATGTTTGAAAATATAGCAAACGCAATTCACATGTTTGTTTACTCCATAAGATTGTCTAGTTGGGTTTCTTCTCCATGACTGTCGAAGATTGACGATTAATTTGTGGTTGTTTAATTTATATAATATTTATTATTGTTTCTTCGTTGAAATGTTTTTAGTATTGGCGTACGTGATTGGGGTTCTTATTCTTGAAGATTCTTTTGTCGTTGTTATAGTTGTTTTGATGAAGATATATTTCATTTATTTATTAGAAAAGATAGATATACATACTGTACTGGATAATTAATAAAAAATTTCGTTTCATATTCCGACTAAATCTAAAGTAGTAAACATCAAGTGTAAAAGGAAGTAAGATGACAAAAATTCATATATGAATATTATGATTCAAATTTTGAAGTTTTCACATGGGAATTATTTTATTATTATGAAGAAGTTTTGGGTTTAATTACTACCCATATGCTCATTCAAATTCATTTATTAGCTAACAAATTGATTTCATCAAAAGGGTACAAGACAAAATTAACTATCTAGTTCTTAACATTTTTGTATTTTCAGTCTTATATATTATTATTATTATTATAAGATATTGAAAATTTAAACATAAATATGTTTTTAATCTAAAAAAAGGATAAGATAAGTGTGATGATAAATACAATTAATAATACATATAGCCTATATTGCTAATTGGAATTATGAATTAAATACTAATGGGTTATTTGTTTACCTCTTAATGGAATCATTAAAAGTCATTCAAAGGTAAAATGACATCTTAACGATTACATTAAGAGGTAAACAAACATGGACTAGGTCAAATTGTGCGTATGTAAATTGATATTTGTTTAGTTTCTAATGAAATCATTAGTAGATGATTTATCTTTTATACGACTATGATCTTTCATTATAATAAATTAAAAACAATTACTCTTTACCTTACTAAAATCAATAAAAGATCCATCACCTTTTGCGCACACTAACGTTTTATAAAGTTAACTATTTTATAACTCAAATACGTGGATATTTTTTATTAAATTTATTTATATAAAATGTATATGAATAAAAATAATAATTGTGTTTATTTTTTATTATTTACAGATTAAAAAATAGAGTATATTTATCTTTTTTAAAAATATTAAATTGTATTTATCTTTTAATTTTATAAGTTGTAATTATCTTTTTTGTGAACGTAGATGTGGCACGTGACATTTGATGTTTTCCTTTATTATACATAATAATAATAATTTCCACAACTAATTCAAATTACTACATTTGGATATAATTATTAGGGGTGATCATGGGTCGGTTTGAGTCGGTTTCATGCCCAAACCGTTTATTTCGGTTTTTGGGTTTTGGAAACCATTCGGTTTCGGTTTCTTCCGGGTTCGGGTTTTCGGTTTCCCGGATTGGTTTCTCGGTTTTTCGGGTTGAACCCATGGTTTATGGGTTTTCGATTTTCATGGATTCGGTTCGGTTTATGGGTTTAAAACCATTCTTTTTGGTTGATTTTTTATCTTAAAATTGTTGTTTTAACTAGTATTTACTATTTTTCATTTAGACTATATAGTAGTTTTCATTTGTAATTACTAACTATCAACTTATTTAGAAACATAATACTTAATAATTTACTAGAAAACCAATACCTATTATCAACTTAAAAAATAATTTAAAAAATTAAATTAATTATTAATTTTCTGTTCGGTTTCGGTTTTTCGGTTCGGTTTTGAGACGCAATCCTAACCCAAACCATTTGAAACGGTTTTTTCGGTTTTTTGTTTTCCGGTTTTTTTTTGGGTTCGGTTTTTATGGTTTTTCAATTTTTTGGTTTCCGATTCGGTTTCTGCACACCCCTAATAATTATGATTAACATGGATAATAATGATAGATATTTATTTTAGGTAAACATTAATTTTAAATGGTACAAAATCTAATTTATTACTTATTAAGTAATGAAAAAAATAAAGTCAAAATTTAATGCAATTAAGTTAAGGTATTAAATTTGGAAAAACAGGTGGAAAAATAATTTTTCTTGTATTCTAGAAGTGACATGTGACATGAATTGTTTTGTTTTATTATAATATATAGGTTAATCAACCCATGTAATACATGGGTTGATTTAGAAAATATATATATTAATAAAATATTATAAAAATTATATATAAAAAAATTGAAAGCTAGTTAAATTAAAGATAAAAAATACTTAGTTTTTTTATATTAATTAAAAAAATATTATTATATTGTATTATTAACAACAGATAATATGTGTTTGCAAAAAATTTAATTTTTATTAACTTCAAATATGAAACATCAATGTAAGAAACAAAAAACTTCAATTATGTGAATGTGTATATATTTTGAAAATGTAAAATATAAAAATGAAATATCTGAAAATCAACAATCAAAATTTATCATATTCACAATTGAAGTTTTATCAATTAATTTTTAAATCTTGTTAGCAAAATAATTAACAAAAAATTTTAACTTTATTTACTACGCTTCTACATTTTAATTTAACTATGATCATTAAGGATAATAATGACACATATTTATTTTAGGTAAATATTAATTCATTAATGAAAAAATTAAAATCAAATTTTAATGTAATTAAGGTAATGTAGTAAATTTGGAAAATGAATTAAAAAAATGGCATAAGTATAATTATTGATTTTAATTAAGGGTATAAGAGACATTTCATAAATAATTATGAGTTGTCATTAATCTGGACCATTGATTTCTTTCCATCTAATGGTCCGGAAACTCCAAGTGGTTTTCTTATTATATATAGTATAGATTACAAGGATCCATTTCTACATTTTGTTGCTACCAAAAAAAGCATATATACAAAACTCAATCTCAAGCATCCAAAATGCAAAAACAAATAATGATACAATCCCACACATATTTGGTATGCACAGAGGTATTTTGAAAAGAAAAAACAATATATCTAGTTAAATCAATTCTAAAATTATATTAATTAAATATTCCATCAGATAATTAAACAATGAATGCTACATAAATTTTATTGATACACTTCCTAAATTACAAAAATCTAAACAAATTTAATAAAGTTGATGAGATGTCGATGCATATCATATCTATCGTTCAATTGGTTATTCATCTTGGGTTTATCTATAAATATTCGTGATGCATTACTGTTAATCACCTTCATCGTGTTCCTTCTTTCATATTCATCGTTCAACATTTATTTATTCATCGAGTCCGTTGTTAATTGTTCATTCAGACATTCATCGTTCATTTAAACATCTAAACATTCAACGTGTTCACAATGCATTGTGTTGCTGCTATGCATTGTGTTTTTCGTTCGTCGTTCATTCAAACCTTTATCGTTTGTTTCGACCTTCATCGTTCATTCAAACATTTATACATTCAAAACATTCATCTCTTTATCGTTCAATCAAACATGCATCTCTTTATCGGTTCATCATCATCGGTCCGATTCCATCATCATCATTATCAGTCTGTATTCATCATCATCAACTGAGAGAGAGGAAGAGTAAGAGGGATATTCGGAGGATAGTGGTGCGACAATGGTTGTTGGTGGTACGGCGGCGGCCGAAAGAGGAAGATGGCAGTGCTGCGATGGTCGAGAGTGGGGTAGGCCGAAGTGAGGGGAGGGGGGGGAGAGAGAGAGAGAGAGAGAGTGTGTGTGTGTGTGTGTGTGTGTGAGGGTCTGTTTGTTTCAGAATCCTGAAATAATCTGTGGAACTGGAATAGAATTCAATTAATTTGTATGTTTGGTTTTCTGAAGTAAAAGGAAATAGAATTACTTTTAACATAAAATTTTCCTTCCTCCATTGGAATTCATTTTCTTACCAAATAGGCAAAGAATTGATATTTTATTCTCATAATACGTTTTTAATAGTCGACGTTACATACCATACCGACCTTATATCACCCACCCACCCTACTTAACCATACCCAAACTACCCTATCTTACCCTACCCCACCCCACCACACCCCATCTTATCCTCACCTACCATACCGCACACACACCGTACTCCATCTCACCCACCCACCCCATCTCACGCTACCTCACCCTACTCTACTCTACCCTATCCTGCCTAACCATACCACATCCCATTCTACTCCACCCCACCCCAATACTATCCTCACCTACCATACACCACCCTACCCACCCATCCTCTTCCACCTCATCCTACCCCCACGCACCCTAACTTACGTAACTATACCCCACCCCATCTCATCCCATCTTAGCTTACTTAACCATACCCCATCCTATCCTACTCCACCCCACCCTACCTACCCCACCTCAATCCTATCCTATCCTTACCTACCATACACCACCCAACCCACCCATCCTATTCCGTCTCATCCCACCTTACCCTGTCCCACCCACTATACCTTACGTAACCATACACCACCCTATCTCACTCATTCTACCCTACCTAATCATACCTTACCCCACCCATTGCACCCTAATCATATTCTTACCTACCATACCCTAACCCACCCATCCATACTAACCCATACTAGCTTAGCTCACATCACCTCACCCAGCTAAACCAATTGGAAGCAAGATTTTTATTCTACCCTAACTTTCCCTACCCTACCTACCCCTACCCACCTTACCCCACCCCACCCCACCCATCCCACCAACCCTATCCTACTCCACCCAATCTTACCTCACTACCGTACACCCACCATCTCATCCCACTTTACAAACTAAATAGACTATTAACAATGAATGAAGTTTAATTTCATTCTATTCCATTTCTGCCAACCAATCAACAGTGCATTACATTCATTTCAACTTTCCATTCCTTTGAAAGATTTTATTTCTTCTGAAAGCAATCTGCGAACCGAACACCCCTTGAGTGATGGAATGTCATTGATGTAGTGATTTGTTTCCTAAATTATGTTCTAATTATCTTTAAAGATTTAAAAAATAAATTAATTATCCAAAACTATCTTTAACTAATTAATGGTAAATATATTTAGGCATTTAACATTTCTAAAATGCCCTCGATACATATTTGTTTCCTGAGGTTCCTCAATGCATCGAGATTCTCCATTGAACCTCTCTCTCTCTCTCTCTCTCTCTCTCTCTCTATATATATATATATATATATATATATATATATATATATATATATATATATATATATATATATATATATATATATATATATATATATATATAGGGTTGAGATCATTGCAGAACCTTAATTTAGTGCAGAACCATAGAACCAATCTAAACCATTAGATTATAATATAACACTAGGGATAAGATGATAATTATACAATTAACATTGAATTAATATTAGCCTACCAAGTTTGACTGTCCACTTTGACTTTTTTTTTACTCTTTTAATATATAATGGACATGCAAGTGTTCATTCGACATCGAATGGTCGTATGGGTAAAAAAAATTTACGAAAAATAAACACGTAAAATTTTTTTCAAAAAAATATATATTCATGACCGTTCTCGTTAAATCCACCAACTTTGACTACTAATTTTGACTATTATTTATCTTTGTTAATAATGAACGTATATGCAGTGTTGCATCGACGTTAAATATACGATATCAAAGTGTTCATTCGATATTGAATGATCTCATGATCTCACCATGATATATTGCATCGTGGTCTGGTTAAAATTTTTTTTACGAAAAATAAAAAATATATATAATAGCAGTTCTCGTTAAATCCACCAACTTTGACTACAAATTGTGACTATTATTTTGGCTCTGTTAGTAATGAACGTATATGCAATGTTGCATTGACGTTAAATATACGATATCAAAGTGTTCATTCGATATCGAATGATCTCATGATCTCACCATGATATATTGCATCGTGGTTTGGGTAAAATTTTTTTTACGAAAAATAAAAAATATATATCATAACCGTTCTCGTTAAATCCACCAACTTTGACTACTAATTGTGACTATTATTTTAGCTCTGTTAATAATGAGCGTATATGCAGTGTTGTATTGACGTTAAATATACGATATCAAAGTGTTCATTCGATATCGAATGATCTCATTATCTCACCATTATATATTGCATCGTGGTCTGGGTAATTTTTTTTATAAAAAATAAACACGTAAAATTTTTTCGAAAAAAATATATCATGACCGGTCTCGTTTTAAAGAGTATAAAATTCTCGTTTTTATGGTATAATTTTTTTGATTTAAAAATTAATAATATTAATGTTATTTTAATTTAAAGAAAAAGGATATTTATTTTGCTGATGTCAGTCTTTTTGCTATTTCCAATCTTTTCCTTTTTTACCCCTCCAAGAATTAAAATATCACTATTACCAATCTTTTTTTCACTAATTCCAAACTTAACTCTTTTAATCAAGACCATTAGATTATTCTAATCTATGGACGATATTGGTTCTACAATTCTACACTAAATTTAGGTTCTGCAATGATCCCATCTCTCTCTCTCTCTCTCTCTCTCTCTCTATATATATATATATATATATATATATATATATATATATATATATATAGGGGTGGGTTCAATGGAGAACCTTATGCATCGAAGAACCTTGGAGAACCACAATGCATCGCTAGAAAAACTGAAATGCATCATGTAGAAATCGATGCATCACGCGGGAATTTGATACATCAAGTGGAAATAATGTAAAAATCGATGCATCACTCGAGAATTTGATGCATCACGTGGAAATAATGATGCATTACAGGAGAATTGTGATACATTTGTGGTGGTGCATATATATATATATATATATATATATATATATATATATATATATATATATATATATATATATATATATATATATAATATGGTTCATGTGAGTACCTAAAAAATGCAGAGTACCGTGAGTACCTGTGAACACACGGGTTTAAGATGTGAACATGCTCCGAAAAAAAGTTTTTTTTTTAAAATTTTTTTTTCATATTCATTTAGATACAAATAATATAAGCATATTTGTAAAAGAAATACACGCATTCACACTTCGTAGCCTCTTAAAAGTCATGTGAACGTGGAAAAATTCATGTGAACATGCTTAGCTGTGAACATACGTTCACAACAGTGCAGTTCATGTGAACTTGCACGTTTCACATAGTTATAGTGTGTGTTTATGTGTGATTTTTTGCAAGTAGTCTTATATTATTATTTTAAACATGATTATGAAAAAAAATTTCAAAAAAAATAATTTTAAGCGAGGTACCTCCGGTACTCCGCAAAACTAGTGGTACTCATTTGAACCCAAATCTATATATATATATATATATATATATATATATATATATATATATATATATATATATATATATATATATATATATATATATATATAGGGAGGTTCAATTGAGAACTTTTATGCACCGAGGTACAAAAGTACCCATATCATCCATTAGATCAAAAAATTGTATGGATTAGATTAATGGCAAAAGGGTAAATAGTTGGACAATTTGATGCATCTTGTGCATTATAGAACCAAACAAGGAAGGGCATTTTGGGGAATGTGCATACCTTATTAAATTTAATATTTCAACAAATAATCAATAATAAATGCTAAATAAATTCAATTGACACATTTCCAAATTTAACAAAAAGTACACAAATTCAAAAAAAGATGATGGAGATCGATGCATTTCATCGTAATCGTGTTTATTTATGCATCGTGTTCAAAAAAGATGCATTTAACAAAAAAAATACACAAATTTTATTTATGCATCGTGTTCAACTTGTTCATCATTCATCTATGCATCGTGTTCGTCGTTCATATTCTTCATTCATCTATGCATCGTGTTCAACTTGTTCATCATTCATATATGCATCGTCATTGTTCATCATCCATTTATGCATCATCATTTTTCGTTGTTCATCGTTCATCACCCATCTATGCATCGTTATTGTTCATCATCCATCTATGCATCATCATTATTAATCGTTCATAATCCATCTATGCATTGTGTTCTTCATAATCATCATCAGTTGCATCTCTTGTTCATGTTCATCATCATCGTTGTTCATCGTTAATCTTCATCTTCAAATCATCATCACTATGAAAATCATGAAGAACACGATTAAAGAGAAAAGGAGAGAGATAGAGATAAAGAGAAATGAGGAGGAAAATTAGGAATGTAGTTAATATGAGATTTTAATTCAAAATGTAACTCCTAATTATCTTTTAATGACTTTTAGATATAAATTAATTATCATATCTTTAGTTTTCCCTAAATACCCTTAGTGCACCCTTGTTTAATTATTTGGTGCACAAAAGTTCCTAGAGGTGCCTCGGTGCATAAAAGTTCTCAATTGAACCTCAATCTATATATATATATATATATATATATATATATATATATATATATATATATATATATATATATATATATATATATATATATATATATATGCTTAGGTTATCGTGAGCAGCAAAATACATATTGAAAAGTGTAAAACACTATGATTCACTAATTTTATACATTGATTCATTTGTTTTTAGATTTGTGATATTATTTATGTAAAGAAAACTAATGAATCAATGTAAAGAAGTAGTGAGTTGTTGATTAAATTTATCCAGAGCTGATCATTCATTATTTATATATATATTCAAAAATTGATGAATCAATATGTAAAAAAAAGAATCACAGTGTTTTTCACATTTCTCAAGATATATATTTAGTTTCTCATTTAATCGCACACACACACACACACACACACACACACACATATTCAGAAATTTGTATAAAAACTCATAGGTCAAGGTGTTTGATCATACTCCCTACTTTTGATGAGGCTATAATATTATGTGTTTTCGGTATCATTTAAGGCTTATATATGCACTTGTATTTCGTAACTATCGTACTTTTACACCATATTTGTGTTTCAGGGTCAAGAAGTCAAATGGAAGCAGCTCGAGAAAATTCAGCGTTAAACGAGCAGGTGGGGGCGCAGACCTGCGCCACCCTACGCTGCCAAAACAGAAGAATTTAGAGTTAGAGAACACTTCCAGCGCAGCCCTGGCCATACCCCCCAGCGTAGGGGCAGGCGCAGGCCTGCGTCCAGGTTTACGCCCGTGCGACGTGAAAACCCTACGCCACTTTTCTACATCCAAAATCCTCAATCACTGCTCCTCTATCCAAAATATTAAATACGCTGGCGAAACCCTGCTGCAATCGAGTCACGAATCAAGTACGAAGAAGTGAAGTGTCAACCGTTCATGTCCTAGAAGCCTAAAGATAATCTCCACAATCATTTCCTGTGAATAACACATGATGGAAGACTAAACGCTTCATAGCCGTTTACGGAAAATCTACGACTAAGTTTATTTAATTAATTGTATTGATGTGTTTATGATTATTGAATACTTTCTGTGATGCAAATGATATACTTTTGGTTATTATTATGATTGAATGGTTTAATTGGTAAAAACAAGATAGTTCATAGTGATATTATTATTTGTGCCGAGTCTATAGTTTAAGGATTAAGACAAGTAATGAATATTGTATGCGCTATGCCGAGATTTATTATTTAAAGTGTTCGTGATTAATATGACTGCGTAATTGGTTATGTCTATGTGACCATTGCATGATGTTCAATTAAGTAATAATTTAGTCGTACTGAATTCGTAAATGGTTATCTTTAATTTGATTTGTTTTTCAATTGTAGTTTGTCTTGCAATTGTTTTAGTGTTAATTTAGTTTTAATCACCATTCCAAACAACCGAATTCACAATTTAAATCGCTATTCTTAAGGCATAAAAAAATTAGCTAATTAACCCTAATAAACCTACGCGTTCCCTGAGGATTCGACCTTACTTCCCTACACTAGTAGATAGTTTGGATTATTTCTACGAGCCACAACGACGGCCCGTCAATTCTATAAGAAAAATGATTTACTTATTAAATAAAAACAGCTAGATTATATACTAATCTACTACATGGTTGACTTTAAAAAAAATTAACAACAGATATTTATAATAACACATTAAATAATTTAAGAAAAATTAAGTTTATTAGATTTGAGTTATTTATATATTAGATTAGTACGTTAGATTAGATTATAATATATTGAATTGGATTTGATTTTAATCAAAATTTTATTTCAGTAATGTCATGTGACAAATATAAAATTTGAAGCGTGACGAATTAAATAAAAGGTCGACACGTGGCAAATTAGTTACTTTTTAATATTATTTATAGATATTTTGTACCTTTTTGATCAAGATGAATTTAATTAAATATATTATCTCATGTATTTTGGTTATATAACATCAACGTTATTTCAGCATTTAATAACATAAAATTACATCGACACCCTAATTAAACTTTTTTAAGTTTCGACACTTGTTATGTTATTGTATTCGATAGTGTATACGTACCAAACTATATAAATTTGTGGTACTAGAACGCTCATAAAGATCACTCCAAATTTTAGGTATAACATTAATTGATTTTGGTTGAAAAAAATTAATTTAATGTCCATATTTAAATAAAATTAATTTAATGTCCATATTCAAATAAAATATAATATAGAATAAAAATGTATATCTATAAATACTATTAAACGAGTAATAAATTGTCATTTATCATGTTTTTCTTTAGTTGTCACTTGTCATTTTTTTAAATTTTCATGTCTTTACCTACAATCTAATTTAAATAATATCAAATTCACTCTATTAAATTTTAGCTTGATTAATTTAATAATTAATTAACCAAAATTATATCAACTCTAATTTATTATTATTATTATTATTATTATTATTATTTTCTATATATTATAACTATATATTCTTAAATATTATTATTAAGTCAACCCACGTAGTATTAACCTAGTATAATATAAAACTCGTTATTATATTGACCTTGTAAATCTAATCCTGTATATATACTTTGTGGTAGGGGTGTTCAAAATATTCCGAAACCGAACCATACTGAATTTTCTATTATTTTCGGTTTGGTTAACCAAACCGGAAAAAACATTCGGGTTCGGTTTAGGTTCACGATTTTGGTGACGGACGGTTAACCGAAAAATCAAAAAATTTAAAATTTTTATATAGTTTAACGTACAGGCCTATAAATATTAACATTTATTTCAACAATAATATAACATTTGAACTTAGTTATTGGTCCACATTAATTTTTATATCCAAAACAACAAAAAAACAACATTAGAATAATTAATTTAGAAAAAAATATAATTTTTTTTTTCATAGATTATAATAGAATTGTTCATTCGTTTAAAGATATTTATTAAATGATTTGTAATCTTATTTCTTGCCTTTATTATCTTGGACTTTTGAATCTTTTAAAAACTAATTATTAGAGTTTTTAATTTAAAAATCAAAAATGGTTAATTTGTTAACCGAAAAATCTGATATCTTCGGCTATGCATCTGAAATGCAATTTCGGTTTCAGTTAAACATCCATGAACACCTCTACTTTGTGGGCATATAATACTAAAAAAAATTAATGGGAAATTATGCAAAAACCATCAAAGTATAAAAAAATTTCGATTAAGTCCTAATTTCATTTTTTTCTTGATAAGTCCCCAAACTGTTTAAATCTTTTAAATTGGTCCGTTAACCTGTTATAACAGGTTAACATGTTTAAACCTATTTTAAAAAAAAAACCATCAAAGTATAAAATTTTATCGATTAAGTCATCATTTCATTTTTTTTTTCCTGATAAGATCCCAAACTATTTAAACCATTCAACTTTTCGATAAAATAAAACGAATTTGTTTCAAAACTTTTAAAAACGACGATATTTATTTCGATGACTATGCATGCCATGTTTGTCTAGACCAAAATAAGTTGGTTTGAAAATAATTATTTTTCAAAACAACGATGGTTGTTTGAAATAATATTTTTTTTAAAAGTGCGGCATTCAAGATAACATAGATTGATTTGATATAAAAACATAAATGATGATTATTTCGATCCCATGTTTGTCCAGACCAAAATTTTTAATATATTTAACTAATTCTTCCAGACTAAACTTTAAACAATAAAAATGATCGTTTTAATTTATCATTTGTTTTATTATTATTTTTTTTTTTTTTTGCATTTACGTATGTTTGACATGAGTGTCAATTGAACAATCACTTAAATTGATAAAACAACAAATTTCATGAGATTTATCAAGGTAAGGGATTTATGAAGCAAAAAAATTAGTTGAGGGATTTATAAGACAAAATAATTTAGTTAAGAGATTTATAAGAAAAAATAATTTAGTTGGGGACTTAATCGGAAAAAAAAATCATAGATTTATAAAAAAAACAACAATTTGCAACCCGCCCAACAAGTCACCGGTAACTTTTCTTGAAAAAACACCAAATTCGTGATTTTTATTTGGTTAAGGGACTTATCAGAAAAAAAAAATTTATTGAAGAACTTAATCGAAAAAAACTTGTATTTTGATGGTTTTTTGTGAAATTTTCCCAAAATTAATTGTATAAAATGATAATAAACTCTATTTATATGCCTTTTTATTCAACATTTTTTTTGACATCATAAGTCATCAAACTTAAAAAAAAAACCACCATTACACCATAATAAGTTCTCATTGATTTCAATAATTACATCATAATCAATGGCCATTGGTGAAAAAAAGTACCTTACCTAAAATGAAACACAAACGGAAATTTGTTGTTATTCTAAGCTATAACATCTCCCTGTATATGATTACAAGGGTAAAACATATTTTGTAAGTTCTATAACTACAAAAAAGAAAAAAACAAAATGGAAAGCAAAAGTTCGTTGCGTTTCTATGATATTTGCATAAAAAAAATCCAAAATTTTATAATGTTCTAACCATTTTTTCTGCGTGTAACCCTAATGTAGCAATAAAGAGTTGCAAAAACCGCCGTGAGAAGGCCACCGACGATCACACCACCGCCGGCGACAGACTTATCTGACGAGCGATGATGGTTTTCCGTATGCACCTCCTGGCCACCATTCTCGCCGCTCTCCGCCGCGACCCATGTTGGCGTCGGCGCCGAAGAGTTAGACGAATCAAAAGCTGTAGATGATAATGGTGGGTCGGAAACATAAGATTTCGCTTCTGTTTTACGAGAAAAGTGAATAAATCTGGCGGTGGTTGGTCGGAAAAACAAGATTCCGGTGAACAAGAAGCAAAAGAATAGTGTTTTGATCGGAGCCATGAGGGATTTTCAGATCAAAAAGTTGAATATATATAGTGGTTCTAGGAGTTTTTGAGTTGAGGAGAGAGTTTGAAAGGTATATAAAACTCAAAAACTCCATTATAAATAGAGAGAAAAAGAAAAAGGTGTTTTTGGTAATAAAATAATAATATTTATAAATAATCACATAAAATGATAAAAGAATATATGTATTTACATGTATGGTTTCTGTCACGCGTTTAAAAGAAATTTTTATAAATATTATAGTATTATTCTTGTTTAATTTCAATTCATTATGCCTTTTGGTACGATGAGTGAAATGTAAATGTGAGGTCACAGGTTCAGGACTAGAATGCGAAGTCAATTAAAAATAATCGAAGAGACACAAAACCAAATGATTTAGTTCTAGGTTCTTTAATTATCGAATTCTAATCCTGTTTAGGTTGTAATTTTTCATCGTAAATGTCAAAAAATACCAGTTCCAACTGATTTGGTACTTATACGTTTCAATCTAGTTTTATTATTGTGTTGACCCAACTTTTTGTTTTATCCATATATCTAACGAGTTCTTCTTCATAGTCTACTTAAAAAAATTGTACTTTAAAAAAAAAAAATTAGTGTAGCGACCTAAAATTTTGTTTTTTCTTATTTTACAAGTTTGTGTCAACACATCATAACTCGGAATGAAAGTTGGATCTACACAATCATATACAACAACAAATATATCACAAGATTTTTAAGATAAAATTTTTAATTGAGTGATTTAATTGAACATATTTATAAATATGATAGTTTTTAATTTAGACAAATTTTTGGTTAGGGGACTTAATTAGAAAATATTATATTACTTGAGTTCTATCCATGCATGTCATGTGGGTCAACCGGTTAAACCAGTAAACATATAGAAACATCGCGAGATTCTTCAAATTGAGGAATTTAATTATGATGTAAAAATTGATTGAGATACATAAACGATAAAATCGTAAAACTATTTAATTGTTTAGTCTGTTAGCCAGCTAGCTAGCTAGTTGGTCGTTGCCTATATATATCAGTGTTATTTACTCTCCTTTGTAAGTTCTTGAGATCAATACAATAATCTCTCGTTTTTGCTCTATTTTCTCCCCATTCTTCTGTTTTCATATGGTATCAGAGACTACGATTCTCTGTGGTTATGGCTATTCCAGAAATCACTACGAATCAGGAATCGATTATTCAAAATACCGCCAATGATCCTTTGCATCTCGCAAACTCAGATCATCCTGGCATGGCACTTACCAACACACCGTTCAATGGAAGCAATTTCCTAGGCTGGAGTCAAACAATCAAAATGGCACTAGGAGCAAAACTGAAGCTCGGATTCATTGATGGAACGATGCACAAACCAGCTCCAAGTGACACAGACTTTCAGCGATGGACGAGATGTGTTTTCATGGTGACCTGCTGGGTTTTGAATTTGCTGATAGCTGAATTATCTGAAGCATTCCTCTATGCACAGTCCGCTCGTGAACTATGGGGAGAAATCATAGAACGATATGGCCAAAGCAATGGACCACTCGTGTATCAGATTGAACGAGAATTAAGTAAGATCTCTCAAGGTAATCTTTCTGTTGCAGCTTATTTCAATAAAATGAAACGGTATTGGGATGAATTGCATAACATGAATGGAAT
The DNA here is from genome assembly GCA_020465985.1 of Centrapalus pauciflorus. Taxonomy (NCBI): domain Eukaryota; kingdom Viridiplantae; phylum Streptophyta; class Magnoliopsida; order Asterales; family Asteraceae; genus Centrapalus; species Centrapalus pauciflorus. The sequence goes on from JAANYP010000199.1 coordinate 693,829, forward strand.
TCCTACATGTTCATGTGGTAAGATGGAAGAATGCACATGTGGAATCACAGAAAAATTTCTAGAAATAGACAGCAGATCTAAACTAATGCAGTTCTTAATGGAACTCAATGATGATTTTGAATCTGTGAGGAATCAAATATTGTCTATGGATCCCTTGCCTAATGTAAATAAGGCATATTAAATTGTCCAGCAAGTGGAAAAACAAAAACAAATCACTCACAATGTGCCTGATCCTACGACCTACTTTGTCAATCTCACCAATAAATCAAATCAAGCTCAAAGAAAATTTGAATCAAAAGGGGAACGAAAAAGATGCACTCATTGCCAACAAGATGGTCATAATTTTGATCAATGTTTTGAAAGAAATGGTTATCCAGATTGGTACAAAGGAAAGAAAAACAAAAGAAACTCAAGAATAGCAGCACAAGTTTATTCTGATTTTGATAAATCAAGCACACTAACCCCCTTTGATATGGAATTTGAAAATGAGGTGAACAATGAGCAGAAAAGTGAGATTTACAAAAGACTAGTAGCTGTTGTATGTCAATAAATGATGAAGATGTTCAAAGGCAAAGGAGTTGATCATTCTGCAGGAACCTCCACAGCACATGCTGGTAACCACTTTCAGGAATCATTTTATGCTTTATCATGTCACATTGATATTGATGCTAAGCAAGACTGGATTGTGGACACTGGTGCTTCAGACCATATGTCACCACATTTGAATATGTTCCATTCCCTTAAACTTTTAAAAAGTCACATACAAGTCACTCTTCCTGATGGAAAAAGCAAAATGGTAACAACGGTTGGTCAAATAACTATTAATTCATCATTGTCGTTACAAGATGTTTTCTATGTACCTGATTTCAAGATCAATCTTCTCTCAGTTGAAAAGTTACTGAATTCTCATGGTTTGATTGCTACTTTTCATCCCACTTGGTTTAACTTTCAGGACCCTTCAACTAATCTAGCAGTTGGAAAAGGGTTCAGAAATCTTTACATATGCAAGTCTTCTACACCTCAGCTTGCTAATAATGTTGTTGCTAGTGGTGCACTAGATATCCATACTTTCCATGCTAGACTTGGTCATACTTCTATGTCCAAATTGTCTCACATTGATGCTTGTAAAGGATTTGATTGTATTTGTACGAAATTTTCTTGCAACACTTGCATGCTAGCTAAACACCACAGACTCTCTTTTCCTAGAAGTACAACTATTGCTTCTGTTCCTTTTGAATTACTGCATGTTGATCTTTGAGGTCCTTATAAGGTTGCTGCTCTTAATGGGGCTCGTTATTTCTTAACCATTGTGGATGACAACACAAGAACCACCTGGACTTATTTGTTACATACCAAAGACCAGGTCACTTCTATACTTTCAACATTTATTTCCTACATAGGAAATCATTTTAAAGCTAAACCAAAGTTTATTCGGTCTGACAATGGAACTGAATTCGTCAATGGCGAGTTTCAGTCTTTTCTAAGGTCACAAGGCATCATACATCAAAAATCCATGACTTATACACCTCAACAAAATGGTATTGTAGAGAGGAAACACAGACATCTTCTAGACACTGCTAGAGCCATGAAATTGCATGTTAATCTTCTTGATAGCTTTTGGGGAGACTGTATTTTAGCAGCAACATATTTGATCAATAAAATGCCCATGAAAATATTATCTTGGAAAACACCCTTTGAAGTACTTCATGGCAAACAACCTGATTACACAAATCTCAGGGTCATTGGTTGTTTATGTTATGCTGCAATCACAAAGCCATCCAATGACAAGTTTGCTCCAAGAGGTATTAAATGTGTTCTCTTGGGCTATCCTACAGGTCAAAAGGGATGTTATAAGCTCTATGATCTTCAAAGAAAAGAAAATTTTAATAGCAGAGATGTTATTTTTCAGGAAGATGTTTTTCCTTTCATCCATACAAAAAAGCCATGTTCTGGTTCCTCTCTATTTCCAGCTGTTAATCAAATAGATGATGATGATGCTGTAATTGATCATTCAGTTACTCCTTCACCCATGGTTTTAAACGAATCAACACATACTTCAAATTCTCCTACTTCTACTGGTCATGATCCCCCTGCTGTCAGAAGATCAACCAGGAATATTACTCCACCTGTCTGGTTAAAGGATTTTGTTACTACAAATAAGGCTTCTGTAGTTACTAAATCTCATTATCCATTGTTCAAGGATTCTGACTTTGCTTACATCCCAGAGGATTATTTCAGTTTTTTAGCTAATGTTTTTACAACATTAGAACCGAAAAACTACAAACAAGCTTCTCAAAATTCTGAATGGGTAGAAGCTATGAATAAAGAACTTGAAGCCTTTAAACATAACCATACATGGGAACTCACTGATTTACCTGCAGGTCGTGGGTCTACAAGACAAAATACAACCCAGATGGGACTGTGGAACGATTGAAAGCTAGACTGGTTGTGAAGGGTTTTGATCAAAAGGAAGGAAAAGACTATAAGCACACATTTTCTCCGGTGGCCAAATTAGCTACTGTTAGAGTGTTGATTGCTATTGCCACTGCAAAGGGGTGGCCTCTTCATCAATTAGATGTCAATAATGCTTTCCTTCATGGTTACATTGATGAAGAAATATATATGAAACCTCCTAAGGGTTTTCAAAAGGCTAAACCTGGCCAAGTGTGCAAATTGAAAAGATCATTATATGGTCTGAAACAAGCCTCAAGACAATGGAATCATGAATCGTCTAAATTTCTTGCACAACTTGGTTTCAAACAATCAAAGAATGATTATTCTTTATATGTTAAGAGTGATGGCCAAGATTTCACAACAGCATTGATCTATGTCGATGATGTTTTGCTTACTGGGAATTGTGAAAAGGAGATTCAAGCCACTAAAACTGTTCTTGATAGAAAGTTCACAATCAAGGATTTGGGGTTAGCAAAATATTTTTTGGGCATTGAGGTGTGCAGAACAGATGTTGGTACTTATCTCAATCAACGAAAGTACATTCTTGATATCCTTACTGATGCAGGATTAACTGCTGCAAAGCCTGTACCTTCTCCTTTACCTCAACGTTTAAAATTGTCATGTGATAAAGGAATTCTTCTTACAGAACCAGAAACTTACAGACGGTTAGTTGGTAGACTCCTTTATCTCACTATGACCAGGCCTGACATCTCTTATGCAGTTCAACATTTAAGCCAATTTGTTTATACTCCAAGGGAACCTCATATGCAAGCTGCTTTACATCTTTTGAGATATTTGAAAGGTACCATATCAAAAGGATTATTCTACCTAGTTCAGTCTCAACTACAGGCCACTGCCTTTTCTGATGCAGATTGGGCTTCTTGTCTTATGACAAGAAAGTCTCTTTTTGGTTACTGTATTTTCTTGGGACATTCACTTGTATCATGGAAAACAAAGAAGCAAGCCACTGTTTCCATATCATCCACTGAAGCTGGGTATCGCAGTATGGCTTCTACTACTTGTGAACTTGTTTGGCACACTTATTTACTCCAGGATCTACATATTCTTGTTAAGGTCCCAATCACACTCTTTTTTGATAATAAAGCTGCTCAACAAATAGCTGCTAATCCTTGTTATCATGACCGCACTAAACACCTTGATCTTGATTGTCATTTCATATGGGACAAAGTTCAAGAGGGTTTCATTCAGACGGCTATATACCCAGCAATCTTCAATTGGCTGATTTGATGACTAAAGCTTTAGGCAGTCTTCAACACTCTTTTTTGAGTGACAAATTGGGTTTACAGGAAGCTCCAACTTGAGGAGGGGATGATAAATATATCAGTTTGTAACTAATTAGTTAGTTAGTTGTTTAGTCTGTTAGCCAGCTAGCTAGCTAGTTGGTCATTGCCTATATATCAGTGTTATTTACTCTCCTTTGTAAGTTCTTGAGATCAATAAAATAATCTCTCGTTTTTGCTCTATTTTCTCCCCATCCTTCTGTTTTCATATTAATTTTTCTAAAAAAAGTTTTTTTTATTGTTTAGTTACACTATCAGCTAATTATTTATATACTCAATTTGACTTCTACCGATATACTAATCATTTTTCATATGAGAATATGGTTTACGTCATAATTTAACAACATTCTTTTTCATTTATTTTATTTAAGTTATTATATTTTTTACCTTTCACGTTACTATAAGACTACTTTCATTGGCAACCTATCCCAATCCATATTTTCTGTTAAAAAACTAATTTCTTACTTTTTCACTTACACAACCCAACCTAAATCAATTTTTAACACACATGACAACACAATCCAAACCAATCTTTCGTTAAATTAAATATAATTTATATTATGTAAATGTAGTATAAATAATAGAAATAATTATTTCATTTCGAAGTAGATAAAATTTTAATGTTTAATATAAAAATATATTTTGCATTCATCAATCACACTTAATTAAATAGATAAATTACATTACCACCATCACACTTTTGAGGGTTTTTTGTGAGGGTTTCGGTGACAGGCAATTGATTATGATTTAAGAAAATTTGAAAGAGTTCACAGTCTTGATTAAATTTGATAATCTTGAAAATCATCAAGGGTTTGGAAACAAATGATCCATATGAACAAAGATAACATGAATTTTACTATTTTTTTTAACAAATGATCAATTTATAAAGAAAAACAAAATCATAAATTTTAGTATTTTTTGTTTTTCATATATTAAGATAATTTTTGATTTTCAAAGATAACAAAAGTTATCTAAAAATATATAATTATCCAATAGAAATATGTCATGTGAAAAAAAAGTAAAGAGGAAAAGAATAAAACAGTCCATGAACTTGGGTCATGACGTAGGCTTAAGTCGTGACTTTTTTATATTTTCTTTTAAAAAAAATTTCATGGTCCAATCTATATAGCTCGCCAATGGAATGGTCTATGAGTACGTTTGACACGACTAGTTGTAGCTTCAAGCTGGAGCTGTGACCTGTAACTTTTAATATTGAAAGCTGTAGTTTTTAAAATGAGCTGAAACTTTATAAATATGTTTGGTACAAATAGTTGTAGCTACAGCTTTTGGTATTAAATGACATAAAATTTGTAGATTTTAATTATTTGGAAGGTAAAGATGTAATTTTGTTTGACCAAAAGCTCAAACTCGTTTTGAATGCTTTCAAGTAACTTTTAGTAAAAGTGCTTTTGAGAGCTTTCAAACCCGAATCAAAAGCTTAAGTTCCTATTAACCAAACTTAGCTTTTGAGCTTAAGTTTTCAAAAATCAAATGTTGAAGCTTTTAAAAGCTCCCAAAACTCCTTGTCAAACACGGTATATGTATAAAGCATAAAATTATTGGACCAATTTAAATAAATGCAAATAAAATTATAAAATTATGAAGTTAAAAAAACAAGTAGAAAAGAGTAGAGTTAGTTATTTAATGATGTCAACCGAGTCCTCGTAATAAATACTAAATAGTAAGTAATACGGACCGTTGGTAAACAAACAAAAGGAGAGACTCTTTCAAAATTCAAACCAATGTGGTGTGAACTGAATATATTTACAATTAATAGTTTTTAATACAAAATTTAATAATTTTTCTGAGGGTGGTTGTGCAAATGGTCCAAATTATGAGGACTGGTCATACAAAAAGTAATAAAGTTAAAAATGTTTTAATCTGACCAATGATAAAGCATTTTAAAAAAAAATTTAGAAACTCTCATTTTATGTTTGTAAGTTGTAACTAGTATTGAATCACGTAAATACTATATTATTAATAAAAATTATTTAAATAAAATATATATAAATTAAAAATTAAGACATCAAATATTAATTTTATTAAATACAAAAGATTTTTATTTATTTATTTATTTATTGTTATTATTATTATTATTATTATTATTATTATTATTTTATTATTATTATTAAACTTTTATTTTTAAATTTAAAAATATTATGTGTGTGTGTTCATGGGTCTAAAAATATCATTTTTTCCGCGGAACACCATAGTTACTACTTAAGATAAAAAAAATTCATGTAAAATTGTAAAACATAACATTATAAGTTAATACAAATTCCTATAATGCATTTTTATCAAATACAAATACAAAAACAATCATGTGAATGAATGAAAATTTGTGTTAATAAATTATAATCCATTCATAAGATGTCTCATTCATTCACAAGACTTTTTTTTTTTTGTAATTTTACCTGATAAAAACTTATGACACCACTTTATATTTACTTTTAATGTTATTTTGTATATCTTTATGTAAAACTTTTAGAAAATATTTCATATCGAATGATAGCTATGACAAATAACAATACATTTTAAAATTTATATAATTTTTAAAAAAATGTTTAAAAAAAGTTACTATTAAACAATAGTCATGACGAATAACAATATTTTTTTTATATTTTTTTAATAATAGTTAACATTTATATGTTTTAACTCTAAGTTTACATACATTTTATGCCTAGTTGGATGATATAACAAATGCAGTTCAAATAAGACATTAATTGGCATAAAGCTATAAATAGTTTTCAGAAGTTTTTATTTTTTTTCAAAAGCTTTATTAAAAATCATAAGTTATGTTCGAAAGAAAAAATTGGAGACAGTCTTACAACGAGAACTAATTTTGCCAAAAAAATATTAATAAATTTAAAAGTTTCAGTTTTTAAAATTTCAATTTTTTTAAATCCAAAGGTAAAACTAGTTTTATCAAACATACATTAAATATAAACTTATGATTAAGGTTGTCAAGATCTAAATTTTTCCTACGATCGTTTTCGTCTCACCAATATCGGAATCGTATGATCGGATCAGGATCGTAAGATCCTACCGTAATATAATTATTTTTTTCCTAGGTACTATAATTTAAACTCATATATCATAACTTAATTATATAACACTTAAATTAAAATTTTATACATTATAATTGGAAACAACGTACATTCATGTTCCGAATGTTTGTGGTCAACTAAAAAAGCAAGCCAATCATACATCCTACAAGTTGACCCACTATCCTAATGGGTAAAATTGATAGATCTAGATAAAAGGTTGGATCCGATAGGTAAACGATCTTACGAGAAAACCAATTAAAAGGGTTCGGACCGTGTAGTAGATAAGATCAAATTGGTGATCGATCCTACGATCTCATAACCGATCTTACGATCTCAGGTCTGACATTTTTAAATTGATCCTAGTATGATACTGCTCAAAATCATTTGATGAGATTGTAGGATTGATCGATCTTACGATCTTAATCGCGATCTTAACAACTTTGATTATGATCGATACAATTAATTTTTTAAGAGAAAGAGAAGGAACTAGAAATAAGGTTTGGTAAGAAGCTTTGTCACATAAACCTAATAACATTTTTCGTGGCTTCACAAAGTTTTTATACGAACTTTTTGTTAGACATGACCTAAGTTTTGCATTTAAAACGAGAGGAAGAACCTCAAGGAAGAAAATTTATATATTTTGATTTTTTTTTTGGAACGATGAAATTTTATTAAATAAAAACTAGCAATATGCTAGTAAAAAATTACATAAAAATAATGGGAAATTATGCAAAAAAAACCATTAATGTATAAATTTTTTTTGATTAAGTCCTCATTTCATTTTTTTTCCTGATAAGTTCTCGAACTATTTAAACTTTTTAAATTCACCTATTAACTTGTTATAATAGGTAAACATGCTTAAACCTATTGTGTAAAACCATCAAAATATAAAACTTTTTTTTATCAGGTCCTCCACTAATTTTGTTGTTGTTGTTAATATTATTATTATTTGTAATCTTTTAATTATAATAATAATACTTATATACGATTTTATTTTTTCATAAGATTTAATTTATTTTTTTTGTATTTACTTTGGATATTTATTTATGTTTATATTACGATTATATGATATATCTTTGTTTATTTATGATTATTATATAAAATCTTTTGATTTTCAACTTTTCGATAAAATAAAACGAACCATCCTTTTTTTATTTTTTAAAACTTTTAAAAACGACGATGCCTTCCGATTTAATTTTCCAATCATAAATAAATAGTTGTAGCAATTTTCGTTTCAAAAAACGGAATGGATTACAGAATGTACCGTTCGAAAAAATTAAAAATCTACCAGTCATAGTTTTTCGTTCGGAAATATTTATATACGATCAAAACTTAAAAGTGGATTGATTGGTCATTTTTTCTAGATCGAAAAAAATAAAAAAAATCAGAATAGTTATTGCTATTTTAAGTTAATGGTTCATCGTTTTTATGTATCGTAAATAATGAGGTGTAACAATTTTCGTTTGGATAAATGAAATGAGTTGTAGTTTTATACATTCGAGAATTTAGAAATCAAAATGAATAATACATTTATCCATTTGAAATAATTAAAAGTTAATTGAAATTCTTTTTATTCGGAAAATTAAAAATCGAATCGGAACCGATCAAAAAAATATAAATAGTCCGTCTTCTTTTATCGAAAAGTAGAAACTCAAAAGAGTTAATATAATAATACTAAATAAACAATTATATGATATATAATCATTAATAAATTATAGTAACATTAAAGTAATTTAATAATCCAAAGTAAATATAAAAAATAATTTTAAATCTTAGGACAAAATTAAAATCGTAAATAAATAGTTTTTAATTTAATTAAAAATGTTCACTTATAATAATTATAATAATTTATAATAACAATAATAATAATAATAATAATAATTACAAAATAAATTTGAGACTTAATTTAAAAGTTTTAAACTTTGATGATTTTTTTACAAAATAGATAAAACACGGTCACCTGCTTAGCAGATTGCAAGTTACCTTCAAACTGATTATATGAATTTTAATTGTTAGCGACTTATTAGAAAAAAAATGAAATGAGACTTAATCGAAATTTTTTATACATTTAGGTTTTTTGTATAATTTTCCCAATACATGAGTTTTATAACCATCCAACCCAATTTGTTTTGATAGAATTACTTTATGAATAATCCAAATAAAAAAGCCTAAGAAATAATCCTATCAGCCCAATCTGACTTTTTTATGTTTCACATAGTTAAAATTTACGTCGTTCCTGACGTTCGTATAACTGAACAACAGGTTAACACTACCGCCTCTAAACATCTATGTTGTCACTCATTAAACTTAGAAACAACTCATCTCACATTGATAAGATGACAACAGAGAATCTAGATCCCTAACAAAGAGGAAACAAAGAGTCATATGTCAATCACCACCTAGCAAGAAAAGAACAGATGATCCACTAGCTCTAGAAATGAATCACATATCGGGCACATTACCAACTGAAGATCAATACCCATATCATCAGGGTTCACTCAAGAAGAAAGTTTATTTAAACTGCTCCGTCGTGCAAGAACATATACTTTAATCGGAGCCAAATTATTCGGCTTGGGTATGTTGAGTGTCTGGGTGTCAATATCAAGTGTACGACTGTTGATATATGATCTAGTAGACGCAACTGAAAATTCCCACGAACCATCTAAACTCCAACACTATCGGTCACCTTGTTCTGAAAGAATAACCAATTTCAATACATTTGACATTGCATCCCACTATTTAAATTCCGTCCCACCTTTAGGAAGCCGGCTACATGATGAAGAAAACAAGATTTGTTAGATTTTTATGTCCCGTTTTAGGCCATGTTTGTTTTTCATTCAGACCCTCTTAAAAGGGTCTGAAGTCTAAATTTCAGATCTGAAATGAATTAAGACTGTTTGTTTAGTTTCAGAGTTAAGAGGTTCAAACCTCTGAATTTACCTCTTAAGTTTAAGAGGAATGTTTGGGTCTGAAAAAAGTTAAGAGGTTTCTTTTTTTTATTTTTAGTTTACAAACCCTAAAACTATTTATTATATTAGTTATTATAATTTAAATTATCTTTTTTTGAGGTGTTTATTAAAATATAAGTTCAGTTAATTCGAAAAATATTTGTCATATTAATTATTATAATTTTATTTTATTTTTATAAATAAATCGACTATAATATATAATTAATTAGATTTGATATTTTAAAGTAATATTTCTCAGATGTTTTATATTATGAAACAAACAATCTTAAAACCATTTCTTAATTTCAGATTTCAGATCTTAAGACCACCTCTTAATTTCAGATGTGGTTTTCAGACTTCAGACATTTAACCTCTTAAAAAACAAATACCACCTTAGTTATTATTTTTTATATCAAGTAAACATATACTTTTAAATGCATCTTCCTTATTATTAGTTAATCATATGACCACTTGCAATTGTTAGAATCCAATATAATATACCAATTAAATTTATGAAAAATACTTAAGGAAATATAATTGTTAAATAAAAAACTATAAGAACTCTATGAATATTTGTTGATTAACAAAATCATTTATTGATACATCAAGGATTGTTTTATTTCAAGTTTAACCACATGAAACCAATTACCCAACTAATTGATTACCTAAGTTGGATGAAATTTAAAAATATAGTACACAAATAGGAAAAATTATTTAGTGACCAAATGGATTCTCAATTACCTATTTTTTGGTTTTTGATTAAGTCAGGTCCTGTTTGAACAGTTTTACACACCCTTACTTTAGACCACATAAGTGAGATATATATCAATCAGTTCGTTAGGTAACCCATAACCCTTACGTTATATTTTTTTTCTATTGAAGTCATTAAAATTATAATATGTAAAACAGATGACCATCTTAAATAAAAACGTCGTTAGATAGAAGTGAGAAAGCAAGGAAAGAAGACATCTTTTCAAGTGTGCACTGTACAACACTTATCGATTCTATGGTTTGCTAATAATCGGTAGTCGGATCTCCAAATTGATTGTTCTATAGGGATCGTTAATCTTCTATCATGTGTTTCTGGATAATGTAATATGATGTATTATGGTTGTAGTCGTGTGTAATTTTAGGCTTGTCCCTTTGTGACAAGTTATGTTGGTTGTATTTTAGTTGGGTTCTTGATAAATTTACCTTTAGAAAAAAAAATGAAAAAAAAACATAAATTTACTTTTATGTGAACGACAAATTAGCCTACTCCTACTCCAATAACTTACTTTCTTCATTTAAATTTCAAATTGCCTCTGATGGAAGTTGAACTCGTGACCTCTCAATTACATATCACTCTTATACAAAATGGGCTATGCATAAATTTACTTGCATTAAAGGGTTTAAAAAATAGGGGGAAAAAATCATAAAATACATTTGTATTTAATGATGTCAACGGAGTCCACGTAACAAATAGTAGTACGGACAGTTGGTAAACGAAGCAGACTAGAAGACTATTTCAAACAAGGTGGTGACAGTCTGGATGATCGATCTTTATACCGGTTTGACAATTATATAAACTAGGTAAATTTTATCCACGCGTTGCAGCGGAAAATAAAATAATTTGTACAATAAGAAGACAAATTTTGAAAACATATGCATAATATTGCAACCCTGTGTTCTCGGATTAGGAGTGGAGAAGAAAGAAAAAATACGAAGGAAAGAAAGGATAAAGCCTCCTGTTATCGGATTAGGGGTGGAGAAGAAAGAAAAAATACGAAGGAAAGAAAGTTTTAGGAAGAAATATTTATATTGTTAATATATTGCCGACGGAATGAAGAAAAAAAACGACATTATCATCTCATTCGTTGAAATTAAATCAACTTTTAATATCAACTGTTTAAAATGTTAAGAGTGACCTTAAGGTTTGTGGTTCGACTGTCATTGTAGACAAAAGTATAATTTTGGAACTAATATTAGATAAGTGCATTGTTGATGCTTATCTTTATTTTATTTTATTTTTTTATGATTTTCCATTTTCAGTTAGCTAATTTCAACGTTAGCTTAAATAACTTGAACTTAATATCTTCAAATGTGATAATGTATTTTTTACTCTAATACTATAATTTAGTACATCATAAAAATATTACAAAACAATTTTACTGAATTTTATAACGTTTCAATTAATTAAATATTTAAATATTCTTCAATTCTATCACAAAAAATAAATATTATAAAATAGTTTTTTGGTAAGGTCATGGTAGAAATTTAAAGATTTTTTGAATTCAATAATTAATTTTGAGCACGTTACTTTGATAATTATGTTGATTAATTACCAATTAAATCTGTTAAAAATTAATGTCTTTAAAAAAATTTAAAACAACTTATGAAAACTAAACATTTTAATTATTTATTCGTTTTAGGATTAATATTATTAATATTGAGACTTATTTTAATTTAAATCGGTGATAAATTTTTTTATTATAAAAATAATTTAAATAATGTAAAATAGTTATAAATGAAAAAAAGTAATCACGGTTATAAATATGTAACATAGTTGCATAACTATAAATATATCAATAAGTATAAAATTCATTTTTAACTTTATAGAAATAAATTTGTAATAACAAACAGGAAATTTTTACAAATGAATAATTAAAAAATATCAAATTATAAAATAAATAAATTCATTCACAAGATCTATGATGTTGCTCCTTTTGAAAAACAGTCTTATAATGTTGTCTTATACATGTCTATTCAAAAATATATATGTGAATGAACATTCACATTAGGGTACGCTGGGTACGCTGGAATCTCATAGGTACGCTGATGAACCTGATTATAATATATATAGGGAGGTTCAATGGAAAACCATCATGCACCTGAAAACTTGTGAAAACCGCACTGCACCATCACAAATGCATCAAATTCCCCGCGTGATGCATCAAAATCCTGCGTGATGCATCAAATTTCCCGCCTGATGCATCAAAATCTCACGTGATGCATCACCTTATTTACGATCATGCCATCGCTTTTTTCATGAAATGCACCAAATCGGACGGTATCTGTAGGTTTCCATAGTTTTCACGTGCATAGTGGTTTTCCATTGAACCCACCCCTATATATATATTCATTATTTCAAAGATAAATACATTTTATTATTTTTAAAATAAAATAAAAGATAATTACAATTCGTTATTTCTAATATTTATAAATATCAATAAATAATTAACTCTATCCACTATTTGACATAAAATAGATAGCATCACCACATTTCATCTAAAAAAATAAATGCATATTACTATTTTTTAAAATAAAATAAAAGATAAATAAATTCATCATTTCAAATATAAATACATTGTATTATTTTTAAAATAAAATAAAATAAAAGATAAATACAATTCATTATTTCTAATATTCATAAATATTAAAAAAAATTAACTCTATCCATTATTTGACATAAAATATTAAAATAGAAAATATTACAATTGAAAGAAAAACAGATAATATAAATGAAGAACGTTTATCGTAAGTAAAGATTATAATATATTGTTGATAAAATCATAATTCATAAAATTTTATTTATCGTCATAATTTCAACTTATATCGCCTAAATATATATACAAATTTAGTAATAAAAAACTTACAAGAATGTTAATAAATTAACTACTAAATATGTATATATGAATTTAATGTAAACAATTACTCCCTCCGTCCCAATTTAAATGTCCACTGGACAGAAAACACACAGTTTAAGAAAAAGTGGATAATTATTGTTTTCTTTATACTAAAATGACAATTTTACCCTTATTTATCTATTTGATCATATTTTGAAAATTACAAACATAAGCCAATTTATAAATTATTATAATCTACTTTTGGAAGTAGACATTTATTTTGTGACAATTTAAAATAGAAATATGGACATTTAAATTGGGACGGAGAGAGTATTTATTAAAAATTATCAACGTATCAACGTGGGATCATAAACTAATATACATTATATTATTATAAGCAATTGCAAAAAATTATAAGTTTTTAAACGAAACAATCCGGACAACGTTTGAGTAAAATATTAGTTTTAATTTATTAGATTGGTCAGGTTAAACTATCAAATTTAAGTACTTAACTTAAAGTGATACAAATAGTACTTGAATATAATAAACTATGATATTTATGTATAAAAATTAATTATTTAAAAAAATTAAGTTAAGGACATGTCTCTTTATGATTTATGAATTTATTTTTTTCGAATCCATCAATTACTTAACAATCAAAACTAAAATTCCATTTCAAAGTTGCAAACACCATATTCTATCAATGGTTGATATTTGATAATGTTCATTTTTTATTGGACTATTGACAATTGAGCATTTGGTTTAGTTTCAAAATGATCATAGATAAAAGTTGGATTTGATTTATTGAGCTAATGGGTATATAGTTTGTAATAGATTTAGGATGTTTATTTATTATTTGCTAATTATTTATTTGTAATGTAAAAATAAATATAAATACACTATGAATTTATTTGTTTGATTTGAGATTATAAAATAATTTAATTGAAGTAGTTTAACAAATATGTCAAACTTGAAAGATCACCTGTGGCACACTTCAAAACTAGTGACATACACGTGCATTGCTCGGGCGGTTTATTTTAAATTTATATTTTTATTAAAACAATCATGCAATAAAAATATATTCTTTTAAATAACTAACGTTAATACTTAATACTACCATACACACTTATGTTTGAGGTTTACAAACACCTAATATTATTGTGCGTTGATTGGGACTAGGCTACATTTTTGTTTAGGAAACTTGTATCAAAGTAAAATTTATGATAAAAAAAATTAATACGTGTACATGATAGAATGAAAATATATCATTTTACCATCAAATAATAATACACAAACTCATATACACAAAACATTAAGTACACCACGTAAGAATCAGGTTCATCAGCGTACCTATAAGATTCCAGCGTACCCAGCGTACCCTAATGTGAATGATCATTCACATATATTTTTTTTGAATAAACATATATAAGACAACATTATACTTTTTTTCAAAAGAAGCAACATCATAAATCTTGTGAATGGTAAAAAAATCATGTGAATGGTCATTCACACCATTCACATTGTGTGAAATGACCATTCACATGGATGACCATTCACATAAATATGCATTGAGCATTCACGTGATTTTTAAGGACACAGAATTATGAATGTATGTGAAATTCATATATCATGCGTGTAACATTAAATTAAACATAGTTATGAGAAAAAAATTTAAAAAAAAAAAGTTTTTAAGGTTGGTACCTTCGGGTGCACTTGATTTCGAGAGGTACCTTTTTGAACCTGAATCCCCCATGTAAAATACATAATTTTATAATAACAATATCATCAACTAATAAATATGCTTTCAAGCAAAACAATTTATCATAAAAAAAAACTTTATAAATCTCAATAAAATTATATTGAAAACATTTAATCGTTCAGTATCCAATTTCATTAACTGAAAAATCATTTAAATCATTTAAATCATTGTACAATCATACTTGTTTATCACTTCGTTATCACTGGTGATATTCGTTTTTCTTTATAATAGGTTGACAAAAAGTACATGTTAATTTGAAAGTTTAATACATAATGAAATCATGATAAACTTATAACGTGATAAGACAAGATCTACATACTGTAAAAGCTTACAAAGACGATGTAATTTTTTACTTTTAAATAATGATTTGTTTGATGGAGTCGTCATTATTAGTCTAGGTTTTGAGTTTCTTCTGGTATCATCATGATTTTTGTTCTTATGTTGAAATAAACATGACTAACTATATTTAAAAACTACAAAAGTA
>JAANYP010000199.1:714426-806926 GCA_020465985.1 Centrapalus pauciflorus
GTACTCACACGAACCATATTCTATATATATATATATATATATATATATATATATATATATATATATATATATATATATATATATATATATATATATATATATATATATAATATAATAAATTAAAAGGTAAATGTATAAATATTATTCTTTTTTTAAACAAAAATATACAAGAATGATGTTATTTTCTTATATTTTTTTTAAACATTTATTATATTATATGATAATTAATAAGTTAGTAGAGTATTAGATTTTGTTTGATTTTATCTGAATTTAAAAGTAGATTATATTAGATTTGGATAGATATAATTTAAATTTTTTTTTATTTTTAAAACCTATAAATGTCATGTGTCGAGTCATGATGATGACACGTGGCTTCACAATAATGAGTATAGATACTTTGTTATTATTATTTATAGATTATAGATTGGAAAAAACAAATTTTAAAAACAAATTAAATGCCAAAATTATAAGGTACACGTGACAATCTCAGGTGAAGCCAAGTGGCGCTCTATCTAGATGCCACATGACATCTAGTTACTCTTATAATAAAATAGATAGATTCAGTCGTCTATTTGAATCTGTATGATGATGGATTCAGATATTGGAAAATGTGGATTAGTCGACCCAAAATCAATCATCACATTTAAGGCATTGTTTGTTTACTCTTAATGGAATCATTAAGGGGTCATTTTACCTTTGAATGACTTCTTAATGATTCCATTAAAAAGTAAACAAACAACCCCTAAAAATGACTAGAACTTCGTATGAAGCTTGCCCTGGACCTCCGGTTCGTGGTGGTTTTGACTTTTGACTTTTGACTTTTGTGCATGTGTATTTATATTTTTAAAGACGATATAAATACTTATTCAAAACTACAATACTTAATTAGACAAACTGTACAAAATAGCAACATATTGTACGTGAATTTTTTATTACAACAACCTACCAAAAATTTCGTCCAAAATAGCATCTTACCATCTGATTTTTTTATTAAAACATTGAACTCTAGATAATATTTCCATAATAGTAACCCTTGGTGACTGGGCATGGTTTGGTGCTGACTAGGCGCCAACGTAAGTTGTCATGTTAGCATCAGGTCTGCTTAAAATAGCAACGTATTTACAAAATAACAATGTTTCTCATAAAATAGCAACGTACTGCGTAAAATTGATGCATAGTATTTTTATAATCTTTAACCTAAATTTATTTTAGATTATTATTGTTGTTGTTATTATTAAAACCGAAAAATGCTTGTAACTTTTTTTCAATCGGTAAAAAATTAAAAATTCGATGTTTTCATCAATTTTTCCGTTCGAAGTATAAAACGAATTTATTTTCTTTTTCCATTCGAATAAATAGAGAACTGAAATATTTAGTCATTTGCAATTTTTAATTTTTTTCAAACGGAAAAAACAAATATCCATTAGCATTTTAAACTTTTCGAAACGGGAAAAATCAACGAACCATTATGACTTTTAATTTGTTCAAACAAAAAAAAAGAACCATTTATATTTTTTCAATTTTTCCAAACGAAAATAATGATGAATTGTTTTGATTTTCAATTTTTTTCGAAGGTAAAAGACGAAGGCAATTTCCTTTTATAATTATTTCTCACAGAAAAATATGATAAACCAATCAAACTTTTAATTTTTCCTATCGAAAAAAATGACAAACATTTTCGGTTTTAATAATAATAATATTTAGGATTGAAAATATATAAAATTAATACATTGCTGTTTTGTGTAATACGATACTATTTTATAAGTACGTTGTTATTTTACGCAGTACGTTGCTATTTTGCGCAAACCTGATTCTGATATGGCAGCTTACGTGGATGTCTTGTCAGCACCCAACCACACCCAGTCATCAGGGGTTGTTATTATGAAATGATTTTAAGAGTTTAATGTTTTAATGATGTTGTTTTGAACGAAATCTTTGGTAAGTCATGTAATAAAAACTTTACGTACTCTAAGTTAATATTTTGCGTAATTTTCCCTACTTATTTTGTAATAAATCTAAAGAGTTGTTTGACGTTAATACGGGCCGAAGACAAAGGCCCAAGATTTATACAAGAGAAGGCCCAAATATTGAAACCTTTTTGTCCAAAATTAAAACCCAAATACTTTTATGCATAGGCCCAATCTAAGCAAGTCTTATAAGTTATAAAGAGGCCCATAAATCTAAACTTTTATTTTTGTCTCATTTTCAATATACAGGCCTAAACCCTTACATATATTATTGGTTGTAAAAAACATATTAAACTTATACTTCTAAAAATTCATCTCCTCTAAACAATCTATCACAGGTCACTTTCACATTAAATCATAAAAATGAATATAACTTAGTATTTCACTAAAAATAAAATAAAAGGTAAATGAAATTTGCTATATGTTTTTCAATATAAATCATCAATTAAAAGTAATTCTAACCCTTACACTTATTCCATCTAAACTTATGTACATATTTAATTTAAAAAAACTATTTTATACGTTTTTCTACTTAATAAAATATAATAAAATGAATATACATTATATAACATGTATTAATTTTTTTTAAAAAGTTAAAAGTGTTCAGTAAAAATACAAATCTTATTAATTTATTATTATAATATCAATTAAAATATCAATTTATATCACTTATAATATATAAATTTATATACGAAAAAGTTTATAAGAAAATCATCAAAAAATAGTTACTATTCATATCGATTTATAATGCTTAAAAAATTAATATTACAAATAATTAATATTTGTATGTTTTAAGTTTTATTGTATTTATATTTTAGGGTTAATATTAAAAAAACTCAATCAACTTTTCTTATTTTCTCAATTAGTCCATAAACTTTTTTCCTAATTGTTTAGGTCCCTAAACTATGTTTTGTTTTATTCAAAAATATATATATTTGACCAGCTACCAGATTAGCCGGTAAACACAACTGATAAAATAATAAATTTAAGGACTTAATCGCTAAAATATGAAAAGATTGTGAGTTTTTTCCAACATTAATCAAGTAAAAAAAATATAAGGTAACTTGTTTGGCAACCGGTCAAACATGTCAAATATATATTATTGAATAAGACAAAAATATTTTAGGGACTTAAACAATAAGAAAAAAAGTTTAGGGACATAATCACGAAAATGAACAAGGATAACAAGGTTCATAATAACCCGATATTTTACATATAAATTTTTTTGATAAAAATATCTACGTAATACGTTGATCTAACAAGCTGATTTATTATATATATATTTTAAATTTATATTACTAGCGAAGGAGTAGACAAAATGTAACGTAGAGTGGCGTGTAAGCTAAAATGCTTATAAGATCAAGATCCATCCACCTTCACAATTCATATTTTATCAACATTCCCAATATTATATGTGCAAGCATTTATGTACATTTCATGCAATGAATGATTGTACCGTGTAATATTAACCGTCACAGATTGAGTGAAACTAGGGCCGGTTTTGATGTCCAGGACAAAATAAAAGAATAATGTCCTCTACAAAAATTAAACATACAATATGCTATTTTCATTTACTTCAGTATTTTTTTACATCAATTAGAAGTCTTATTAAAGATCCATGTAAAAATTGTGCAAGCTCTTGTCTTTCCTTCTTTTTCTATTTAAGGCATCTGAAGACTCTGATGATCAATAATTGCTGATGATACCAATCGATAATTATTAGAATCATTAATCTTACATGTTTTTCATACTTATCAAGTACAAATTGATCAAATTTGTTCAATGTTTATTTCCCTTAGTAAACTTTGAGAGCATATTACTAGTTAAACGAAAAATCATATATAAGATTTGACAGAAAAAATTCCTTAGATTTTTCCTTTTATACCTAAAAACTTGACATATCAGGTCCATGTAGTTTTACAAAGTAAACCAAATTGACAAATGTTAAGAAGATGATGATGACAAACAGGGATGGCAATGGGGCGGGGCGGGACGGGGATCTCAGTTCCCATCCCCATCCCCGCTTCTTAATTCTCTCCCTCATCCCCGGCCCCATCCCCATCGGGGAATGAGTTTCCATCCCCATCCCCGTACCAATCGGGGAATCGGGTTTTTCAAGTTCCGAAAAGATTATTAAATTTTAACTATAAATATTAATTTAGTAGAAAAAATTATGTAAATAAACTTTAACAACAAATCAATTCAAACATATCTGAGTTATTTACATATATAGTTTATAATTTATAATGAAACTAAAACAAAGAAATGTTTGCAAAAGATTTATAAAACCACTAAAATAACAAAAAATAATAGTATTTTAAACTATAGAAAAGTCATATACAATGATATTTAATATATTATATAAAACGTAATGAATAATTTACATTGTAAAGTTAAATGTATATAATATTCTATATTAAAACATAAGACATAACCGGGGTCGGGGTCGGGGTCGGGGTCGGGGACTAAAATGTCTTCCATCCCTGCCCCATCCCCATTATTTTAAATCGGGGATTCCCCATCCCCGATCAACTCGGGGTCGAGTTACGGGTTTCCCGTCGGGTATGAGTTTTCTTGTCATGCCTAATGACAAATGATATAATTAGATGTTGACAAATGGTGGATGAAATTAATTTTATTAAGTTTCATAGGTTTTAAAAATAACAATTTATATTTATCTTTCATTTTATTTTATTTTAAAAATAAAAAATTGTGTTTAATTTTTCTAGTGAATTATTAAGCTGACACATGACATTTATGTATTTCTTTTTATCATATATATAGAATATTAATACTTAATCTCAATTCATATGATTTTAATTCATATAACTGTTATCTACCATTTATAAATCTATAAAACATTTACTCGTTTGAATTTTAGTATAACAATTTCATTAATGACGAAATAAAATAATTATTTTCTAAAAAGTTTAAAATTTTAAAAATATTTTTTAAAATAATTTATTCTACTAATAATTATGAATTTGAAGTACAACCGAACTATATAACATATATTCAATACTAGATTCCGTTCAAAGGTATCAATGAAATATTGGTTACGATTAATTTTTATAACATGATTTTTTTTTTAACAAGGTTCATTCTAATCGTTTCGTCTGTTTGATCCGTTGGATCAAAATTATCACTTCTACCAAAAGGCCCAATCCAAATTGGATGTTAGTAACCTGTTCTAGTGTAAAATATAAACTCTTATCATGTTGATGGGTTTTTAAAAGAAAACCTAAATTTATGAAAATCAAAACACATTAAAATAGCTTCATAATCTGTTAATCTATTCAATTTTGTAAAGAGAAAACAATGACAATATACACCTATGAAAGAGAGATAACACAAATATTTTTTTTATAAACGTTAAATGTCACATCCTTACTTTAACCACGCTTGCTTATCCCAGGAATAATAATAATTACATAAAGCTAAATAACATATTACAATAAGTCATGCACTACACGTGCTACAAGGTTACAGTACTAAGCTATTAAAACATCACAACATACATAAAAGCAGCTACCCAGAACCCAAGGCATCATAAAGCTATACCACAAGCTGAAAGTGAGCTAAGTCCTCTGGGTTGATCAGAAAATAGACCTAAGCAGAAGGTCCAGCTTGCTCTTTACCTTTTCCTGTAAAAATTATGAGTAGCAACTGTAAGCTAATTGCTTAGTGAGTAAACAGATATTCATGAATGCATGTAAAATATGTGGCGAAAGTGCCTATAAAGGCTTGTTATGCTTGCTTGCTTGCTTAATTACCCAGAAAGAATGCTTGCACAAATGAGACATTTAACGCAGAAAGGAGATGCCACCACTAGGGGTTACCGCTTCCGATGATCAGTCGGTGATACGGGGCTAGCTACCCGCATAATGCTTGGGATAGTGGTGAGCATCGGAATTGCTTGCTTGCTAAGTATAATGCTTATGAATATGCACAAAGAAACGCTCAAACAAAGTTTGCTGTATAGTATGCAGAATAATAAGCAGATAGCAAATAAATATGCACATTAATAGATAAGATGTAAGATCCGGCTAAGCTGGGCACCGCCTGTACCACAGTGTTCGCCTTCACTCACAAAAGTCTATTGAATTCCAATGAAGTCATATAGAAGCAAATTATGTCTCAATTTCATATAAAACATGTAAACAAGAATAACTGTTACTCACTGTACTGCTATGCTTGCACTGACTTTTCTATGCTTTATATTGCTCTGAAATGCTTGCACTTGCTTATCTAGGCTTTAATATTGCTTTTGGCTTTGGCTTTGCTTAACTGACTTGAAAGTTTGCTATCTGGGCTTTGACACTTTTAAATAGACTTTAATACATTCTGGCACTGGCTTTATCTCATAACTCAACTATACGCTTTAATTTAATAACGAGCTTGCAACGATGTGTCTGTAATCAATATTACAGATTACATAATAAATCAATAAAACTAGCTCATACTTTAAAAGACCTTGAATATGAATTATTGCCAAGTGTTCGTAACTTTTAATAACAATTAAGTTTCGCCAGTGGCCACTTAATTATATTTTAGCATTTATTTACGTATATAATCATTCAAGAACACACATATACCAATTTGCCACATATATTAAACATATATGTCAATTATATGAAAACGGTTGATTAAAGTAATTTGTATCAATTCAAAATAGAAAGTATATTGCTATATCTAATCAATTAATCACAATTATATGCAATGGAAAATCATTTCTTTAATCTTAGTTTATATATTGTTATGGTTGGTTTTTGTTGTATATATATATATATATATATATAAATATATAATGTTATTTCTGATGCGTACCAAACACACAATACTCAATACAAATGCTTTTGTTTTGTACTTATCTTCACACACATGCATGCATACAACCTATACATATATGTGTGTATATATATATTTCAGTATGTCTCTGTATTTTATTTTTAATAGTCTCGTTAAGTTGAAAGTACCGAAACCTTTAAAAGGTTTCGGTAATGGCATCTTGGTTTCGGTAGGCTTTAAATTTTTTTGGGGTTTCGGTAGGCTTGTTTCGGTATATACCGAAACCTTTATGGTTTGGGTATTATGTTTTCTCGCTTTCGGTACCACCGAAATCCATGGAGATTTCGGTATCTCAAGTATATTATGGAGGTTTCAGCATAAGGTTCGGTTTTGTGTGTACTCTCGGTAGTTATCAAAGGTTTAGGTATATACCGAAACCTTGCATGGTTTCGGTATTGGGAAGGGGAGTTTCGGTACTCATCTTCAAATGCTTTCGGCAGTTTTCGGTAGCTTCTCACTGGGTTCGGTACATGGGTTTCGGTATATGTAAATGATTCTCGGTACTATACTTGCTTGGTTTCAACTCATATACATGTATTTGTCTCGGTATAAGTTTCTCCCTGATTTCAGTATTATCGGTATCTCTTTTTCATGCAAACACACCCACGACACACACACTGCACTTATAATTTCTTTCTTTGTCTAACTTCCAATACAAAATTTACAAAGATTTAAAGGAGTTTGAATGCTCATAACATATGTGTACATCAATTTGATTTTTTTGAAAACCCAAGAACCGTGGGTTATATTGGGACCAAAAAGAACAAGTTTGAGTTTGATTATTTACCTTAAATCTTTGTAGGATATTGTTGCTTTGAGGCTTTCTTGTAACTTTCTTGACTTTAAATCTTGATTTCTTGTTGGATTGGTGATGGCTTGATGTTGTTTGAAAGATTTCTTGATTTTAAATCTTGCTTTTGGTTGCAAGATTTGGCGATGTTATAAAGATTGTGTGGAACCCAAATTACTCCCATTTGGGGTATTTATAATTCCTCAACTTTTCGTATTTCTTATTTTGGCCACAAAATTTTCATTTTTCTCAATCTTTTTAATATTTGAACATATACTTTATAAATAATTCATTATCATATTTTTAACTTTAACCAAATAATTTCTAATTACTAAATTGCAAGATTTAGCAATTAATTTTATTAAAATTACCAATTACATCTTTAAACGCAAATTTCAACATAAACACATGAATTAGAAAGCAAGGTGTTATATTAAAAGAAAATAGTGTTTTGATACATCATATTGTCTTTTAATGAATCCAAAATATATTATCATAAAATCTAAAATGCTGAAATACATTCATGAATAAGCTTAAAAATATAATATGTATGATAATATAAATGATAAAAGAATAAAATACGTTATTATAAATAGTATATATATAACATAGGTTAATGTTAATCTTTTAAAGTTTTATTACTAATTTAATATATATATATATATATATATATATATATATATATATATATATATATATATATATATATATATATATATATATATATATATATATAGAGAGAGAGAGAGAGAGAGAGAGAGGGAGGTTCAATGGAAAACCAACATGCATCGGAAAACCTTGGAAAACCTCCATGCACCACCACAAATGCATCACAATTCCCACGTGAAGCACCAAATTCCCGTGTGATGCATCGACTTTCTGCGTGATGCATCACCTGATCCAATGGCTATAAAGTGGTTCCCGGGTTTTCCGATGCATATAGGTTTTCCATTGAACACACCACTATATATATATATATATATATATATATATATATATATATATTAATATTTTTAAAATTTGGGTTCAAATCAACGTAAGGTTTACAAAATGTTTTTATTTATGAGAAATATCTATGATTTTGATAGCAAATTGCCAAATAATTAAAAATGACAAACCTTTATCTCTTGACTTTTTAACCCAAGTCATACCATGATCTTGTCGCTTAGTTTTTAAACACATGTTCAAATCATGGGTGGCTTGGGTTAAAATTCAAACGACAAATGTTTGTCATATTTAATCATTTGGTAAGATGCTGCGAAAATCATAAATAATTTTTCCACATAAAAACATTTGGTAAATCTTATGATGATTTTAAACCGAATATTCAAAAAAATTATAAATATATAATTAGTAATAAAACTTTAAAAGATCTACGGCAATCTATTTTATATTTATACTATTTATAATGACGTATTTTATAGTTTTAACGTTTATAGTATTTTGTATGTTATATATTTCATGAATGTATTTAAGCATTTAGATTCATTAGATGACAATATAACATATCAAAATACTCTTTTCGTTTTAATGTTAATAAAAAAATTATTTTTGTTATCTCTCTTTTATGGGTGCATATTGTCGTTGTTTTTCTCTTTGACAAAATATGAGCAAAAAATCAGATTATGACCATATTTGAACGTATTCTGATTTTCATAAATTTAGTTTTTCAAAAAATAATAAGTTAAAGATAATGAGAGCTTTATTTTGATGTGTTGTTATCATCAGTAAAAAGATAAAAGTCGTTGTAATTATTGGTAAAAATGATGTGGTAACCTGTTATATCATGTTTCCAGGTTAAAAATTATTATAAATTGATAAAAGTTGTTACTATTAATGTTAAAAAGATATATAATTTGGTTATAGACCGTAAAAATACAAAAAATTATTGTTATTTTTCACACATAACTCAAAAATAAAACATGGGAAACTTTGATTCGATTGAAACAAAATGAGTGAAAAGAAGAGGTGGAAAAGGACTGGACATTTTTACCCACAAACGAAAAGTTAAAAACAGAGAAAGACATGTCCGTCCTTTAAAAGCAAAAGCACAAAAGGAATGTACTATCATCACTGCATAACGTACAGGTCTGCCATGCCATGCATTCATTTCTTATGTTGCCTTTTCATTCCGGTGTTTAACTTATATATTTATATTTATTTGTTTTAAGAAAAAATTTAATATTTGATGGCTTAATTATTTAATAATTATTAAAAGTTCCAATATAATTGTTACAAACTGAAAAATGAAAACATTCGATGATATAATTGATTATAATATATGTTATTACTCAGTGGCGGATCTAGGAAATCTTCACGTTGGGGGCATAGTGTATAGGTGTATTCATCGCTTTCATTTCGAGGATCCTTAACTTAAGTTTCGGGTCTGGTTCTTCCATTTATAAAATCTCAACCGGTTCAACTAATTTAACCGTAACAACTTATCAATTAATTTAACCTACTAAAAACCCCTAATAGTTAATCTAATAACAAACATTCTCAGATTCGATTTTAGCGATTCCAAGACTTTAAAATGAACACAAGACCACATATGATTTTAACACATTAAGCATAAACTTTTATCCTAAATAAGTGATGTTAACACTTAAAATAAAACAATATAACACGTATATGTTATATAATTACGTGAATCGGCTCATTCAAACGAACGGGTGTTGATGATAAAGATGAAACTTTTCCCTAGAAGATTTTCCACCAATTGAATCGGGTGTTGAGGATGAAAATGAAAATTTTCTTTTATAAAATTTTTCAATCTTTATGTAAAAATGATTGAAAAATAAAAATTATTCAATTCAACAACTAGTAATATACTAATATCAATTTAGACCATTTAACAATCATACAAAAAATTTATAAAACTCAGTTCAAGAAATTCACAACAAACAATAAACATAATATCAATGGTCTAAATTCATAAGATCTAATGAATTTAGTCCACTTTTATAATATCTTTCCATCTTTCTATAAAATAAACAATCTTTAGGTGGAGAGATAGGGTTTTTACCTTCTCAACCTGAGAGGACAGAGGAGAGTTCGAGTCTTCATGTATTAGAATGACTAAATGAAATTATAAATAGAAACTACTAACTTGTATATATGTCGGTTCGGTTATCCACCATTTTCTAAAAATAAAACCTAAACCACCCCGTGATGTTTTAGTTTCGGATCAGGCAGTTCGGTTCGGTTCGGTTTCTCAGTTTTCCGGTTTTTGTTTGAACACCCTTAATAACGTTGACACTAGTAATAAAATAAAAAATATGTTACCGTAACTAATAATTTTCATAATATATTGAGACTCTGATTTCTGCTTTAACATTTAACTTGATAAAACAATCAGTTTTTTAAATAGTTGAAAATTAATTGGTATTTTTTTTAATAAATAAATACAAATGCTTCAATTTATAGTTCCTAAGATCCCTATCTTGATCTTGAGATTTAAAGATTTTATGATCATAAGTAGGATATCTCGTACTGTAGGATTTTAAGACCTCGATACGATCATAATCTTACTTAATTTAAGTTAATACAAATGCTTCAATCAATAGTTGTTAAGATTCATATCTTGATTTTAAGGTTTAACGATTTTGCAATCATGATCAGCAAAAAATAAGTCGATCATTAGTATATGATGTCTTGTGGATAGGATCTTAGTCTTAGTCAGGATCTGAACATTTACCGTAGGATCTTAAGATCTCAATACGATCCTAATTTTACTTAAGTTAAAATTTCAAAAAATTACAAATGAGTCAACGTTGTTAAATAAAAGGGTTAATTGTCAAAAGATGTAACCAATTTGACCTTTTTATTATTTAAGGTAACAATGTTTGTTTACAATAAAAAAAAATGCTCAAACCTTTATTTGTTATCATTTAAGGTAATTGGTTACCTAAAATCATTAATAAAAAAACAAATATTTTGTTACCTTAAAGGATAAATAATATGTAAAGTTGGTTACCTTAAATGATTAAAAAAATAAAAAATTGCTCCTTCTTTTTATTGTAAATAAACTTGGTCATTTTAAAAGTTTAAATGATAAAAAATAAAATTTTGATTATTTTTTTATCACAAACAAACTTGGTTACCTAAAGAAAAAAAAATCTAATTACCGGTTTTTGACAATTAACCCTAATTTATTATTTGATTTGTACATAATAACATTTTTTATATGACCTTTAAAGTCGATACTTTAAAATTTTAATTGTTTAATGATGTAATAAAATTATCAAAATCATGACCTAAATTAGAATTTATTGAACTATTGTAGCAAAATGTTTGGATTTTAAAATTTCCATGAGTTTGATTTAATATAAATTATAACACATAAAAAAAACAATGTTATTTTAATAAGATCTTAGGATCCTATATCGATCTTACGATCCGATCTTGTAAAGTTAAAAAAATCTTAACTAAGATCTCGATATTGACAATATTGGTTCAAATTCAATTTTGAATGTCATTTCCCTGGTCTTTAAATAAATGTACACAATAAAATAAAATTACCCATATCTTCAAATTATTTACAAAAAAAATAATAATATTAATAATTTAAAAAATATATAAAACTTTATCATGAACATAGCCTTGGCAAAGATTTAGCACTAGTTTGCCTAGATAATCTTGATTTCAAGATTTTGGTCATTTGTGTTTGCATTTTCCTACAAACTTTCTCCAATTCAATCACTCTCCATTGCATTCCTTCTAAATGTGCTCTCATCTTCTCATTTTCATTTACAATATCTAACTTTCCACCATGTGGTACCACTTGTTCAGCATACAGTACAACTTGTTTATGCCTCTCGTTTATCGTTTCGGTTTCCACGGGGGGTTCACGAGGCGGAAGGACATGTTTGTGGAGGTCCATGTTGCGAAAGAGGTTTTCGAGCTTGTTTTGTTGAGCTTTGAGAGCTAATGTCGCATATCTCGAAGGGAATTTGTTGTTTTGAGTAAGATGGTTGCAACTCTCGGATGAAAGTTTTTCGTAGTTTAGCGTGTTGCATATGCTCGTCTTTTCCTCGTCGGTTAACCCCGTGTGGACCTGTATTACGAGAAAAGAAAGCAAAAGATTAATAACTAGTCGAGCATGCCCGACATTCTTTCTCGCACAAGGACTTGGTTCGGTTTCTCGGTTCCAATGCTTTCATTTTTGGTTTCGGTTCAGTCATATTTGGTTTTGTATATTTTTTTCATTGTAAAAATCTGAAAAAATCGAGATCATACTGAAAGGGGAATTGCTCAAAATAGCAAGCAATTTTCTCTTTTTTTAATTATAGCAATCTCGTAAATTTTGTCTCAAATAATGGAATCAACTCTTGGTTTACTCCCGATTATAGCATTTAACCGGCAGACAAGTGAGTTGTTATTTCAAAGAATATATTAAATGGTAAAAGTTAAAACTGATTGCCACAATAATAATAAAAAATTAAAAGTACGTTGTTATTTCAAACAATAAACCCTGTGTATAACCTTTTTTTACCGGTTAACTTTTGTTGTTTAAGATTAAATGCTATAATGGGAAATGAACAAATAGTAGGTTCCTTTATTTGGGACAAAATTTGCGAGAATGTTGTAATAAGAAAAAAGGAAAAAAAAAATGCTTGTTATTTTTAGCAATTCTCCCTCATACCGAATGGATACTATTCGGTTCGATCTTTGTTTCAACATTATTTCTTTCTTTTTTTTTTTTTTCCAGTTCGGACCGTTTTGGACCGTTGCACGCCCCTGCAAGCTCCATAGAGTTTACAGACAAATTGCAAAAAATAGCAACGTACTATAATTTCATTTGCAGTTTAGTCACTATACTTAAAAAAACATTGCAAATAGTATCCCACTTTAGAAAACCGCTATAAAACCATTCAATCGCATTAGCATTTACAAGTTTTCTGGTTAAAACTTAAATTTAGCAATTCAAAAAATTGCTCAAAATAGCAAACATTTTTTTTTATTATAACAATCTCGTAAATTTTGTCTCAAATAATGGAACTAACTTCTGGTTTACTTCCGATCATAGCATTTAACCGGTAAACAACAAGTAGGTTGTTATTTCAAACAATATATTAAATGGTAAAAAATAAAACTCATTGCCATAATACGAAGAAAAAAAAAAAGTAGGTTGTTATTTCAAACAATAAACCCTATATATAACCCTTTTTTATCGGTTAACTTTTGTTGTTTACCGGTTAAATGCTATAATCGGGAATGAACAAAGGGTTGGTTCTTTATTTGGTACAAAATTTACGAGATTGCTGTAATAAGAAAAAAGGAAAAGTTTCTTGTTATTTTAAGCAATTCTCTCTTTGAAAATAATAGGGATTAACTAAGAAATCATAAACGAAAGTAAGTTGCTATTTATTGCAATTTGACCAGTTTTCCCTACCATCAAATGAACAAGTTAGAAAGGAAAGAATTGACATTGTTACCTGAAGATATATGTTAATGGCATGGTAGATTTCGTCATACGATTCTCGAGCGGACTCCGGGAGGGCTGTTACGAGCGCCAAGAACTTGGACGGCTTCAAACGGGGATCGGGAGCCACTTCCGCTATATACGAGTCTAACAATAGTGCAACTTTCTTCAACTCGGATATGGGAACTTCGCGTCCGCCTTTTCCCGTTAAGAAATGCTTAACAAACTGTAAAACCAGATTAATATCATATAGATAGCTCGACCCGTGTGGCGACGGAATGAGAAGATTGTCTAGAGACGCTTGATCCAACTGGGAACCGATCATACGCTCCAAACCGTTCTTGCAGAGCTTTGAAACATTTAAACTCGATGCAACTCGCAAAATCCCGAATAAACACTTGCAAGAAACCGAGCTTTGATCTAACAAACACAGACTATCGATGACCGTTTCTGTTACTTCTCGTTTTTCATCTGAAGTGGCGACGATAAATCTTGATTTTTGATAGTAAAAAAGGAACCTGCTTGCAATGCCGTTATCGAATTTGTGAAGCACCATCGATTTCACCAACAATTTGACCGAATTCGGAGGCAAAAGATTTACCAGATCTTCGAACCACCAGTTTGACCGCAAGAATCCGCTTCTAAGACTCTCGGTGCTCTTACTGTCGGTTGATAACCGAAGGCCAGAGCTCTCAGGTGACGAACTTGAAGGACAAGATGGGGTTGTTTCAGTCGTGAAAACGAGCCTAGCCGCTAACGAATCCAAGCATTTTTGAAGGAATCCCGAAGAACTCGAGATAGGGAGTAAATCTCGACAATTCTTTAAACACGAAAGAAGTTCAGGCCAACTCCAAAACTTGATCTCTTCAAGGGATTTCTCCGTTTGCTCAAGCAAATTATACGACCCACTGATCGTTTCGTTCATTTCCATAAAATGTGCAGCACAGAATAATCGAGGCGCGGTGTAGGGGTTTATATTGATTTTGCCATTGTTGTAGCAAAATCTCGAAACAAGCTCGAAACTTTCCGGGCCTCCTGGAAAGTCATGGAATATCACTTTGAGATTCGGCGTAATGCCTTTGGTTTTTCCTAATAAATTTCTGATTTTTCCACAATATGATGAGATGATTTTCTGCAAAAGTTCATGAAAGAGTCGATATCATACGAAGAACAGTTCCAAGAACGTGATATAACACAAAAAGTTCGACAAAACCGCATACAGAATCAAGAACACAAGAATGCAACTTTGAAAACAAGAATCGATCCGTTTGACCCGAAAAGTCAACTAGTACGTCTAATATCTAATCTTGACACCCTCAAGATTCTAATCAGTAATCACAATACCCTCGTAAGCCTATGCAACTTTGAATCCAAGAAACAACTCGGTTGGCCCGAAAAATAAAAAATGCATCCCTAATCTTGAACACTAGATACACCCCGTTTGACCAAGAAAGTCAAACACATCCTTTTCGACGAAAGAATACACGATCACAACAAAAAAAGAGAATTCGCCAATTCGGGCATACATCAAATTCACGAAACTATGCAAATACGAATCCTAAACACAACTCTTTTGATCAAGAAAAGCAAATACAAGCGATTCGCATCTTAGAAACAGCTCGTACGAGGCTACGAGCATACATTGTACCCAAACGACTTTATTAGCAGATTTTGCACGTTTTTTAGCATCGAATATCTTCGTTACCGTTACCTATGTTTAAATTCAAAATACCCAGTTTGACCAAGAAAGTCAAACACATCCTTTTCGACGAAAGAATACACGATCATTAAAAAAAAAAAGAGAATTCGCCAATTCGGGCATAGATCAAATTCACGAAACTATGCAAATTCGAATCCAAAACACAACTCTTTTGGTCAAGAAAGGCGAATACAAGCGATTTGCATCCTAGAAACAGCTCGTACGAGCATACATTGTATCCAAACGACTTTATTAGCAGATTTTGCACGTTTTTTTAGCCTCGAATATCTTCGTTACCGTTACGTATACTTAAATTCAAAACATTTTTCGATAGGAATGTGAGATTTATACAATAACTACACAAGGGAACTTTTGCAGTGCATTAAAAACACCACAAAAGGTAATGAAGTTATGAAACAAGAAAAGAAAATTGGTATAAAGTAGTAAAAATAGGACCATTTTTCCTGCAAAAGAATGGTGAGATGTCACTGTAAGCAATAAATTGTTTGTAGGGTAAAGAATCTTGCATATTTCAGCATAGGACAGATTGTAATAAATACCACCGTCTTTTTATTTTACTTATTTTTATAATTTTGTCACCCAACTTTAAAAGCCGGTGCTAGAAAGGTAACGTACTTATGACTTAATTCTACTTCAGGTAACGAACTAAGTTTGTCTTGATACAAACTTTTTATTAAGACAAACTTAGTTCGTTACCTTAAAAAAAACATCCCTAAATACGTTAACTTTTTATGCAATTACCTTGATATCAAGTTAATTTTAATCGGTTTGCTTAATAAACTGTTATAGCAACCAACTTATTTGCTTAATAAATTGTTATTAGCAACCAACTATCACTTTTAATCGGTTTTTACAAAAAATAGTTTTACTTTTACTAATTAGTTCAATATACTAGGAGAAACCTGCTATTTGAACGACGTGTTATCGGACTTTAAAGATCCGGTCACCAAGTGAGCTACTATTAGTTTAGCAACCAGAAAAAGTGATGTAGCGTTTTGAAAACTAATAATCAGATAATAATTGTAACAAAAAGTGCACCAGAAATGTAGCGTTTGGTTTAGACACTGCTATTTGCTATCATAATTATCAAATAATCAGTCTTTAATATGTTTGGATTTGCGTTTTAACTTGTAAAATGACCTAACAATCACTTTTAAGCAAATAAGCTACATTTTTTAACTTATATAAAAGTGTGGTAGGATTAACTCTAAAGAAAAATAATCAGTTGTTACCGTATGCAATCCAAACACTTTAAACCAATTACTTACATTATTGTAATGTAATAATCTAACAATCTCTGTCATAACACAAAATCAAACACCCTAATAAAAAACTTATTATACTAGCACATGATAAGATTAACGAAAACATAATAGTTTGTTACCCAAATTAACAACGAAGTAATAGTTTGTTGCCATACAAGTCAACTGACCCAATAACATAAAAGCAAAAGTAAAATAAATACTAATAGCAATTTGTCCTGGGACAAAAAATGTTCTCACTTACACCATAATTATGAAGATCTGCTAATATCGTTATCCTGGGGCCAATGTCACTTGGTACCCACATGATAAATTCATCTTAGGTGAGAAAAGAAGCTTCAAGATGATACCCACCCCACCCCACCCTACCCTACCCTACCCTACCCCACCCCACTCCACTGCCCACACCCACAAGACATTGATGAAGAATAACTATTAACTATATCAACACAGCTCACAGCAAGACTAATAAATATG
Organism: Centrapalus pauciflorus; assembly: GCA_020465985.1. NCBI lineage: Eukaryota > Viridiplantae > Streptophyta > Magnoliopsida > Asterales > Asteraceae > Centrapalus > Centrapalus pauciflorus. The sequence continues at coordinate 731,915 of JAANYP010000199.1, forward strand.
CATACAACCTATACATATAAAACAATAATACAACACATAAACACAGAGAAAATGACACTTTCCTAAATAAATCACAAGAAAATAAACAAAAAAATGTGTATGCAATAAAATGGAAATAGCAATCAAATAGGAAAAGAAGAAAAGAACCTTCCTTTACTTAAATTGCAAGAACAAATCTTCCATCTTTTTGGGAAAATTTGAAAAGGGTAAGAATCAAGATTCAAGAAAGTTGCATAATTTAGTGTTGGAGTGACCAAAAAAGTTGATTATAAATGCAAAATTTTGCCCAAAAAACTAGTGTTTTTCAGTCCAATGAAATCAGACAAAATGCAATATCAGAAATTGGATAAGACAAAAAAAAAATGGTGGTACCATATGAATGAAGAAGGTTTCCTCGCCATTAACATCAACTTCAAGATCAGAAGAAGCATCCATGGATGATGATGATGATGATTACCGAAATGATGAAGAAGAAGGTGAAGAAAACCCTAAAAAGAAGAGTGAATTTAAGTAGGAATCTTGGAAAAAGGAAAGCAGAGTTTTGTGATTGTGGGTGAATCAAGATGTGAAGAAGACAAAGAGGAAAAAATCAAGAAAATTGATTCTGTAATGGGTAAGAGACAAATGAGAAAGGGTTTGATTTAAGTAGTAAATTAGTGAGTTGCGTTGGGGGGAAGACATAGAGAGAAATGGGATTAAAAAACAAACAGATGACCAGGGAGGGAAGTTATATATATATATATATATATATATATATATATATATATATATATATATATATATATATAGGGGTGGGTTCAATGGAAAACCACTATGCACCTGAAAACTGTGGAAACCTACACATACCGTCCGATTTGGTGCATTTCATGAAAAACGCGGTGGCATGATCGTAAATAAGGTGATGCATCACGCGGGATTTTGATGCATCACGCGGAAAATTTGATGCATCACGCAGAATTTTGATGCATTACGCGGGGAATTTGATGCATTTGTGGTGGTGCAGTGCGGTTTTCACAAGTTTTCAGGTGCATTGTGGTTTTCCATTGAACCTCCCTCTATATATATATATATATATATATATATATATATATATATATATATATATATATATATATATATATATATATATATATATATATATATAGGGTTGGGATCATTGCAGAACTATAGAACCAATCTAAACATTGGATTATTATATAACATTAGGGATAGAATGGTAATCATGCAATTAACATTGAATTAATAGTAGCCTACCAAGTTTGACTGCCCACTTTGACCATTTTTTACTCTTTTAATATCAAGAGTACATGCAGCGTTGAATGAGTGATATACACTGTAATTCGACATTGAATGATCTCTATATAATATATTGAATGGAGGTCTAGGTAAAAAAAATTTACGAAAAATAAACACGTAAAATTTTTTTGAAAAAAATATATAATTATTATTCTCATTAAATCAACCAACTTTTGACTATTAATTTTGACCATTATTTTGGTTCTGTTAATTTTGAATGTACATGCAGTGTTGCATCGACTTTGGATATACGACATCAATTGTTCATTCGATATTGAATTATATCGGTCATGCTACATTGCATCGTGGTATGGGTAATTTTTTTTTTTACGAAAAATAAACACGTAAAATTTTTTCGAAAAAAATATGTCATTACTGTTCTCATTTAATCAACCAACTTTTGACTACTAGTTTTGACCATTATTTTGGTTTTCTTAATTTTGAATGTACATGCAGTGTTGTATCGACGTTGAATATACGATATCAAGTGGTCATTCGACATTGAATGATACCGGCCATGCTATATTGCATGGTGGTCTGTGTACTTTTTTTTACGAAAAATAAACACGTAAAATTTTTTCGAAAATATATGCCAATATTTTTTTTACTAATTCCAAACTTTATGGTTTTAATCAAGACCATTAGATTAATCTAATCTATGGACAATATTGGTTCTACGGTTCTACACTAAATTTAGGTTCTGCAATAATCTCATCTATATATATATATATATATATATATATATATATGTGTGTGTGTGTGTGTGTCTGTGTATATGGAATGGTTCTTTTGAAAACATAAATATTGTGAGAACTTAAGAACCTTTTATGACCTTTGGATTAATAGAATCAATGGTTGATATATTGGATGATAATTTTGTAATCATTTAGAACATTGATAGTGGAGAATCTTGAAAATGTGTGAAAAATGTATTTTTGGAAAAAAAATCTGCTTTTTCTCTTTCTCTCTTACTGTTTTTTCATTTTCATTTTATTTTTCTTTCATTAGAATTGAGTTTTATAGTAAAAAACGTTTTTTTATAAAAAAAAAAATTTCTATATAGAAAATTACTACATTACTAAAAAATTAACGTATTTTATATAGAAATATTATGTATCTATATACAATGTTTATATAAAATATTTTATTAATATTGAATATGGTAACGAACATTATTCTATGTATAATCTACGTAGAATGTCATGCAATCTACGTAGAAAGACATGCAATCTACGTAGAATGTCGTGTAGAATGTCAAGTAACATATATTTTACGTAGATTATATGATAAAATATATCAAAAACACAATGAAACATAAAAAGAAAATTTCATTTAGACATTTTATCAAACACTTGGTATGCAACTGATATAAAATATACCAAAAAGACATTGAATAGTAACTTTAATATACATAAAAAAAATATAAAAATGTATAAGAAACATATAAGGGTAAATTACAATTTTGGTCCCTGTGGTTATATGCAAATTATGGAACAAGTCCCTTTCACGTCGAAATTACGAATTCGGTATCTATGGTTGGTAATTTGTTGTGGTTTTGGTCCTTTGACCGGACATTTTTTTTAAATGACCATTTTACCCTTGAGAGTATTATAAAAATAGGTAATGAACTTTCCTTTTCATAAAATAAAATAATAAAAATCCAAAACCAATTTTTGTTTTTCTTTTAATTATTAAAATAGGATTTTTCAAAACTCTCTCTCTAACATACACAAATACACATGTACTTTCTGTCCTCCATTTCCTTCATCAATCACATCTTTACAAAAAGTAACTTAAATTAAAATACAAAAAAGGAAAAAGGTTGCAGAAGATGGAGATAGAGAGAAGAAAATGGAGGGTGGAGGTGGAAGAGTAATTTCGGTAATGTGTGTAATTCCGACGATGTTCCCGGTGGCCGGAGTGTTTGAACTTCTCCCGTCTCGCGTCTCCGGTTCAAATCAAACGACGGAATGAACTTCTTCCGTCTCCCACCTCTACTCCGGTTCCGTCTCCTGTCTCCGAATTCGTCTCATGCCCCCGGATGAATTCGTACCAGATCTTACAAAGATCTATGTGGAGAGGTTTTTCATATGTGCCGGAAAATTAATGGTATCTAACAATGGTGTCGCCGGTTTCTTGCCAGAAAAACCGATCTTCCATTTTTTATTCTTTTTCTTGATCGTCACCTTTCCTTCATCAGCATCTAAACCAGTTGCTGAAGCTTTTAATCGAAACTTGGGAATCGAACCGGTCAAATTTTATGGTAAAGTTAGCGTTAAAATTCAAAAGGGATTTTAGAATTTGCATAAAAGGATCAAAGAAACAAATCTGTTTTGTTGAGAATTTACAGAGCTTGGAGGTGTGATCCATGGTGATATATTGAGTTGTAGGTTCATCGTTCATTGGAGATAGCCATGGCTGGTGGGGAGAGAGAGATTGATTTGTTAATAATTAAAAAAAATACATTTTGGATTTTTTTATTGTTTAATATTTATGAAAAGGAAAGTTCATTGCCTATTTTATTTTATCATTAACGGTAAAGTGGTCATTTTTAAAAAGATGACCGGTCAAAGGACCAAAACCACAACAAATAACCAACCATAGATACTGAATTTGTAATTTCAACGTGAAAAGGACTTGTTCCATAATTTGCATATAACCACAGGGACGAAAATTGTAATTTACCCAACATATAATTATATGAAATATATAACAAACATAACATTCTACATATATTATGTGTGATTTTTTACAAGTAGTCTTGTATTATATTCTAGGTAGATTATCATGTAAAACATCTAATAACTATTACATTCATTATAAATCTAATATCTTACAAATAATCTTTATTATAAAACATGGAAAATGAATCTGTCATATTCTATGTTGAGTATCGACGAACATATTCTATGTACAATCTACGTAGAATGACATGCAATCTACGTAGAATGACATGTAATCTACATAGAATGAAATGCAATCTACGTAGAATGTCGTGTAGAATGTCAGGTATCATATATATTCTACGTAGATTACATGATAAAATATACCAAAAACACATTGAAACAAAAAAAGAAGATTTCATTTAGACATTTTATCAAACACTTGGTATGCAACTGATATAAAACATACAAAAAACACATTGAATAGTAATGTTAATCTACATAAAAAGATATAGAAATGTATAAGAAATATAAAAATATATGAAATATATAAGAAACATAACATTCTACATAAGAAATATAAAAATATATGAAATATATCAGGTAAAAGATCTAATAACTATTACATTCATCATAAATCTAATATCTTACAAATAATCTTCATTATAAAACATGAAAAATGAATCTGTCATATTCAATGTAGAGTATTGACGAACATATTCAATGTACAATCTACGTAAAATATCATGCAATCTACGTAAAATGACATGCAATCTACGTAGAATGACATGCAATCTACGTAGAATGTCGTGCAATCTAAGTAGAATGTCGTGTAAAATGTCAAGTATCATATATTCTAAGTAGATTGCATGATAAAACATAACAAAAACACATTGAATAGTAATGTTAATCTACATAAAAAGATATAGAAATGTATAAGAAACATAAAAGTATATGAAATATATAAGAATACATAACATTTTACATAGATTATGTGTGATTTTTTTACAAGTAGTCTTGTATTGTATTCTATGTAGATTATCATGTAATCTACGTATATTATCATGTAAAACATCTAATAACTATTACATTCATTATAAATCTAATATTTTACATATAATTTTCACTATAAAACATGGAAAATGAATCTGTCATATCTAATGTAGAGTATCGACAAACATATTCTATGTACAATCTACGTAGAATGGCATGCAATCTACGTCGAATGACGTGCAATCTACGTAGAATGTCGTGCAATATACGTAGAATGCTGTTAGAATGTCAAGTATCAGATCTACGTAGATTACATGATAAAATATATCAAAAACATATTGAAACGAAAAAAGAAGATTTCATTTAGACATTTTATCAAACACTTTGTATACAACTGATATAAAATATACGAAAAACACATTGAATAGTAATGTTAATCTACATAAAAAGATATAGAAATGTATAAAAAAACATAAAAATATATGAAATATCTAAGAAATATAACATTCTACATAGATTATGTGTGATTTTTTACAAGTAGTCTTGTATTATAATCTATGTAGATTATCATGTAATCTACGTAGATTATCATGTAAAACATATAATAACTATTACATTCATTATACATCTAATATCTTACAAATAATGTTCATTATAAAACATGGAAAATGAATCTGTCATATTCTATGTAGAGTATCGACGAACATATTCTATGTACAATCTACGTAGAATGTCATGCAATCTACGTAGAATCTCATGCAATCTACCTAGATTATCATGTAATCTACGTATATTCTATGTATTATTATGTGGATTATCATGTAATCTACGTATCTTCTATGTATTATTATGTAGATTATCATGTAATCTACGTATATTTTACGTAAATTATCATGTAATCTACATAGATTATCATGTAATCTACGTAGAATGTCAAATATCATATATTCTACGTAGATTACAAAATAATCATATTATATGCTAATCTACGTAGATTACATGATAATATAGATAGACTATAAATGGTAATCTACATAGATTGTCTTGTCATGTCATGCAATCTACGTAGAATGTCGTGTAGAATGTCAAGTATCATATATTCTACGTAGATTACATGATAAAATATACAAAAAACACATTGAAACAAAAAAAAAAAGATTTCATTTAGACATTTTATCAAACACTTGATATGCAACTGATATAAAATATATCAAAAACACATTGAATACTAATGTTAATTTACATAAAAAGATATAGAAATGTATAAGAAACGTTAAAATATATGAAATACATAAGAAATATAACATTTTACATAGATTATGAATAGTAATGTTAATCTACATAAAAAGCTACATAAAAAGATATAGAATTATATAACGTTCTATATAGACACATAATATTTATATATAGTTTTTTAGCAATTAAATAGTTTTCTATTTAGAAAAAAAATATTTTTTTTATAAAAAACGTTTTTTACTATTAAAATCAATTATTATGAAAGAAAGTGAAAATGAAAATGAAAAAAAAAAATAAGAGATAGAAAGTGAAAAAGAAATGCATACAATAAAAAATATGGAGAGAGAAATATAATATTTTTTATTCTAAAAATACCATTTTGATCCAATGGCTCTAAAAGGTTCCTAGGTTCTCACCATCTTTGAGGTTTTTAAAAAAGCCTCTCCATATATATATATATATATATATATGTATATATGTGTATATATATATATATATATATATATATATATATATATATATATATATATATATATATATATATATATATATATATATATATATATATATAGAGGTTCTATGGGGCACCACGATGCATTGGGAACCAAAAATGCATAACCTATTTACTAAGGATGCAATAAGGGTAATTCGAGAATACTAATTATTTTAAAATTTTTAATTAATCTTTTAATTAATTGATTAGTTAGACACTAGGAAACTAAATAATATCATTAACCAATTTTCCTATTTTCATCCACATTTCCCTCCCTCCCTCACCCACCTCTCTCTCTCCCTCACACACACACAAAGGATGAATGTTGATGTTTTTTATTCAAATATGATGCACATTAGCGGTGCATCAAGATGATGATGAATATGTTGAAGACGGTGATTAACACGTTTTAATTCCAGATATGCATCACGATGAACACGATGATGCATAACCTGAGAAAGATGAATATATGAATATGAAGATGCACCGTATGAACACGATGATGCATAACATGGTGCCCCATGTGAACACGATGATGCATAACCTGGGAAAGATGAATACAAAGATGCATAGTCAATGAAGATGATGAACCATCATGTTGGATTTTTGTTCAATTGAAATTTTTTAATTTTAGAATTGTATTTTATAAATTTATTAGCATTTAATACTTGATTGTTGAATTAAATATTCAATCAATATAAATTTAATTTTGAGTTGACTTGATATATTATTTTTTTCCCCAAATTACCCTTATGCACATTTGATATGTGAACCGTGCATCATGATGCATACACAAATTCCATCTTTATTACCCTTTTGCCATTGTAATCTTAGCCATTCATTTTCTAGATCTAACGTTGTATATAGGTTCCTAAGTTGCACGATGCACACAAGTGCCCCATAGAACCTAACCCTATATATATATATATATATATATATATATATATATATATATATATATATATATATATATATATATATATATATATATATATATATATATATATTCAGGTTCAAGTGAGTACCACCCATTATGCAGTGCACCAGAAAGTACCACCATTAAAAGTAATTATTTTGAAAAAAAAATTCACGAACATGTTTTAATTAACATTGCACAGATGATATATAAATTTCACGCAAATCCAAACACTCTAAGTGCATGAAAACACGCATCACATAAATGCATGTTCACATATATTCAAAATTATATAAGTGTGTGTTCACATCACACACACATATATGTGTGTGTGTGTGTGTGTCTATACATATATATATATAGAATATGGTTCGAGAGAGTACCACCCATTATGCAGCGCACCAGAAGATACCACCTTTAAAAAAACTTTTTTAAATTTTTTTTGTCATAAACATGTTTTAATTAACATTATTAACATCATATATAAATTTCACATACATTCACATCTCCTAGCTCCTAAAAAGTGATGTGAACATACACTTACATAATTTTAAATATATGTGAACGTGCATTTATGTGATGCGTGATTTCATGCACTTAGAGTGTTCGAATTTGCGGGAAATTTGTATATCATCTACGCAATGTTAATTAAAACATGTTTGTGAAAAAAATTCAAAAAAATAATTTTACGAGTGGTACCTTCGGGTGCGCTGTGTAATAGATGGTTATCACTTGAACACACACACACACATAGATATATACACACACATATATATATATATATATATATATATATATATATATATATATATATATATATTACCATGTTAGATCGGGGTACCGGACAACCATTTATAGCCAATAATTTGTCATTAAAATCATTAAAATACAATATAAATTTTGCTTAAAACTATTTCTCACATTAATTAATGTTGGGGTAAAAATGGTATTAAAAAGTTTAAATTAAAATTTCAAAGATTCTGTGTATCTCATGAAAATCTTCATTTCAGTTAATATCATTACTTACACCTATATTGAACATGTGCAATAATGACACTCCATAAACCACGATTGAACATGTTCAATACCGTCAATATTGGTTTATCACCAAAACGGTTAATGGTGACTAAAGCACAATAAACCAGTGTGGTAAAAATCGGCCTAGGCGGCGCCTAGGCGCTAATCGGAGGGTTTCCGATGCGATTTGCTTGTGATCGGGGTGATTTAGTCGGAATCGGCCTAGGCGGTCTTAGGCGGGTCAAAGTCAACTTTTTTTTAAAAAAAATTAATAAAAAAACAGACTATAAAAGACAAAAAGATGCAGATTAGGGTTTGTACTTTGAAATCATTGAACAATATGGTTAACAAGATCAAGGAACATTCTTCTAATATTCTAATTATAATATTAATGAACTAGAATTCTATATTTGAACTTTGAAGTATGTGTATTTGAATATTTTAACAATTATGTTGTCTTATAAAACGTATTTTTGGATGTTATGATTAATTATATTTATATTTGAGTATTTATATACATGATGTATGTATAATTCTAAAATTTACATATAAAAAATCTCAATCCGACTACTCCCCGCCTAGGCCGACTACTCCCTAGTCCCCAGTCGGCCGGCCGACTCCCGCTTAGCGATTTTTACAACACTGCAATAAACCCCGATTGCAAATGTTCAATAACGTGTAAATCATGTTGAACCTTCACGAACGGTTTGAAGAAAATAATAAATACCTTTATTTGACACATATGGTTGGACATGTTCACTAAAACTCATTGTCGAATCCGATTGAACATGTTCACTAAAACCATTGTCGAATCCGATTGAACATGTTCACTAAAACTCATTGTCGAATCCAATTGAACATTTTCATTAAAACCCATTTTGAATTTTATTATAGATATGTTATGGAAGTAAATCCCTATAATTAAGGGATCCATTAATTTATTAGTTGTCATCTATTATTTAAGATAAACCTTATTGACTATATTACGCTATTAAACTTATAATCAAACATGGATGTACTCTGGTTCCCAGTTTAACATGGTACCCCATTGATCCCGACCATATTATATATGTGTGGGTGTGGGTGGGTTAAATGGAGAACATGTATGCATCGGAAAACCCGGGAACCACTTTATAGCCATTGGATCAGGTGATGCATCACACAGAAGTCGATGCATCACGCATGAATTTAATGCATCACGCGGGGATTTGATGCATCACGCGGAAATTGTGATGCATTTGTAGTGGTGCATGGAGGTTTTCCAAGGTTTTCCGATGCATGTTGGTTTTTCGTTGAACCCCCTATATATATATATATATATATATATATATATATATATATATATATATATATATATATATATATATATATATATATATATATATATGGATGATTACAGAATCTTAATTTGGTGTAGATATATAAAACCAATCAACACCATTGGATTATAATATAACACTAGGGATAAGACTGTAATATGCAATTAACATTAAATTAAGGGTAACATTTATTTCACATTTCAGCAATTCAATCAACGTTTAACACAAACATATGAACAATTATCATTCAAACACAATCTATTGAATGATTAAGAGAGAAAATATTACATTGGAGATTCTTGGCTTTCTTGCAAAGCAATCTTCTTCTCTCTCTACTGTTCTAACCGTATGTGTGTATGTGATTACTAGCTTTTTTCAACAGTAACACATGCAATGCTTAGTTATACACAATACACAAGTATTGTGTATTTACAATAAGATCCCTAAACTCATAAACAATATAACTGTTTCATCTCTATTTAATATTTATTCCTAACAATCTCCCCCTTAGAGATGAAAACAATTATTCTAAACAAAATTAATTTCATCTCTACAAAATATTGTACCCAACAATGTCCCCCCTTAGAGATGAAATCAATTTTCTGATTTAAGTTCATTTCAGGGACTTTTTCTTGATTCGATTCTTTTCTTCTTCTTTTCTGCGATCTCTAAATCTTTTGAATCTTCAAATCTTTGTCTCTCTCTTATCTTCAAACCTCTTTATTTCTGAACTTCTCTTTTCTTTTAAGCCCACTCCCTGTTGAATTATAAATAACTTTTCTCTATCTCCCTTGATCAAATGTCTTGAGATGTTGTTGAAATTGTCTTCAGTTATCTTCAAACTACTCAACAATTGTCTCTGAACTCTAGCTTTTCTCCCCCTCATGATGATCGTAAGAAATATGAACATCATGCAAAGTAGTCAGAGACATTAATGCATTGAATATACAGTAGATGAAATACAACAACAATTACAACTCAGAATTTATTACAAATTGAATTTCTCCCCCTCAAACTGATATGATCTCCCCCTATACTAAACAAATCTCTCTCACTCCCCCTCGAATTGAAACTACATCTTTTCAGAACAAAAAAAAAAACTTTTCAACTTTGGGGAAAATGAAACACATTCATTTTGTGAGATAACGAGTCCAGGTCCACATATGATTCCTGTTTGCACAATAGACATAATCTATGTGACCTACTCTCAGCGCTGGCGTGATGTTAACACTGGTAGGATTTCCAAATAGTCATCGTGAAATCTTTTATCATGAATGAATCACTCTTATTTGTTCCGGCTTAGTCACTTTGGACTAGCAGTTTATAGTCACGCAGACTGTCAGACTCGATGTGTCCTAAAAGTATATATAATCAGCTCTAGACACAATGTGCATTAAATGAAATTGGAGACCGGAGCAACTGTCTTCCTTGTTTCAATATCAATAATATCCAAATGATATATCGATAGAAATGTGCTATATCTCTGTGATTATTGAAACAGAAATCTTTTGAGAGATAACTGAGTAGTTGGTGGGGTTAAGTGCATGCGTCACTGGGTCCATGACGTCTTTTTCAATATCCAGCCCAAGCCCGTTTAAGCTTGAGCTCGGCTCGTTTAAAATTACCAGGCTCGAGCTCGAGCTCGGCTCGTTTCGAGCTTTGTATGTAAAGCTCGAGCTCGACTCGTGAATAATTTTCCAAGCTCGAGCTCTGCTCGGGCTCGACTCGTTTATTATACATTTTTATTTTTTAATTAGTTTCTAAATAATCTTTTTAAATAATATGTATAATTTGTTATTTTAATATATTTATATTTATTTAATTTATATATTATATATTTATTAATTTAAAAATATATTTATATATAGGCTCGTCTAAGCTCGTTTAGGCTCGCGAGCTCGATATGTGAAGCTCGGGCTCGGCTCGTTTATTAAACGAGCTCGAATTTAGGCTCGAGCTCGGCTCGAGCTCGTTTAATTCGAGCTTTTTTCGAGCTTTTAATGAGTCGAGCTCGAGTAGCTCACGAGTAGCTCGGCTCATTTACACCCCTAATCTCCGTGATTATTGAAACAGAAATCTTTTGAGAGATAACTGAGTAGTTGGTGGGGTTAAGTGCATGCGTCACTGGGTCCATGACGTCTTTTTCAATATCAAGTAGCCCCTGCTTGATAGATTATGTGGTTTACCCAGCCAACACAGTTTAGGTAGGATTTACTTTTCTTGTATTCCTTTCTCAACTCTCAGCACTCAGCATTTTTCAACTAAGCTCCCTCCGACTCACTTTTTCTTTAAATTCAGTCAGCTATATAAGAAAAGCATGTTCAGATGCACCACCATCTCCTGTCAATGTATCCCTCTCATTAACATTTTACCTCTGCTCGACCCTGTCAGTATCCCGTGATAATTGACACTTCTCAACTAATAGACCTAAAGAACCCTCACCCACACAAACTATAGATGGTTTGCTTCTTGGGTAAGTCTTCCGGTTCTGGTTAGACCATAGAAGCGATATTTATGCCTATCACTCATTTTGGTGCATAATCAAAGTCAGCAGAAATAGTTTTAGCTTTGATGCTCATGGGATATCATGAAATTCAGCACAGTTTAGAATGAAATTTGAATGATGAGATAGAACATATCAGAATGAAATGAAAAATTTGATCTATGATATGCAACGAATCAGATTTTCTTGAAAGAATTAGCACTTGGGAGAAAATGGGAGAATCTAGTATAAAATGGAAGCATTGTAACAAAGAGAATCTCAGAAGAAATGAGATTATGAAAATCAAAGAGATTAGATCAATTAATCTCAATGATATATTCAGAGAATCAGAAGATTATGAAAATTTCACACAGTTTTTGAAAAAATGTCATCATCAAAGTTCGTCTGAAACTCCCCCATTTCTTTGAAGTGCGGGTTCCAGTCTGTAATGATTTGGAAGCCATTCGAGAACCCAAGACCGGGTTCTGAACTGAGATGTACAGAAACCTTTTGAACTGAAGAACGGGTCCTCAACTGAACTGAACTAGAGCCATTACAAACTGAAGACCGGGTCTTGATCAAGAGTAATCAAGAGCCTGTTGAAATGAATAACGAGTTCTTATCTGAAATGATAAGAAACCTAAGACCTGCAAAATTTAAGATGTCTTTGGTATCCAAACAGATTTGGATCCAGACTTGTTAGCACTTTTGGGTACCCATTTCAAAACGGGTTTTGGTACCCACTTGTACTTGGGTTTAGGTACCCACTTGTACTTGGATTTAGGTACCCATTGCAAGTTATAACTATCAGCTTCTTTCTCAAAAGCAGAAAACAAATTTCTTTGAGTATGAGAAATTTTAATATCTGAGTGTCTAAAGAAACTTGACTTTGAATGATTAGAATTTTCTGAACTATTCATCCTGAAAAACTGTCCGGTTCTTTCCTGTTTCCGATAATACTTGGTATTTTTCTGTGAAAATGTTTTCTGATTAGAATGACCAGTATTTTCAGAAACTTTAGGAAAATTTGACTTCGAAGATTCATCGGTATAAATCTTGACCGGAAGTTGTTCAACATTTTTATCTTTGGCTCTGTGTATCTTTAACAGATACATAAGTTTAAGATCTGAAGAAGAATCAAATTTAGAAAATTCAATTGGATTCTTTTCACTTTCTGTAGATAAATCAGATTGATCAACTTTAGATTTTGAACAAACTGAAGGATCTTCAACCTCTGATTCTTTTGAAGAAGGAGAATCATTAATTTGTTTGGTAAGATGAAATATCTGATCTTCTAATCCTTTGATAATGACCAAATAAGAATTTCTGTCATTATCAAATGATTGGAAATCAGTTTTAAAAAATTGTTCTTTGATTAAAAACATCTTTCTTTCATCTTCAAACAATTTAGATTTAGCTTTAAAATCTTGTTCTTTTAGTAAGAACTCATGTGTATCCTTCTCAAGTGAATCTTTAGTTAAAGACAACTCGTTTTCAAGAGCAAAAAATTCTTCAGATTTGTTTAAAACACAACTTTGATCAGTATGATTTGTCTTGGAAAGTAATTTTTCAAGATCTTTAACTTTCTTGTAAAGATCAGATCTTTCAGGCAGAAGATATTTCAGTTGAGTTGCATTCTGAAAATTTGTTCGTTTCGAATCGTCAAGTTCTTTTGATAATTCAGATATTTTCAATTTAAGAGTTGTACTCTCAGAATTTGTTTAACTTTTAAGCTCTGAATTTCTTCTTTCAGTATTGATACATCACGTAAAGCAAGAGTTTTATCAGTATTTAATTGAACAAGAATGTCGTAATTGTTCTTACGAATCTTTTCAGATTCAGTAAGTTTTTCAATCAGCTCAGACTTTGAAAAATTTTCAAATTCCATTATGAATTGCAGATTAATGAACTTCCAAGATCTTTTATGGACTTATGAAAATTTGAATGAATCTTGATTGAAGAAAAATGAATCTTGAGTGATTAATTTGTTAAAAATCAGCTCTGATTTGACTTTTTTACGTTGAAATTTTAGATTTTCTGCGGAAAAATGCCCGTAACTTTTTTCTGGAGTGGAATTGGGCCTTCTAACGATGTTCCAGTCAAAAGTTATGGCCAATTTAAGCTGATTGGGTCAAATGGTCAAAACTCGAATGATGAATTATGAAACTCGAATGAACAAGAATGAATCTCGGATGTCTTATGAGAAAACTCGATTGATTAACATGAAACTTGATCAATTAAGCTTGAAACTCGATCAATTAAAACATGAAACCCGAATGATTAAGGCTTAAAACTCGAATCATAAGGCATGAAACTCGATGAATGTATAATCAAACTCGAATAATATGAAGTTCACTCGAATTAAAGAAGGATTCAACTCGATCAAAGCTTTATCAATCTTGATAAACAATGAATCAAACTCGATATAAGCACATATCAAACTCGATCAAATCATCACTACATTCAAACTCGAATAAAAGCATATTAAACTCGATTGAATACAACTAAACTCGAATATCACTGAGATTTATATACTTCGAGTTTCAATCAGTTTTCACTAAAAACATATTCAAATTCAATCTTTTTCACCAAAATCAATGAATCAACTCCAAATTGCAATCGAGAGTGTATTTTTCACACACAAACACTTTTTGTGAAGTGTTCTTGGGTAATTTCAGATTAAACACTCCAATTTTGACAAAAACTTGAAGAACACGACTTTTTCAAAAATTCAGAAAAAATCCAAATTAAAGCTTGTATGTTTGGAGTTTTGATTTGAGACTTATATCATCAGATTCGAAATCAAAAACGTCACCTTCGATCCAATTATCACTTCAATTCATCCATAGAATCAAAAACCTCAATTAATTTTCTGTTTCGAAAAAAAATTGATGTAACAGTGTTTGAAAAATGAATTTTCAGATTCAAAATTCAATCAATTACAGCCATATTAGTCTCTGATACCAATTGTTAATTCACATTTCAGCAATTCAATCAACGTTTAACACAAACATATGAACAATTATCATTCAAACACAATCTATTGAATGATTAAGAGAGAAAATATTACATTGGAGATTCTTGGCTTTCTTGCAAAGCAATCTTCTTCTCTCTCTACTGTTCTAACTGTATGTGTGTATGTGATTACTAGCTTTTTTCAACAGTAACACATGCAATGCCTATTTATACACAATACACAAGTATTGTGTATTTACAATATGATCCCTAAACTCATAAACAATATAATTGTTTCATCTCTATTTAATATTTATTCCTAACAGTAACCCATCAAGTTCGACTACTAACTTTGACCATTATATCGACTCTTTTAGTATTAAATGTATATGCAGTGTTGCATATACTTCGACGTTGAATATGTGAAATTGTAATTCGACATTTAATGATCTTGATATGATCTTTTAGAAAAAGAAAACACGTAAAAAGTTTTTAAAAAAATATAGACAAAATAACATAAATGGTCCGTGTGGTTTATATGAAATTTCGGTTTTAGTCCCTGAAAGAACTTTATTACACTACAAGTCCCTAAAATCGAAATGTGCAAACATTTTGGTCGTTGAAACTAATGGCGATTAACTTGAGTCGTTAGTATCAGGGGCATTTTTGTCCTTTTGACTTTCAGGGACCATTTGTGTAATTTTCAAACTTTTTATTCCTTATTCTTTTTTTATTTATATTATAGATTATGTCCACATATATCGCCCGCCCAATGCTTACTATCGAGATTGGTTCGTCGAGCTTTACTCCCATTCCAAAGTTTCCGAATTAGCTTAAGAGATTGAGCAAGTATATAAAACCAATGTGCATTAGGAAACCAACATGGTGCATATCAAGAAGATTATTCAAAGGCATTATAGGTATATTCCTTTTACATTAATTTTGTAGATTTTAAAAATCAGATTTAATACTAGAAAGTCCCGTAGTTACTCTACTTGCAGATTTTAATGAGATTTATCAATTAACCAAAAGTGATATTTTATATGGAAAGCAGAGAGGAATTTTGACATTTTACGTGTTTACCATTTTGCCCCTATGCTCACCAATGCATCTATAACATGATGCATCCGAAAAGCGATATTAATTACATGATTGTCACATTGTTCTTATTAGTGAACGCATCAGATCCAATGGTATTTAATCATCCAAATGTAACATTTAACATTTCATTTGTTTTAATTATTAATTTTATTTGTATGTTTATTGTTATTATTAATATTAACTTTTTTTATATTACTATAATTATTTATTTAAGATTATTATATGATATGCCGGGTTTATTTTTTATTTTTCAATTTTTTTATTGAAAATCTAAATATTTCTTTATTATTTTCTTTAATTTAAGAAAAAATAAAAATTAGTTGTAGTTTTTTCGCTAGTAAAATCTAAAATCGAAATGATTTATTTATTTCTCCATTCACAAAATTGAAAATAACGACTGTTAAATCTTTTTTCATTTGCAAAAAGAATATAATTAAAATGGTTTGTAGTTTTTTCATTGCAAAACTGGTTTGAAAAAATTTAAGAATTTGAATGGTTCGTCGCTTTTTAATAAAAAAATTAAATTTCAAATGGTTTGTTGTTTTTTATTGAATTAATCAAATTTGTATTGATTTTTTATCTACGTTGAGTAAAATCAGAATGGTTTTTTTGTTTGAAAAAATTAAAAAACATATTGGTTCATCGTTTTTTGATCAAAAAAAAATAAAATCAAATGAAAAAAAAAGAACAGAGAAAGATTTGGATTTTCAAAAAAAAAAATTTAATCAAATGAAAAAAAGAATAGAGAAATGGTTATTTTCCGAACAAAAAAAAAAACTATAACCAATTTTTATTTTTATTTTTCTTAAATGAAAAAAATAATAGAGAAAAATTTGGATTTTCAAAAATTAATTGAAAAAAATGAACCAGGTATATCATATAATAACCTTAAATAAATATTATAGTAATATTTAAAAAAAAGTTAATATTAACAATAACAGTAAACATACAATTAGAAAATGACAATTAAAACAAAAGGAATAAAAAATTAAATGTTACATTTGGATAATTAAATGATAAAAAAGAAAAAAATAATATATATATATATATATATATATATATATATATATATATGTGAAAAAAATTTATAATATAAAGAAAAAAATTAAAAAATAATAAGTATGAAAATTACACAAATGGTCCCTGAAAGTTAAAAGGACAAATATGCCGTGAGACTAACGGCTCAAGTTAATCGCCGTTAGTTTCAGGGACCAAAATGTTACAAATTTTCGATTTTAGTGACTTGTGGTGTAGTAAAATTCTTTTAGAAACTAAAACCGTAATTTCATATAAACCACAGGGACCAATTATGTAATTTTGTCAAAAATATATCATGATCGATCTTGTTAAATTAAGGGCAGTCCACCAAGTTTGACTACAAATTTTGACTCTTTTAAATACATATGCAGGGTTGTATATAATATATTTAGTATTACTTTGATGTTGTATTATACGATATAAACTGTTATTTCGAAATTGAATGATCTTCATATGTTATATTGCATAGTGGTCTTGGTAAAAAATTGTTTACGAAAAATAAACATGTAAATTTTTAAAAAAATATATATATATCATGACCGGTTTCGTATTAAAGAGTATAAATTCTCGTTTTTATGGTATAATTTTTTATTTAAAAATTAATCATATTAATATTATTTTAATTTTAAAAAATTGGATATTTTTTGCTAATGTCAATATTTTTGCTATTGTCAATCTATTCTGTTTAATACAAATCTTTTTTTTACTAATTCGAAACTTGATTTTTTTAATCAAGAACATTAAATTAATCTAATCTATGAACGATATTGATTTTACAGTTCTACATTAATATTAGGTTCTGCAATGATCTCATATATATATATATATATATATATATATATATATATATATATATATATATATATATATATATATATATATATGTTCAAGATCTATGGAAAACCATCTTTGACTGGAAAACTGGAAAACCATATTAAATGCACATGTTCATTACGGTAAAATGTTGAATTTAATGCACAACTACAATATACATATGTTCAAATGTGCATTATTATTGACTAGTTCACATAATTTACATGTTTATTAGGATAAAATGTTCCATTTCATGTAAAATAACAATATGCACATGTTCAAATGTGCAATATGCATGAACAAGTGTATATTACGCATTTTTTCATGAAATTAAACATTTTGTCTTAACGAACATGTAGATGATATGAATTAGTTAATCATAATGCAATTTTGAACATATGTATATTATAATTTTACATGAAATTTAACATTTTATCATAATGAACATGTGCATTTGATATGGTTTTCCAGTTTTCCAGTCTAATATAGTTTTCCATGGATCTCGACCCTATATATATATATATATATATATATATATATATATATATATATATATATATATATATATATATATATATATATATATATAGGGGTGGGTTCAATGGAAAACCACTATGCACGTGAAAACCATGGAAACCTACGCATACCGTCCGATTTGGTGCATTTCATGAAAAACGCAGTGGCATGATCGTAAATAAGGTGATGCATCACGCGGGAATTTTGATGTATCATGTGAGAATTTTGATGCATCACGTGGGGAATTTGATACATTTGTGGTGGTGCAGTGCGGTTTTCACAAGTTTTTAGGTGCATTGTGGTTTTTCATTGAACCTCCCTCTATATATATATATATATATATATATATATATATATATATATATATATATATATATATATATATATATATATATATATATATATATATAGCCAGACGACTATTCAATATA
Source organism: Centrapalus pauciflorus (assembly GCA_020465985.1). Classification (NCBI taxonomy): domain Eukaryota; kingdom Viridiplantae; phylum Streptophyta; class Magnoliopsida; order Asterales; family Asteraceae; genus Centrapalus; species Centrapalus pauciflorus. The sequence continues at coordinate 751,184 of JAANYP010000199.1, forward strand.
TATCATATCGAGATCATTCAATGTCGAATTACAGTTTATATCATATATTCAACTTCGAAATAATATTATATATTATATATGCAACACTGTATATACATTCAATATTAAAAAAGTTAAAATAATGGTCAAAGTTATCGGACTTGGTGGGCTACCCTTAATTTAATGTTAATTGCATACTTACTATCTTATCATTAGTGTTATATTATAATACTATGGTGTAGATTGGTTCTATAGTTCTGCACTAAATTAATGTTCTGCAATCATCCCAACACACACACACACACACACACACACACACACACACACATATATATATATATATATATATATATATATATATATATATATATATATATATATATATGCATCAGAAAATATTAAAAAACCAATATGCATCACAAGACACAAGGAGACCATAATGCATCATACGGGTCATTAATGGTAGTATTGGAAATGTTTAGTCATAAATTTAATTTTTAAGAACAAAAATAAAATAACATGGTTTTCGAAAATTCCTGAGAAGTTATGATTATTTAAAAATTTTAGGACCCTAAACCACCACTTCCCTACTATTTCTTTGGCCCCTATCACATCTCCATATCCATCCATTTTATTCTACGGCCTCCGCCACCGTCCGGCTTCTTTTTCCGGTCTTCGCCACTCTCCGGCATCCATCATCGCATAGAGGTTTTCCGCCCTCCATCATAACCTTCATGTAATGTGTTGCATGAGAAAACCGAGAGAGAGAGAGAGAGAGAGAGAGATAGAGAGAGAGAGAGTGTGTGTGTGTGTGTGAGAAAGAGAGAGAGAGAGAGTTTCTGCACCAAATTCTTCGTTTTCAACATAATGATTTTTGATTTCTTCAAAGTGTTTCAATCGACAATTTGTGTATATTGACGATGCAACAGTGATTTTGTTTTTTTTTTTTCAAAAACCATTTATATCATCCCATGTCAAACCCCATCAAACTTTGGTTTTTCCTAAACTTAATAACGAAACCGAAGGTTTTATCCGTTCTTGATTTTTTTACCACTACGAAAGACTTACTAATGTAATATTATTTTGGGTTTATATCGTATAAATACAATAAACGTTCAACATTTTATACATATGGTCACTGTATTTTTTTATTCGTTGATACTTAAACTCAGCTTTACTTGTTGATATGGTATATTACGTGGCTTTTTCATTTAACTTATAATAAACGACGGAATTTCAGTGAAAGTTAAATGTGATAAAATAGTTACACTTTTTTAATCTTTCAGTGTGATACTTGATTCACATCGCTCGTGAACGGGTGATATGAGAGTAATTAATTTGTATGTGCATGTCTCTTGCTAATTGGCAACACACATTTTAATAAAGCCGTGAGGCAAAGATGTGCTGCAACGGACAATATCTCGATAGGGTTAGACCTTAAAAACCACCACATAAAACTTCAAAACAGAACTAGATATCAGTGATGACACCTTTTGTTTGCGCTTAGTGCATGTTTGCCGTAGAACCACAACAAGAAAATTAGGCAATGTGGTTTAATTCAAGTTTATATATGCAATTAGCCAATGTGGTTTGCCATAGAACCACGTCATACAGTAGCAAGAGACACAAGACGGAGAGGCGTGAGTGCCCGTCTTTGATGTGATATGGGGCGAGATTTGATAGATGAGAGTTGTGTGTGTGCATCAAAGAGGGAGAGAGAAAGAGAGAGTATGTGTACGCGAAGCGTGTGCGCGTTGTACTGAAATGTGAGACGATGATGATGATGATGATGATAGGGAGATCTGAATATGATCACGACGACTAAAAATTGGGCATGTCTTATTTTTTGTGTATGGTTGTCACGTCATGTCAAAAATTGACGAATTTAATTTCAAGTGATACATGGTCCTAAATGTAGATATTGTTAGATGCATTAACAGATATTGCCTCATTATATGCTTTCTGAAGACTTCGGGTTCTTATAATTTTTTTTCTAAAGTCAGATAATCCCATGCTCTTATATTCTTTTATATTATTACTGTTTTCATATTGCTTAATAAGGGTTTTTTTTTTTTTCTTTACAATCGTCATAGTGTTTTCTGTTAAATGAATTGGGCCGGGTTTATGGGTTTGGGAGTTGTGGATTGTAACATCCATCAGCTTAATTGCATTACTTACCAACTCAATGTAACTTTTATTTAGACATATGCAATGTACTTTGAAGTATAAAAATAAAAGTTATATTGAGGGTTAAATATGTTAACTGATAAAGTTAAGATTAAGGAGTGCAAATTGTCAATTTAGCGGTCATTAAAACAAAACACGTATTAAAACTAGTTGATAGTAATTTGCGTTTTTGATTCTGGGCTTGGTGCTTCTTATTGGTGTATGTGATTTAAATTTAACCTTTTTTTTTATTTCTATGATGGGACATTTTATAGTTGTATCGTTTATAATGGATTGAAAATGCTAATTATTACATAAAATCTCAAGAAGAAGATATAAAAGATTTATAAAAATTATATTATATTAAAGGCTTTTATAATAATATTATCATGATCTTAAGTTGTATGTTTGATTTTGAGAGCATCGATTTGTAACATTTGGTTGTGGTTTTAGGTCTTCTCAAACATGGGGAAGAAATCCGAACCAACCGTGCAAGAATCATGAAATCCTTAGCAAAATTCAACATGGGAATGCCTTGAAGATGATTTTGTTGCAGTGTTGAAGAAGCGGGTACGTGGTTGGTTTAGCAGGCTGTGTGATGGTTGAACTAAACAGAATTCCTTAAACATTTTTCAGATTAGAAAATTTTTCTTAAAAGTCAATGTAGATTTTTTGAAAAAATCCTGACAAATAAAAATGCTACATAATGCAAATTCTATTATGGAATGCAAATCCCAGAGAAAAAAGAATTACGAACCAATAATCTAAAGAACGGTAAGCCTTCCCATTTAGTCAGATTGTTAATTTGATATAAAAATATATGTCAAATTACAGGATTTACTAGAAATTAATGATAGTTGGGAGATTTGTCATTTGTGTTAGTTTAGCCAACTAATAACATGGTTTAATTTTGTGTAAACAGGCCAGCTCGGCGAATAATATTGCCACTTTTAACGGAGGTACTCACATCGATTACATCACTAATCAGATTGCTAACCAAATCGTGGTGGTTATAGAGAAACAGAACAAACAGTCGAGTTTGAAAGCCAACGATGTAAAGAAATACGTATTAGTATTTGTCAATGCTTTTATTGACAATTTTGATTTTAACTCACAAAGACTTGATAACTAAAGAGAATAATTTTGGTTCCATATGTGAACTCTGAAAGACATGCAGATACACTATATCTCAATTTCAATACTAGTTAATTAAAAATTTTGAATATTTTTTATGTTCATTTCAATGTCAGCAATCATATGATATGATTCATATCGGTATTAGAGTTTGAAGTGTTATTTTTAAATTTTTAAACAATTTATTATTTAAATATATTACGTAATACTAAAAAGACTAGCGAGAAAATAGAAGCTAGAAACAAGCAGCTAAACACCAAAAACACAAAGAAAAATAGCGCAAAGGAAAAAAGAAACACTCAGCCCTGTTTGATTGCTCTTAACATGGCTCTTATTGGGCTAATTTCTCCTATTCAGTGGGTGAAACAGTGATAAGAGTGTTTGATGCTGAGAAGAGATAAATTGCTCAAACCTCTTACCGTGTTCCCAATCGGATGAGAGAAAGAAAACCATCTGATTGACTTCATTTTGCAATTTCCTTCATTTGACCTGACGTGCGCCCCCTCCTTCAACCACCAGCTCACGAAACCTTCTGGTAAAATTCACCGCTGCCATCTCCCTCTTCCTTCACCGCCGCCATCGTTTGCCGTCGTTCCCACAGCTTCACCTCCGTCGTTACCCTCGGTCTCCTCTCACTCACATGTGCTGAAGTCACCTTCTCTGGTCTCCTCTTACCGGCACAGAAACCACAACTTTGGTAAACCAAATTTCATAATTCCCTCTTTTATATTTGTTGAGGCTCGATTTTGCCCTAGTGCAATATCTTCAATTGCATAGCCCCACCATTAAAAGAGAAAAAGCAAAGCAAGACAGTGAACAAAGCAACCCACGTTTCTTTTTCATTGAACAAGGCAAGAGAAGGGGGAGAGAAATTTGTCAAAAGAGAAGAAGGTGGGTTAGATTGAGATAGAAATTGGAAAGTGAGTGGGGTATGGATTTGAATTTGTAAGATATGATGGTTTGTTTTCTAGTTTTGAATTTTTATTTACCTTTTGATGAATAAATCAAATTAACATACGTATATATTTAAGATAAAAAATAGATTGAATTTTATATTTTATATTTTTATTATTAAAATTGATAATTTATTCAATTAGACATTTATTAAATTACAAATCAAACACTCTTATTGAACTTTTTTAATAATAACTTTATACCAACTCTTATCAATAAAATATGGTAATAAGTAATAAGAGTTTTTCTTCTTATTAATTCAAACGTAGCCTCAACCAACTAGAAATAACACCAAAACAAAATCAAAAACAGTGTTTGATTCAAATAAAGGTTTGCTTCAATTTTAGATCAATCAGTTGTGGATCGATTTTTTTGAGGCATTTTTTTTAAATAAATCAGAAGGATGTTTTAGATTTAACGTTCAATTGTGGATAGAATTTTACAAATAATAATTAATTTTGTTTCTAAGATATATTCAAACCGAGGTATTTTGTATGTCTTTATTTGTGTGTTTCACACACACACGCATACATATGATGGTTCTGTTCGGTTCTGTTTTGTTTTGTTTTTTTTTTTTTCAAACCAATTATATCATTCCATGTCAAACCCCATCAAACTTTGGTTTTTCCTAAACTTAAAACCCAAACCGAAGGTTTTCAATTCTTGATTTTATACCATTACCAAAGACTTACTAGTGTAATATTGTTTTGGGTTTACATCGTACAAACACAATAAACTTTCAACATTTTACACAAATGGTCACTTTATTTTTTTTATTCGTTGATACTTAAACTCAGTTTTACTAGTTGATATGGTATATTATGTGGCTTTTTCACTTAACTTATAATAAAACGATGGAATTTCAATGAAAATTAAATGTGATAAAATAGGTACACTTTTTTAATCTTTCAATATGATACTTGTTTCACATTGCTCATAAACGAGGTAGATGTTGAGTTATTAATTTGTATGTACGTGCATGTCTCTTCCTTACTAGCAATACACGTTTAATAAAGTCACGAGGCAAAGATGTCAAAGCAGACAATATATTCGATAGGGTTAGACCTAAAAAACCACCACATAAAACTTCAAAATAGAACTAGATATCATTGAGGACACCTTTTGTTTGTGCTTAATGCATGTTTGCCTTAAAGATAGTAGAACCACAACAAGTAAATTAGCCAATGTGGTTTAATGCAAGTTTATATATGCAATTACAAAAGTATCTGTAAACAAACTTATAGAATATGTTACGTCATACGGTAGCAAGAGACACAAGACGGATGGGCGATGAGGCGTGAGGGGTGAGTGCCCACTTTTGATGTGATATGGGGGTGAGATTTGATAGATGAGAGAGAGAGAGAGAGAGAGAGAGAGAGAGAGAGAGAGAGAGAGAGAGAGAGAGAGAGAGAGAGAGAGAGAGAGAGAGAGAGAGAGTGTGTGTGTGTGTGTGTGTGTGTGTGTGAGAGTGAGTGTGTGTGTGTGCGCGCGCGCGAAGCGTGTGCGCGTTGTACTGACAATGTGATAAGATGATGGTGAGAGGGAGATCTGAATATGATCACACTTACTAAAAAATTTGTCATGACTTTTTTTTTTGTAGGGTTGTTATGTCATGTAAAAAATTGACGGATTTAATTTCAATTGACACATGGTTCTAAATGTAAGATATTGCCTCAGTATATGCTTTCTGTTGATTTTGGGTTCTTATATATTTTTATTTTATTTTTTTTGAAAGTCAGATAATCCCATGCTCTTAGATTTATTATATTATTACTGTTTTCATTTGCTAAATAAGGTTTTTTTTTCTTGGGTTAATATTGAATAAACCCAATCAACTTTTCTTAATTTCTCAATTAAGTCCCTAAACTTTTTTTTCAATTGTTTAAGTCCCTAAACTATGTTTGTCTTATTCAAAAGTATATATTTTTGACCGGCTACCGAATTAGCCGGTAAAATCAACCGATAAAACAAAAATGTTCAGGGACTTAATCGCTAAAATATGGAAAGATGATGGATTTTTTACGACATTAATCAAGTGAAAAACTAATATAACTTGTTTGGTAACCGGTCAAACAAGTCAAATATATACTTTTGAATAAGACAAAAATAGTTTAGGGACTTAAACAATAAGAAAAAAGGTTTAGGGACTTAATCACGAAAATGAAAAAAGTTTATGGGGTTTTTTCAATATTAATTTTCATAATGTTTTCTGTTAAATGAATTGGGCCGGATTTATGGGTTTGGTAATATAAAAATTTGTGTTTTTGATTCTGGGCTTGGTGATTCTTATTGGTGCGTGTGATTTAAATTTAACCTTTTTCTATTTCTATGATGGGACATTTATTAGTTGTATCGTTTATAATGGATTAAAATGCTAATTATTACATAAAATCTCAAGCAGAGGATGTAAAAGATTCACAAAAATTATATTATATTAAAGATTTTTATAATAATATTATCATGATCTTATGTTGTATGTTTGATTTGGAGAGCATCAATTTGTAACATTTGGTTGTGGTTTTAGGTCTTCTCAAACAACATGGGGAAGAAATTCGAACCAACCGTGCAAGAATGATGAAACACGGTTTAGCAAAATTCAACACGGGAATGCCTTGAAGACGATTTTGTTGCATTGCTGAAGAAGCGGTTACGTGGTTGGTTTAGCAGGCTGTGTGACGGTTGAACTAGACAGAACACCCTAAACATTTTTCAGATTAACAAATTTTACTTAAAAATTAATGTAGATTTTTTGACAAAATCCTGACAAATGAAAATGCTACATAATGCAAATCCTTTGACAGAATACAAATCCCAGAGAAAAAAAAAATTCTACGAACCAACGATGTAAAGAAATATGTATTGGTATTTGTCAATGCTTTTATTGACAATTCTGATTTTAATTTACAAAGAAAAAACACTTTGATAACTAAAAGAGAATAATTTTGGTTCCATATGTGAGCTCTGAAAGGTATGCAGATACACTATATTTCAATTCTGCGAATTGATTGATTCAAGAAAATAAGTTTTTATTTTGTAGTGCCGATAAGAACTGACACTTATGCATTCGTTAAACTTGAAGATCGAGTAAGTCGATAAGCATAGACACTCTGTCATGCATAGTTGCATGCTACTAATACTAGTGCGAACGTTATAGAGTGAGGAACATATGCTTAAAATTCAATTCAATCCATCTTTTACGAGAATGATTTTAATTTAGTCTTCAAAAATGTGTCACGAAGATTGGGAAGGTTATTATCGTTCCACGCACTGAAAAAAAATATACAAGTTTTAAAAGTAAGGAAAATATGCACAAAAGTTAAACGTATTTTCCAAAACAAGTATTTTAAGAGTCTTAATTTTTTAAAAGCAATTAAAAACAACATCTAAATTAGTCAAATTTTCTATTATTTCATTACCCTACACCCATTACTACAATATTAGAGTGTTCAATGTATCGTTGAAAGAAAAAATATAATTCTATTATGATGATGATGTATATGGTTATGAGGACAAGGAAGTGCTTGTAATGACTAGCGGAAAGCCAGATATACCAATAAGTTAGTGTCTACTATATATGAGGTCATCACATGGGTCTGTCAGTTCAGAGATATTAAAGGCAGATTACTTGCCTTCGTGCATGAGGGGAGCTTGTTACAGCTATGGTTGGGTGTCCCACTCCAATTGGCCCTGCTGATGACGACATAACCGTATTGAAGAGTATAAACAGAGGTCATCACCTCCGTCACAAGGTGCACACAAAAAAACTACTCCAAAACTATTCTGCTACTCTTTATTTTTCCTCCATTGAAATTGGTCTCTGACTTAGGCATCGGAGTGTCGTCGCAGGGCACCACACCCTGCTTCGTCCTTCACATTGTTATTCTCTTGTTTGACAGGGCCCCTTAACAATCTCCATTTCATTCTCAGACACAAACATATGAGTTTCAAAGCATAGAGTTACTCCCACTTTGAAATTCAAATGTTTTTCAAGCTAAAATCAGTTTGGATACTTGTGTGAACATGTTTATATATGTTTAGTGTTTTAAGATAGACGGTTTAATTATCTTCATTTTATCAAAAGTTATGAAGTATTTTGAAAATAGACCATATTGTGTCACTTCATTTAGCGCATCTAGCTATAGTTTGAGAAGATGTTCCTATAAACATATTGTATTGTCGGTAAGTTTGGTTAATTATTTTAGAAATAAAACACATTAAGTACCGTTCAAGCTAGTGAGTTCATTTTCAAAATTTGATACCGTACGACCTACACGTGACAGTTATCTGTAAGATTGGTATGAAGTAATTTGACGACTGCATATATCGTTTCATCAACGATGAGTGAGATAAATTAACATATTTAGGTTATTTTCAAGATATGTCAAAAATAGGAAGTGTTGACATTTCTTTCATGAGATGTCAAATAGATTGGTCGACATTTTTATAGAAACGTAGGACATACTGAAGACAGCGAAATGATGTACTTCCTTCGAGGATATGTCAATTGCAGATAATGTTATCTTTCAAAAAACAAATAAAAAAAGTTAAAAGCTTAATTTATAATTTGAAGTCAATACGAAAACAGATATTTGATTCCTTTAATTCTCATTATAGAATTTTTTTATTTTTAGATAAATTTATGAATTATGATTTATGTTTTGTCATACGTGTTTAGTCACTTAAAATTCAAAAATAATCTCCTTTATGGCTCAATTTACTTTATCATAATGCATGTCATAAGGTAATTTAAAAACAAATACAAACCATGAAATAATAATAAAAAAAAATATTCGTCTAATTTTTAGTTAAATTTATTGCTGATTTATTATTATTATTATTATTATTATTATTATTATTATTATTATTATTATTATTAATTATTTAAAAATGTATGTGTATATAATTACTGTTAAGATAAATGAATTGATGTATATCATGTAATAAATGGAAGGGTTGAAGTGGCCACAAGTTTCAAACCTAAATTGTGAATCATATAATGGAACATAAATACATGAAAATGACAAAAGGAATGGATATTTTACAGGAGAAACATCAATACATGTTTTATGGTCCCCAATCTAAGACTTGGCCAAGTTTTAGTCTGAAACTCTTTTAATAATTTAATACATTTTAATTATTCAATTACGATACACACACACACACACACACACATATATATATATATATATATATATATATATATATATATATATATATATATATATATATATATATATATATATATATATATATATATATATAGATTGAGGTTCTATGGGGCACCATATGCATCGGGAACCAAAAATGCATTGATAATCTAGATAGTGGCATGCAAATTCTTTTTGGCAAAACATATTAGAACACAAACGGACCTATTTGTCACCCGAACAACAAAACTCGTGCCGCGGCATAGAATTAACATGAAACGTACCCGTGACGACCTCCGGACTTTCCCTTCGCCTCTTGCAGTACTGAAACGCTACGAGCAGGTGCCCTTGAGAATGACCCCGGCTGTTAACTGACAAGCACCACTCGAACCTCCGACGAGCCGTAGTGTTGGGGATGAATGGCTGACAGCAGCCGTTGGAGCATCTTTCTACAATTCGCCGCCTATCGTGACCCCCACACCCCACACTTATCAGCAAGCATCACCTTCGACTTGGGCAGTCATTATGAAAATGCCCAGCTCCCACTAGCAAAAAAAGCACGTCTCTAGGGCACTTGCCAAAAATGCTCCTGAGACATTGTTGCAGTATTGTGTGTTCTGTGTTGTTAGAGTATGCCCGAGCACGCGACCGCCGATCCGAAGAACCAAGATGTCGGCGAAAATGCTATGTGACGAGTATTGTGTAAGACCGGGAAGATCCGAGTATCCTCCCTCCCTTTGGCCGCTTCGCCGGTGGGGGTGGACGCGTTGTGTCGGATTGGGGAAAGCAGATAGCCAGCAGCAGACTCCAACGAGTAGCCCGACGAATCAAACATCGCCTCTACATTTCTGGCAGCCTCAAGTAACCAGCAAACTGTAGGGTAACGAACATGCTCATGACCCTCCTAATCTCAATGTCAGAGACACAGCCTTCGAACCTGCGTCACTTTCCTTCTTCGGTGTCCACCTGATGAGGCTTGCGCGAACAGCACTTAAACCTCTGCACTCCACTAGCATCTTGGGACACCGTCTTTCGTTCCCTGGTACCGCACCATTAAACCTTGCCTTCTAATCTCCGACGCTCATCAATCGGCCAGTATTGCTGAGGAATAAGTCCTTGAACTCAGCCCAAGTCATTAACCGAAACTTTCTCTATGTCAAAGCGTTCACCATGGCATTCCACCACCTGATTGCACATCTACATATCGTGCAACCACGCACGAATACCCTTCCTCTCAGCACAATCGCTTGATTCGGAATGTTCGTTCAGTTTCTGATTATCCATTCCAGTGCAGCAACACGCTCCCCCTAACACTCCGTCTTAAACTCTTACAGCTCCATTTCCTTTAACATCCTTAAACGACAACCCCTGGGCTTATAGATGAACCCAGTGTTGTATTCTGTTCCTCATTAATTCTTCTCTTTCTTTCTTTTTCTTCCTTTTATCTTCCTTCGCTTTAGTTCGGCCTCCATCTCGAGCCCGAAAGCTATTGAATCATCTCTTTGCTCTAGTCCATCCTGGCTAGCATCATCTCTCTGGCTTCCTCAGGTGTCATTCCTCCGGACATGTTCTGAAAATATAAACATATAACTTGTTTAGTAACATGTCATAAATTAAAGACACCATTCATTTGTCCCGTATGATAGTCAATTTCTTATAATTACTAGATCATAACCTATCTTAGTTCAGATCATTACTTAGCATCACTACATATCATCACCTAATGTTTGAGATCAAGACCTCACGGACACTTGAATCTCAAACTACTGCTCTGATACCATCTCGTGTGACACCCTTGCCACAACAACCACCAAATACAATACACCCAGGATTAATCATCAACATACATTAAACATAATGATCTGATAACCTTAAATTTAAGTGCGGAAGCTATTTTAAAACATAAATAAAGTGGTGCAACAAGTGTTAAACATCCTACGGTGCTATCAGGTACCAAGTCTAGGTCTACACACCCATACATTTATTACAATCATCCAGAATATATTACAACATTTGTCCCACAACATAATTACCGATTAAGTAGCAGATATCTTCCAAATCTTCCAAATCGACCTAACTAGAAGGTCCAGCAGTAGATTTTCCCTTTCCTGTAAAAATACAACAACTAAAACGTAAGCGAATGCTTAGTGAATACAAAGATTGCGCATATTATAAATATTTATGAAGCCCAAGAGTAACCCCGACGACAAACGTCGTATACTCTCTTCGTACACCAAGTACGGACCAGAGCCGCAGCCCCTTCGAGCCCAAGGCTCGGCATTTACACATACCATCTGAGACAAACGAACGATCGGGGATGACATACTGCCTACCGGACCTGGAGGGATCAGCTCCAGCGTCATATAGTGCAGTAACATCAGAGTAATCGATGCGACCCACCGGTCCATCACTAGATGCACAACAATCGAACGGACATGCAACAAGTAAGAATGTGCATCTAAATCTACGCAAGTTAGTAGAAATCCAACCAAACAAGTGAAACAACAGGTCTCAGCAGGCAAAGCTTAACATAAATCAGATATAATCATGCGAAATCTACTGTACTCACAGTGGGTGCGTATTATCTTTAAACCGATATTATTTCTCTTCGGGCTTTCAACCGGATTCCACCAAGTACCCCACTGTGGGTTAAACAACACCACAAGGGACCTGTTATTATCAATTACAACAATTCCTGGTATCATTAACCATTTAATTCCATAATAATCAAGTTTCGTAAATTTGACGATATTTTCCCCCATTTCGGGTTTATATCCAAATTCGAACTATAACTAAGTTTGTACCCATTTCATGTTCATACATTGTTCTTTATATAACACATGACATTTTATGTGTTGTTTATGAGTTTCATTCAAAATACACAAGCCTAGAAAGTAGTATTCTCAATTTTAGGCATTAAACTCGAATTTAATGGGTTAGATTCGAAATCAAGCATCAGATTCGAATCCCCCCCATCAGATTCGAACTCATCTTCGAATCTAATGTCAGATTCGAAGCCATACCCTTCGAGTCTATCATCAGATTCGAACCCCCCTTAGAATCTGATGGTACACCTTCGAATCTAGCACCAAACTCGAGTCTGTTCTTACATTTCGACTCTGTTCTTGACATATTCGAGTCTGTTCATCATTTTAACTTAAATCCTTCATTTCTAAGGCCTAAAATCAGTGTTATATCATGTATGATGCATATATTCGATTCTACTATGCATATAGTATCATAATCTAGCAACATTTCAAGCAAAACAAACTTAAATTTGCATAAAATGATAGATTCGAGATTCTTGTTCTTCAAAACCGAAACCATAACTTAAAAAGGATCGATTCTTACCTCAATTCGCACGAAATCTGAAATCCGTTTGTAGATTACTGTTGTACTCCTCGATACCTTTCCGATGACGTATAATTCTCGAAAATCCGACTGTCGGTTTGTGATTTATCTTAGAGAGATGTAGAGAGAAAATTTCTAGAGAGATAGAGTAGAGAGAGAGTGTAAACTAGAAAATGAAGCCTATTGCCCTTTATATACTACTTTCGTCATTTTGCACATTTCATCACCCGACTTAACCGGTTTCATAAAATACCGATTTAATCTTAAATTTATCATAAATAACTTTTAAATTCATAATAATCCACAAAATTGATTCTGAGTTCAATTTTCTTAAAAATAACAACAAACTTTGCTAAATATCCAAATACATAGTAATCATCCAAATTCAACTTTCAATATAAATTTTCCACTTAATTAGTCAAAATACATCAAATTGAATCCGTGGATGTTACAACATGGGCTCCACCACGCTCAACTTCGTCCTCGAAGTTACTCGGACTCAAACAGTTTCGGATATTTTCTTAACATTTCTGACTTAGTTTCCCATGTATGATTTGCTCCTTTATGATGCTTCCAACGTACAAGCACCATTTCTATCTCCTTACTTCTCAATTTCTTCATCTTAGTGTCTAACACACACTCCGGCTCTTCAACATATCGGAGCCTTTCATCAACCTGCAGTTCAGTATGGTCGGCCCAATCCTCGTTTCCAGTGTTAAACGATTTTCGAAGATTCCCAACGTGAAATACCGGATGTATGCCCGACATCTCTTCAGGCAAATCCAAACGGTATGACTGATTCCCCACTTTTTCGATTATCTTAAATGGTCCGACGAATCTCGGAGCCAACTTGCCCCTCTTAACAAAACGAGTAACACCCCTCATGGGTGATACTTTCAAATAGACCCAGTCATTCACTTCAAAATTGATCGGCTTGTGCCTCCGATCATAGTAGCTTTTCTGACGATCCTGGGCCGCCTTCATGTTCTGCCTAATCAACTGTATCTTCTCGTTTGTTTCCTGAAGCAAGGCCGGCCCAGCGATTGGTGTTTCACCCGTTTCTCTCCAACATGTAGGAGTCCTACATTTCCTTCCATACAAAGCCTCGAACGGAGCTTTCTTGATCGTAGCGTGGTAACTGTTGTTATACGAAAACTCTATGAGTGGCAGATGATCGTCCCAATTGCCACCGAGATCTAACACACACGATCTCATCATGTCTTCAAGCGTTAAGATGGTCCGCTCACTCTGGCCATCAGTTTGCGGGCGGTAAGCTGTACTCATTGCTATCCTTGTCCCTAACCCTTCTTGCAAAGCCGACCAAAAATTTGAAGTAAACCGGCTGTCCCGGTCCGATACTATGGACTTAGGCACTCCATGCCTAGAAACAATCTCGTTCATGTAAATTTGAGCTAATTTCTCCAACGAATAACTTTCACGAATCGGTATGAAGTGAGCCGACTTTGTTAACCGATCCACGATTACCCAAACCGCATCATGCTGTCGCTTAGTCTTCGGCAGTTTCGTAACAAAATCCATAGTAATGTGCTCCCACTTCCATTCCGGAATGGGAAGCGGTTGCAGACTGCCATAAGGTTGTTGATGCTCAGCCTTTACCAACCGGCAAGTCCTACATCGTTCCACATACTGCCCTATGTCCTTTTTCAATCCCGGCCACCAAAAGTCTGCCTTTAAGTCGTTGTACATCTTTGTGCTCCCGGGATGTACAGAAAACTTAGATTGATGTGCCTCCTCAACGATTACATTTCTCATACCACCATATTTCGGCACCCAAATTCTTCCGTACACACCTTTCAAACCCATTTCACTTGTTTCCATATTCTTCATTTGCACCCTTATATCCTCAGCACTAACATTCTCGTCTTTCAAGGCTTCCTCCTGAGCGGCCTTGACATCATCTATAATAGTAGACGTTAACATGGTAGATGTCATCATATAGCAGCAATCCTTAGCATACGCTTTCCGACTCAAGGCATCGGCTACTACATTAGCCTTTCCGGGGTGATAAAGAATTTCACAATCGTAATCTTTTATTAGTTCCATTGATCGTCTCTGCCTCATATTGAGTTCCTTCTGGCTAAAAATGTACTTTAAACTCTTATGGTCCGTGTATAATTGGCACTTAGTCCCGTAGAGATAATGCCTCCATAACTTTAATGCAAATGTTACTGCAGTCAACTCGAGATCATGAGTTGAGTAGTTCTTCTCATGCTGCTTCAACTGCCTTGAAGCATATGCAATTACTTTCCCCCGCTGCATCAGTACAGCGCCTAATCCTAACCTCGAAGCATCGGTATACACCACAAAGTCATCATTGCCCTCAGGTAAGGCAAGTATCGGCGCTTCACTCAAAGTTTTCTTCAAAACTTCAAACGCCTCTTGCTGCACGGTCTCCCAAACAAAAGGCGCATTCTTCTTCGTTAATGCCGTCAGCGGAACTGCAATCTTTGAAAAGTCCTTTATAAACCTCCTATAATATCCCGCCAACCCAAGAAAACTCCTGATTTCCGTAGCTGATTGTGGCGGTTCCCAATTTCTTATAGCCTCAACTTTAGCTGGATCAACCGAAATCCCAGCTCCAGATATAACATGTCCTAGAAACTGTATCTGTTGTAGCCAAAACTCGCACTTTGAGAACTTGGCGTACAACCTTTCTTTTCTTAACAACTCCAACAGTTCTCTCAGATGTTCAGCATGTTCTGCTTCAGACTTAGAATATACCAGTATATCATCAATAAACACTATCACCGACTTATCCAACATCGGTCTACAAACCCTATTCATCAAGTCCATAAAGACAGCCGGGGCATTGGTTAACCCAAAAGGCATAACCAAGAACTCGTAATGCCCATAACGTGTCCTAAATGCTGTCTTAGGCACATCCTCTTCTCGAACTTTCAGTTGATGGTACCCCGATCTCAGATCAATCTTAGAAAATACACAAGCGCCATGTAACTGATCAAACAAGTCGTCTATCCTCGGCAGAGGATACTTGTTCTTAATCGTCAATTTATTCAGCTCCCGGTAATCTATGCACATCCTCATCGTGCCATCTTTCTTCTTTACAAACAGTACCGGAGCTCCCCACGGCGATGAACTCGGCCGAATAAAGCCCTTGTCCAATAACTCCTGAAGTTGTGTCATCATTTCTTTCATCTCGGTTAGGGCAAGACGATAAGGAGAACGAGCTACCGGTGCAGCTCCGGGGATCAGATCAATTCGAAACTCAACTTGTCTCTCAGGCGGCACGCCAGACAAGTCTTCCGGAAACACATCCGGGAATTGTGAAACAACCGGCACATCGGCCAAAGTTCTCTTCTCTGCCTTAGCATCAATCGCATATGCTAAGTACGCATCACATCCCTTTGCAACAAGCTTTCGAGCTTTTGCAATAGTAAGCAAACACAGATCCCCGCTTCTCTTATCCCCATATATACATATCTCACGCCCCTCCGGGGTAGTTATCTTTATCATTCGGCTCTTACACACTATGTGGGCTTCATTCTCGATCAACCAGTCCATCCCGACTATGACATCAAACTCACTGAATTCTATCGGTATCAAGTCCAAATTGAAGACTACATCTTCAATTACTAACGTGCAGTTACGGTAGACATGATCTACTTTTACTAGAGTGTTGCTAGCAGTTTATATATCAAGAACAGCAGATAATCTAGATAGTGGCATGGCAATTCTTTGTGCAAACATAGTAGAAACAAACGACCTATTGGCACCCGAATCAAATAAAACTCGTGCAGGCATAGAATTAACTATGAACGTACCCGTGACGACCTCCGGATTTTCCCTCGCCTCCTCTGCAGTTATCTGAAAAGCACGAGCAGGTGCCCTTTGAGACTGACCCCGGCGGTTAACTGAACCACCACTCGAACCTCCAGACGAGCGTGTTGATGATGGGACAGCAGCCGTTGGAGCATTCTTTCTACAATTCCTGCTATAGTGACCCCACACCCCACACTTATAGCAAGCATCACCCTTCCTTGGGCAGTCATTCTGAAAATGTCCCAGCTCCCCACAGCAAAAACAAGCACGTCCGTTAGGGCATTTGCCAAAATGCTCCTGATGACATTTGTTGCAGTATTGTGGTTCGGTGTTGATAGAGTATGCACGAGCACGACCGCGATCAGAAGAACCAGATGGTCGGCGAAAAGACTGCTGTGACGAGTATTGTGAAGACCGGGAAGATCCCGAGTATCCTCCCTCCCTTTGGCGCTTCGGCGGTGACGGCTGTGTCGGATTGGTGGAAGCAGCAGCAGACCCAACAGAGTAGCCCGACATAATCAAAATTTGCTCTACATTTCTGGCAGCCTCAAGTAAGCCAGCAAATGTAGGGTAACGAACATTGCTCATGACCCTCCTAATCTCAATGTCAAGACCAGCCTCGAACCTGGTCACTTTCCTTTCTTCGGTGTCCACCTGATGAGGTGCGAACAGACTTAACCTCGTGAACTCCACAGCATATTGGGACACCGTCTTCGTCCCCTGTACCAGCACCATAAACCTTGCCTCTAATCTCCGACGCTCATCAATCGGACAGTATTGCTGAGTGAATAAGTCCTTGAACTCAGCCCAAGTCATAACCGAAACTTTCTCTAATGTCAAAGCGTTCACCATGGCATTCCACCACATGATTGCATCATTCGTGAACATAGCAGTTGCATAACGAACCATGTCCTTCTCAGCACAATCGCTGATTCGGAATGTTCGTTCAGTTGCTGTTATCCATTCCAGTGCAGCAACAGCATCCCCTAAACCGTTAAACTCTACAGCTCCATTTCCTTTAAAATCCTTAAACCGACAACCCCTGGGCTTATTAGATGACCCAGTGTTGTCATCTTGTTCCTCATTAATTCCTTCTCTTTCTTTTTCTTTGTTCTTCCTTTTATCTTCCCTTCGCTTAGTTTCGGCCTCATCTCGAGCCCGAAACTGCTCTTGAATCATCTCTCTTTGCTCAGCCATCATGGCTAGCATCATTTCTCTCGTCTCTTCAGGTGTCATTCCTCCTCCAGACATGTTCTGAAATACGAAACATATAACTTATTTAGCAACATGTCATAAATTTAAAGACACCATTCATTTGTCCCGTATGATAGTCAATTTCTTATAATTACTAGATCATAACCTATCTTAATTCAGATCATTACTTAGCATCACTACATATCATCACCTAATGTTTGAGATCAAGACCTCACGGACACTTGAATCTCAAACTACTGCTCTGATACCATCTCGTGTGACACCCTTGCCACAACAACCACCAATTACAATACACCCAGGATTAATCATCAACATGCAATAACATAATGATCTGATAACCTAAATTTAAGTGCGGAAGCATTTAAAAACATAAATAAAGTAGTGCAACAAGTGTTAAACACCCTACGGTGCTATAAGGTACCAAGTCTAAGTCTACACACCCATACATTTATTACAATCATCCAGAATATTACAACATTGTCTCGTAACATAAATTACCGATAAAATAGTGCCGAATCTCCAAAATCTTCCAAACGACCTAACTAGACGGTCCAGCAGTAGATTTTCCTTTGCCTGTAAAAATACAACAACTAAAACGTAAGCGAATGCTTAGTGAATACATACCGGCCACAGGGAAAGCTCCATGCGTCATATAGCACAGTAACGATCGAGAGTAATCGATGCGACCCACCGGTCCATCACTAGATGCACAACAATCGAACGGACATGCAACAAGTAAGAATGTGCATCTAAATCTACGCAAGTGAGAATAGTGAAATCCAAGGCCAAACAAGTGAAACGACCCACCGGTCCATCACTAGATGCACAACAATCGAACGGACATGCAACAAGTAAGAATGTGCATCTAAATCTACGCAAGTTAGTAGAATTCCAACCAAACAAGTGAAACAACAGGTCTCAGCAGGCAAAGCTTAACATAAATCAGATATAATCATGCGAAATCTACTGTACTCACAGTGGGTGCGTATTATCTTTAAACCGATATTATTTCTCTTCGGGCTTTCAACCGGATTCCACCAAGTACCCCACTGTGGGTTAAACAACACCACAAGGGACCTGTTATTATCATTTACAACAATTCCTGGTATCATTAACCATTTAATTCCATAATAATCAAGTTTCGTAAATTTGACGATATTTTCCCCCATTTCGGGTTTATATCCAAATTCGAACTATAACTAAGTTTGTACCCATTTCATGTTCATACATTGTTCTTTATATAACACATGACATTTTATGTGTTGTTTATGAGTTTCATTCAAAATACACAAGCCTAGAAAGTAGTATTCTCAATTTTAGGCATTAAACTCGAATTTAATGGGTTAGATTCGAAATCAAGCATCAGATTCGAATCCCCCCCATCAGATTCGAACTCTCCTTCGAATCTAATGTCAGATTCGAAGCCATACCCTTCGAGTCTATCATCAGATTCGAACCCCCCTTAGAATCTGATGGTACACCTTCGAATCTAGCACCAAACTCGAGTCTGTTCTTACATTTCGACTCTGTTCTTGACATATTCGAGTCTGTTCATCATTTCAACTTAAATCCTTCATTTCTAAGGCCTAAAATCAGTGTTATATCATGTATGATGCATATATTCGATTCTACTATGCATATAGTATCATAATCCAGCAACATTTCAATCAAAAACAAGCTTAAATATGCATAAAATGATAGATTCGAGATTCATGTTCTTCAAAACCGAAACCATAACTTAAAAAGGATCGATTCTTACCTCAATTCGCACGAAATCTGAAATCCGTTTGTAGATTACTGTTGTACTCCTCGATACCTTTCCGATAACTTATAATTCTCGAAAATCCGACGGTCGGTTTGTGATTTATCTTAGAGAGATGTAGAGAGAAAATTTCTAGAGAGATAGAGTAGAGAGAGAGTGTAAACTAGAAAATGAAGCCTATTGCCCTTTATATACTACTTTCGTCATTTTGCACATTTCATCACCCGACTTAACCGGTTCCATAAAATACCGATTTAATCTTAAATTTATCATAAATAACTTTTAATTTTATAATAATCCACAAAATTGATTCTGAGTTCAATTTTCTTAAAAATAACAACAAACTTTGCTAAATATCCAAATACATAATAATCACCCAAATTCAACTTTAAATATAAATTTTCCACTTAATTAGTCAAAATACATCAAATTGAATCCGTGGATGTTACAACGCACGTCGTATACTCTCTACGTACACAAATTATGGCACAAGAGTTGCAGCTCCTTCGAGCCAAAGCTCGGCATTAAACCAACCATCTGAGACAAACATAACATCGGGGATGACCTACTGTCTATCAGGACCTCGGAGGGACTAACTCCAGGTCATATAGCACAGTAACATCGGAATACAGATGCGACCCGCCGGTCCATCGAAAGATGCACAACAAAGAAACAGACATGCAACAAGCAACAATGTGCATCTATGTCTACGCAAGTTAGTAGAATTCCAAGTGAATGTGAAACAACAGGTCTCAGCAGGCAATAGCTAACATAAAACAGATATAGACATGCGAAATCATATGTACTCACAGTTGGTGCGTTAATTAACTGCAATTTATATTATTTCTCCTCGGGCTTTCAACCGGAATCACAAAGTACCCCACTGTGGGTTAAAAAACACCACAAGGGACCTGTTAAATCAGTTGTAACAGAACATCATGTCAATAACTGTTTAATTTCATAAAAACTTGATTTTATAGGTTTTACAACATTTGACCCGAAATTCGGATCCCACTGTTCATCCGAAATTCGGATGACCTGAAATTCCACACTTTGAAATTTATTTTGTACTGCTCATCTGAAGTTCGGATGTCACCATGATCCGAAATTCGGATGTCATTCCCATCCGAAGTTCCATCCGAGTTTTTATTAGGTCCAAAACTCGAATGATCCGAGTTGTGTTCTTCATATCTGAGTTTAATACTTGTGCAGATTTATCATTTTGCATATTATTTAATTATTTTTGAACTAAAGCAATAACTGAAAACTAATAGCATACACTTAAATATACTTATTTTCAACATTTTTAACATCAATTATATCCTATTTTGTACCAAATCAGATCCCTTTTTGGCCATTTTATTCAACCTATCGAAGAACACACACACTAACACATAGTTACTTTCTGAATTCATACTTAGAGATTAAATCAAACGCTGAAATTTTGTACTCATATTGTATAACACTCGATTTGAACAAACCTACAAGAATATACCACATGCGATAACATTTGCAACCATAATCCTTGATTCGGTTTTCTCCAAAACCGAACACAAAACCTAAAATTTCGAAGAGTTTGTGAAATATTTACCTTAAATCGTTGATTGTAGTAGCAATAGTTCCTTCAGAGCAACTTGAATCCAGATTTTCAGCCTCTAATTCCACGAATTTGAAGATCTTGATTTGTGTTTTGAGAGAACCGTACTTAGAGAGAGAAAGTAGAGAGAAGTTGAATTTGATCCAAATGAAAAACTTAGTACGTGTCTTTTTATTTCACATCTTTCGGCTAATTACACATTTAATCCCTCAACTTATCTGATTTTATTAAATAAAAATTCTCATCTTTATTTTATTATCCTAAACATTTTTAAATATTCTTAAACTTATTAATAATTCAAAATCTTACATTTTCTTAATTCCTAAAAATAACAACCATCAAATATATAATTATCATTCATAATCCAACTTAATTTCATAAATTACAAAAATTCAACCAATTAACCTCAATTACAATAATTTAAATCTGAGTATGTTACAGTTGGGCAGCGCTACTACTGCATGCGTAGTAACTTCTCTAGGCATGAGTGTAGAGTTGGGTAGTGTTGTTGCTACGCCCAGCTATTTTTCATTTTGTTTCTTACGAATTCTTTACGAACAAAACACGTTATAGATTTGAATTCATCTAGTTTTCATTAATTCCACAATGCACGAAAATTCCATTTTCCCGCCTCTTTTTTGTATTTTACTACCTTAACTTAATTACATTAAATATTGATTTTAATTTTTTTCATTAATGAATTAATATTAAATTAATGTTTACAAAAAATAAATATGTATCATTATTATCCTTAATAATCATATTTAAATTCAAATGTAAAATTTTGATTAGTACATTTATATCTATCTTCCAACATGGTTAAGCCATTGATTACATCTTCAATTTCATTTCCAATGTTCATTACATTCTTTTCCAAACATATTGTAAATTAATTCATGCATTAAATGTTGATTATATTATATTATATTATATTATATTATATTATATATATATATATATATATATATATATATATATATATATATATATATATATATATATATATATATATATATATATATATATATATATATATATATATATATATATGGTTTGTGATTAGAATTTTGTCTAACAACACACTTTTCTATAATGGAGAGACTTTTCATATATGTCATTTTATTTTCTTTGATTGCTTCAAAAACTCATGGTTGCTTACTGACTACACACTGGCATATCTTTGTTACGAATGCCATTTCAGATGACATATTCGTTAATGTCCAATCATTTAATGACAAGCTTGGAAACCATACAATTCCTTTCAAAGCAACTTATGATTGGACATTTTGTGAAATGTTTGATTTTAGCACATGGTTCCTTGGCCATTTTGTTTGGGGCTCAAGAGATAAAAAAAGTGTATTTATTTGATCAAAAAGTTCGACGTACTTGTGGTCTATTCAAATGGAATGCTGGACATTGTTATTGGTATGTAAAAGCAGATGGTTTTTATGTAAGTAAACATGATGATGGTGGTGGGCGTTTGATGTCATCATGGTGAAGAAAATACTAGATTGGACATTTTTGTGAAAGTGTTAGATTTTAGCACTTTGTTCCTTGGGGAGTTCGTTTGGGGTTCAAGAAGTAAAAAAGTGGCTTTATTTAATCAAAAAGTTCGACATATTTGTGATCCATTCAAATGGAGTGTTGGACATTGTTATTGGTATGTGCGAAAAAATGAGTTTTATCGTTTATAACATCATGGTAAACAAAATATTATATCCATTTTCTTTTGTCTAATCCTTATTTAAACTTTACCAATTCAATAAAAATTATATTTTAATCCAAATATCTCTCTCTCTCTCTCTCTCTCTCTCTCTCTCTCTCTCTCTCTCTCTCTCTCTCTCTCTCTCTCTCTCTCTCTCTCTCTCTCTCTCTCTCTCTCTCTTCTCATGTATATGAAGTGAATCAAACGAGTACCATACTTAAAATAAACACCATAAAAACCAATAATTATATCATACCTATCACTTTTTAATTTAATGGAACAAGAGGCATTATTGTGTATATTTATTAAATATGGTAAAACAGTTATTAAAAAGATATAATTATAGTCAACTTGTATATTTATTAAATGGGTCATGTTAAACGTACACCCTCTGGACTAATTAATAGTGGCTGAATATGTACAAAATAGATTATTGACCCATGTATTACATGGGTATTTTTAATAAATAAATACTTTAAAATCTTTATATAATAATAAACTATTATTACAAAAAAATAATTAAACATTCATGTTAAAATGGTATAGATAAATTTTTTATGATCTTATAAAATATTAATTTAATAGTCATGATATTAAGATAAAGATAGTTAATACGAAATTTTAATAAGACCTCGTTTGTTTTCCAATAAGAGCCTCTTAAAAAAGTCTGAAATCTAAACTTCAGATTTATAATAAATTAATTGTTTGTTTAGGTTTAAACTTAAGAGGTTTAAACTTCTAATTTACCTCTTAAAATTAAAAGAAAGATTTTGGTCTAAAAAAATTAAGAGAGTCTTTTCTTTATTTGTAATTTATAACCCTAATTTTATATCCTTCAAACAAACAATCTTAAGATCAGCTCTTAATTTCAGATTTTAGATTTCAGATTTTAAGACTTCCTCTTAATTTCAGATGTGGTTTTCAGACTTCAGACATTTAACCTCTTAAAAAACAAGTAGCACCTAAATCTATATCTATCTATACTATTAAAAGAGTAACTATACTCATTTCTGGTGAAGCCACGTGTCGTCACCATGAATCGACACGTGGCAGTTATAGATTTTAAAATGAATAAAAAAATTTAAATCAAATCTATCCAAATCTAATATAATCCACTTTTAAATTCAAATCAAATCTAATCAAACAAAATCTAATATTCTACTAACTTATTAATTAAATCTATCCAAATCTAATATAATCCACTTTTTAATTCAAATCAAATCAAAGAAAATCTAATAATCTACTAACTTATTAATTATATGATAATATAATAAAATTTTAGAAAAATATATAATAAATAAGTACTCTTCATATATATTTAGAAATATACAAAATTAATAGGTCATAATAAATAATAATATCACCTTATATACTTTTGTTTAAAAAAATATTTATATCTTTATCTTTTTATTTATTGTATTTTATATGTATTAAAAATATCCGCGTAATACGCGGGTAATAAACTAGTATAATAATATAGCAAAAGAACTCATGACACGTGTCGCTTCCACAATGCACGAAAATTCCATTTTCCCGCCTCTTTTTTGTATTTTACTACTTTAACTTAATTACATTAAAATATTGATTTTAAGTTTTTTTATTAATGAATTAATATTAAATTAGATATTGCAACATATCAAATTAATGTTTACCAAAAATAAATATGTATCATTATTATCCTTAATAATCATATTTAAATTCAAATGTAAAATTTTGATTAGTACATTTATATCTATCTTCCAACATGGTTAAGCCATTGATTACATCTTCAATTTCATTTCAAATGTTCATTACATTCTTTTCCAAACATATTGTAAATTAATTCATGCATTAAATGTTGATTATATTATATTATATTATATTATATTATATATATATATATATATATATATATATATATATATATATATATATATATATATATATATATATATATGGTTTGTGATTAGAATTTTGTCTAACAACACACTTTTCTATAATGGAGAGACTTTTCATATATGTCATTTTATTTTCTTTGATTGCTTCAAAAACTCATGGTTGCTTACTGACCACACACTGGCATATCTTTGTTACGAATGCCATTTCAGATGACATATTCGTTAATGTCCAATCATTTAATGACAAGCTTGGAAACCATACAATTCCTTTCAAAGCAACTTATGATTGGACATTTTGTGAAATGTTTGATTTTAGCACATGGTTCCTTGGCCATTTTGTTTGGGGCTCAAGAGATAAAAAAGTGTATTTATTTGATCAAAAAGTTCGACGTACTTGTGGTCTATTCAAATGGAATGCTGGACATTGTTATTGGTATGTAAAAGCAGATGGTTTTTATGTAAGTAAACATGATGATGGTGGTGGGCGTTTGATGTCATCATGGTGAAGAAAATACTATGATTGGACATTTTTGTGAAAGTGTTAGATTTTAGCACTGTGTTCCTTGGGGAGTTCGTTTGGGGTTCAAGAAGTAAAGAAGTGGCTTTATTTAATCAAAAAATCCGACATATTTGTGATCCATTCAAATGGAGTGCTGGACATTGTTATTGGTATGTGCGAAAAAATGAGTTTTATCGTTTATATCATCATGGTAAACAAAATATTATATCCATTTTCTTATGTCTAATCCTTATTTAAACTTTACCAATTCAATAAAAATTATATTTTAATCCAAATCTCTCTCTCTCTCTCTCTCTCTCTCTCTCTCTCTCTCTCTCTCTCTCTCTCTCTCTCTCTCTCTCTCTCTCTCTCTAATGTATATGAAGTGAATCAAACGAGTACCATACTTAAAATAAACACCATAAAAACAATAATTATATCATACCTATCACTTTTTAATTTAATGGAACAAGAGGTATTATTGTGTATATATATTAAATATGGTAAAACAGTTATTAAAAAGATATAATTATAGTCAACTTGTATATTTATTAAATGGGTCATGTTAAACGTACACCCTCTAGACTAATTAATAGTGGCTGAATATGTACAAAATAGATTATTGACCCATGTTTTACATGGGTATTTTTAATAAATAAATACTTTAAAATCTATATATAATAATAAACTATATTACCAAAAAAAATAATAAAACATTCATGTTAAAATGGTATAGATAAATTTTTTGTGATCTTATAGAATATTAATTTAATAGTCATGATATTAAGATAAAGATAGTTAATACGAAATTTTAATAAGACCTCGTTTGTTTTCCAATAAGAGCCTCTTAAAAAAGTCTGAAGTCTAAACTTCAGATTTATAATAAATTAAGATTGTTTGTTTAGGTTTAGACTTATGAGGTTTAAACTTCTAATTTACCTCTTAAAATTAAAAGAAAGATTTTGGTCTAAAAAAATTAAGAGAGTCTTTTCTTTATTTGTAATTTATAACCCTAATTTTATATCCTTCAAACAAACAATCTTAAGATCAGGTCTTAATTTCAGATTTTAGATTTCAGATTTTAAGACTACCTCTTAATTTCAGATGTGGTTTTCACACTTCAGACATTTAACCTCTTAAAAAACAAATAGCACCTAAATGTATTTACATCCCGGTCCGTTTTACGACATTTATTGGTGTGTTATAACCACCACATTTGAATCCAATAAAATCTAATTTTCGTATGGAAATTATTTTAAATTATTGAAAATATATAAAAGTTATAAAATATTGATTGGTATTAGCTTTTACATAGTTGAATTGCATAATTTTTATTAGACAATCATAAATAATCCATATAAGTATACTTTTTTAGAAATATTTTTAAAAAAATAAATGTTTGATATATATAACTTAAATTGACTTTAAATGAAATTAATTTATTTAAAAAATTATTTGTGATTTACAGTTTCATATCAATCAAAGAACAATTCAGTAATCAAAACTAACCAAATGATTGTATTCCAAAATGTCGATTACAAGAATGATGAGAAGATCTTCCAAACTGTCAGTAACCGTATTCTCTGAATTCTATATTGCCAAAAGTGAAAATGTCAGACTTAATACATTGATAGTCAAACTTACTATATATATACATATTTTTCACAACTATGGAAGAATTACAAAACAAACCCTATACTTTGACTTCCATCAATTATACTATATTCTAACACTATTTTAGAGTTATAATTGTATGAAACTACAACAGCTTGTTTAAATTATTAGAAAATAATAATAATATAATGTCTTAAAAATGGAAGGTCATGTTTGTTTGTTTAAGAAGATTTTCGAACATCTTATTTCAGCAAATTCGAAGACGCTGGAAGATATTGTAGAAGGAAGTGCGTTTGTTTTTTTATCGTCTTCTCGCGTCTGCCATCATCTGCCCGCGTCTGCAAACGTCTTGTCTGTGAAGACTGCAGACCTTTAGGTCATCTCTCAGTAGGGGTGAGCGCGGTACCGGACCGTACCGAACCGATACCGATCCCGAAAATACCGAAACCGAATTATTAGTTTTGAAAGAACCGAATACCGGACCGTATAATTTTATATGGTGCCGGTTCGGTTCTGAATACCGAATTTTAGCTAATTTAAAAACCGGGAACCAAATATATTAATTCGGTATCGATCGGTACTGGTTCGGATTCGGGAAATGGTACCCGTCGCTCACCCCTATCTCTCAGTTGTTGATATTTTGCAGGAATGTGTAAATCCGCTGTTGGACCTTCTAGCTAGGTCATTATTGGAAGTATTTGAGGTACTCTACTGCTAAATCGGTAATCGATTTGTGGTGACATCATTGTATGATTTGGGAATGGTTGTAATAAATGTTGAGTTTGTAGAGATTAGACTGGAACCTTGTAGCACCGTAGGGTGTTTGACTTATTATTTTTACTTTCAACTTCCTATATTGTACTAAGATTTCAGATCATTTGTGTAATAATGTGTTGTGATTAATCCTGGATGACGTAATTGTGGTTATTGTGGCAAGGGTGCCACAATCTATATTATATATATATATATATATATATATATATATATATATATATATATATATATATATATATATATATATATATATATATTATAGCGATCGTTGAAATCTATATTATAGATGTATATTTAGTGATAAATAGGTTAAGCGTTTTTTTACTCATATTCCAAGTTGATAAAAAAATATAAAATTTTAAATGGATTGTAACAAATAACATAATTTTAAATTGATATCAATATTAATGTTAGATGTTAAGAATAAAATAGAATTTAAATTTTAAAAATATTTTAATGTTATTTTAAAAATAGTAATATTTAGTTTAAAATTTAATATATATTAAGTAAAAATCCAGAAAAAAAAAACACGTCTAAAAATTATTAAAAAATTACGAATATTAGATATGAATTTTTTAGTTTATCAAATATTTGTATTTATTAAATATGATTTAATAGAAACATTAATATTGTGATTATAAAACGCTTAATAAATCAAAATCAAATTATAATATCCATATTTTTAATATAAAAACAATATTTTATTTATTAATTGTAATATTAAAATTATTATAGATATTTAATGCATAAATATTTTTAATGTCAATCATTAACTTTATATAATTAAAAAAACCAAATAATAAAATATGTGGAAACTTAGTTTGTTGGTTAATCAAGATAAACATTCTCTATTAATGTTAGATTGAATAAAATAAATATTTATAAATTTAAAAGTATTTAATATCAGATTGAAACACATAGTATTTAGTTTAAAATATATTGATAATGTACACTTTTAAGAAAGAAACCATAATTTGAATAAATTGATTTTTTTTTTCGATTGTGGTATTATAAGTATCATATTTATTGATAGTTAATGGATATATTTAAATTTATTTACACAGTTAAATTAATTTGTGTAACCAATAAATCTAAATAACAAAAATTTATAGTAAATAAAAAATTTTCTCTGTCGATATAAACATCATCTGTTATTATAATAAATATATATAACTAAGATATTGAAAAAAATTCATTTCAATATATTTTTAGAAAAAAATTTAAGTTACTATTATTTTTTAAGCATAGTTAATAGGAGTTAAATAGAATAATTGCATATTTAATTGTATTCTTCATGTATTTAAAACATTAATTAAGTTATATAAATAGTGGAGTTATTTAAGGAAAAAATGGAGGGAAATTTTTTTTGGTGTAAGGATATTATTTTGTTTTAGTATTATACTAGTATATTACCCATGTATTACATGGGTTAGATTTTTAAAAAGATAATAATAAAAAATGATTATTATAAATTATTTTATGTTTTCAAGTATTAAAGTCAGGTTTGTCAAATAATATTTTTCATCCTTTACTTTAATTATGTATGAATAATAATAACTTTTTATATATTGTTTATATTATATTTATAATTTTGTCATTGTTTAAAGTTTTCAAATCGAAAATAATTCCTTATACTTTTATAAGTTTGAATAGAATTTATTTTATTTTCGAGTATCAAAAGAAGATTATTATTTTGAAGATAATTCATTATATATATATGAAATACTAATTATATTACGATAAAATCAAAATCAATTTTGTAATGTTTTTGCTTTTAAATTTGAAGACAATATTTACAGTATATGAGAAAGTGTTACTTTTATTAAAATTATTATAGTGTTGCTCTTTTCATATTTAGATGTGTTTTTAATGATAAATAACTTAAAATTTTGATTTTATACAGAAGAAATTTTTTTGATTCAATGAATTATGTATGGAAAATTAACTCGATTACGATGTTAGCATAATTCTAAAATAAATATTAAAGTACAAATTTTAAGAATGATAATGGATTTTAAATTGATACATTTAGTATACGATTAAACATTTTAACCTTTAGTTTAAATTTAAAAAAATAGAAAAATATAAATCAAATTATTCATTCTAGATAAAACATTTTAGGCAAAATTAGATTTTAAATTAGAAAGTATTTAAAATCAATTAATTATATAAGTTTTCCTTTAATATTTATGTTTTCTAAAATAAATTAGATTAGTTAATTGAGAAAGTTATATTAGGCAAAATGGGGGGGGGGGGGGGGGGGAATGAAATATTGGAGAGTCGTGGAAACGATATTATTTTTTGCTTTTAGGGATAATTAAAATTTTCTTATTTTTGAATATGTATGAATAATATTTATTTTTAAATTTTTTATATTTCAATGTGTCAGGATCTAAAACTAAATAACCAAGATTAACTGATTTGAAATTTATCAGAGTATAAATCAATAATCTTGCTTTGAATCAAAGTTTAATTAAGAAGTTTGCGGAATAACACTTAATTATTTTAACAAAAACTTTCAGAACCAATGAAACATAAAACATAAGAAGTAATCAAGACTGTTTGTATTGTTGAATTCAATGATTACAATCACCTCTAATCTGTTTTGATTAGACGAAGAACACAGACTGTTCTTAGGGTTTTACAACCTTAGAGGCTTGAGAAAACATAATCAACAAAGCAATTACAGACTCAAAATATGTAGAAAACTTCTATTCAATAGAAAACCTATTCTGTCTATTTATATTGCTTTTTGGACTTGTTTCCTTGAAGGACTATGACTTCTCTGATAGTAGATATGCTGGAATCTTCATGTAGATATCGTTTCCTGAAAATCAGCACTTTCTGTTTATGAAACTGTTGAGCAGCTTGAATCTCTTGACAGCATGAACTGAGCAGCTTGAGTTGTTTTGCTCTGGCAGCTTAAACTTTTACACTGGCAGCTCGAGTTTCTTCAACTAGCAGCATGAACTTTGTATTTACATGAAAAATCTACTAACAGTCTGAGAAGTCTAACTAACAGTTTGAACATACTTAAATTATTTCCCAACAATCTCCCCCTAACTTAAATTCTTTGCACAAGACTTTAAGTTCTATACAAACATGGAAATGAAAAAGTAAACTGTTATTCACAAACCAAGGCTTTCAAAAACTTACAACTGTGCAAGTTTATGATCTATAGCCTTCAAAAATTCTCTCTTTAGCTCATCTCTATCACAAGATATTCTGACAGACTTCATCTGGAGTAGTATATTCTTTGGAAGATCATAGAATTCAAGATTAAAGAACATACCAGATCCATCTGTGAATTTGATTCTGTAAGTCCTGGATTTGACAAAAATATTAACTTCCTTGATTTTCAATCCCTTCTTGTTGGCATCCTCTACATCTTTTCTAATAAATTCAGGATCAACAATGGACTTCAGATCTCTGATGACTTGTTTCACTTGTGGTAGAGAAGATCTAACTTGTGATACAGACCCAATGTTGTGCATTCTGATAAGCTCATCTCTGGTCAACTTCTGAACCATCTGCCAAAATGTATCATATTCTTCTTCAGGACCAGACTCTCTTCTTATCACAAACTTAATTCTCAAGTCACGGTCATCCAGTGACTTAGCAAACCAGTAGTTGATTTGAGGCTTTGTAAAATCATGTTGATCAATCAACTTCTCTATCTCCATGGCCTTTTGTAGTTGTTGCTCAAAGAGCAGCCTTTTAACCGATGAAGGAATAGAAAGAGCAGCTTGATCAGTGGGAACAGGTGTACTGGCAGCAGCTTGAATATGACTTGTAGTAGGTTGAGCTGGTTCTTGTGATGATTGGACTTCTTGGGAGGTTTTTGCTTTCTTTCTTTTCTCCATTTCTTTATCATGTATTTCCTGCAGCCTTTCAGTAGTCATGGACTGAGCCATTTTCTTTGGAATACCTGCTGCAAAGGCAAAATTGATTAAGAATCTTCTGTGCTCAGCCTTGGTGTGCCCTGTTGGCATCTTTCTCTTCTTTTCACCTTGTTTGCCCACAAACCCCTTTAGGTAATCACCTAATGTCTCATCATCATCTATTGGGGGCTGGGCTTGCTGATCTAATTCTTTATCCTGTTCTTCTGCTAACCTTTTGGCAACTTCAGCATCAAAGGCAATCTGGGCTTCTTTGGAGGAGAATTTGTGCTTTGGAGATTCAATAAGAATGCCCTTGCCTTTGTCTTTTGCAGAAGAGGATGTTGCTTGGACTGTACTTGATGGAGCTTGAATGCCTTCCCTGATCACAACTCCAGTGACTTTTGAAGGAGCAGCTTGAGTTTCTAGGCTAACAGCTTGAGAAGCTGTTGGGACTGCTAGCCTAGAAACTGGGACTGTTGGTGCTACTTGGACTGTTGTTGTTGATGGAGCTGCTTGGACTGTTGTAGGAACCTCCTGATTCTCCCCCTTTTTGGAAGCATTGGTTTGGTCAGAAGGGCCTACAACCTTTGCCCCTTGGGTTTGAATCAAACGCTCTAATTGAATGAGCTTATTTCCACAAAGGGTAAACCCCTTATGAAGATAATCCATCCTCTGATTTTGAGCCATTTCTGATTGCTTTAGGGCCATTATTTGTGCACCCTGTGCAGCAATGATGGACATTTGGTATTCCAACATAGCTACAACAGGTTTCAGCTTGGGATCCGTCAAAAGCATGAGTTGCAGACTAGTCTCAAGATCAGAAAACACCTGTGGTGCTTGTGATCTATCACTGACATTAATACCAGAAGTAGAAACCTCTGGGCCCCTCTGTTCTTGGTTCTGGGGACTTCCAGCTTGTGTTTGCACACTTGCTGTTGCCATGGGCGTGGTCTTAGCTATGTTGGCACTGTCCTGTGCCTCTTGTGCAGAGACATCAGTAGTGTCAGCCACAGAACCCATATGAACCATCTCTGAAGAGATGTTCACCTCCTGAGTGAGGATGGGAGTTTCCTCTAGTGGTTCCCTTTGGATATGCTGTGCAGGAGTATCCTCCTGCACAGGGATATATGGCTCTTGCTGATGGGAGGAGGAGGAAGGAGCTCCTGGTCCCCTTTTTCTTTTGTATATATTTCTGAGTGGGCGTGTTGGCTGTACAAAAGGATCAGTGGGAGTTTGTGTATCATGAGGAGTGGGTTGGGGTCTTGGGGGTGTAGCAGTGATGTTAGGCTGAGCCTGCTCAAGACCCTCTCCTCTGTTTCCTGAAATGATGTTCATCATTGCAGAGGGCAATGGAACATCTACACTGACAAAATTGGCACTTGGCTTTATCAGCCTTTTGATAGAAGATAGTGAGTGCCTATGGGAAATATGTATCCTCTTATGTAAATGAGAAGTAGTGCAGGTGTGTGCAATGATTTCTGCCAAAAATCTTGGATACATTAAAAACTTCCCATTCTTTAGGGAATGATGCCTTAACATCCCCTGAAAAATCATGTTTGAAAAATTGAACCGTTGGCCTGTTGAAAAGCACACTAAGGCAGTGGCAATGTTAGAAGAAAATTCTGACCAACCAGTTCTTTTGGGGCTCATACACTGCTGAATAATATGTACAAGAAATTTCCATTTAGGAGAAAAATGGGCTTTCAAGAAAGTAAATGAATCAGCAGGACCCCTATAACCTATATTGTAAAGACCAGTATGTAAAGCGTTAAGGGTTACGTCTGTTATACCTGTGGCATCTTGAAGATGCAAATGGTGCCGAATGGATTCCTCAGTGATGGTGATGGGAGTGCCATCAATTTTGGATAGTAAAGTGGGAATTCCATTGATGGTTTGAAAAGTGGCACGGTTCCAGAACTGTTCGATATGCGATATGTATATGGTGGGATTGATATTGAGGGCATGGTTGATATGGGAGTGCCTGAGGAAATCCATCATGTCATGGAACGGCTGAAGTTCAGAGTGTTTGAGAGAGTATGGAAGGCAGTTGTGTTCTTTGACAAACTCCATGGATGATCAAACGATGGTTTAGGGTTTGAAAGAAGAATGTGTGATTCGTTCAGAGAGAAAGCAGAAGGCCGTGGAAGAAAAATATGTAACTGGTAGTTACAACTGAACGAAACTGGGACCTTTAAAGGTTTCGAAAAGGTTGGGTCCCGCGCACACATTTGAAAAATTACCCAAATACCCTGCACACTTTGACAGATCAAGTGAAAATAACTAGCAGTCCGAGAAAAGACTTAACTAGCTCAGCAGTTTCATCTTTGGACCTAAGAAAGTAAACCCAAGTAAATCTGGTGAAATCATCAACAATGACTAAACAATATGCCCTTTTATTCAAACTCAAAACAGATGTTGGACCAAATAGATCCATATGTAACAACTGAAGAACAGATGAGATTGAATTTACTTCTTTGGCCTTATGAGAAGTTTTGTGTTGCTTACCTTTAAGACATGCTACACAATGATCATCACAAATGAACTCCTTTTGTGGTAATCCTCTTACCAGATTCTTTTTAACTAAATCATTCATGGACTTGAAGTTCATGTGACACATCCTTCTATGCCAAAGAGCAGATTCATTTGATGATGCTTTGGATATTAAACAGCTTAAAGTATTTGATTTAGTCAAGAGAGCTGTGTCCAGGCAGTAAACATTGTCCTTTCTTGGTGTTCTAAGTAAAACAAGATTTTCAGGAATTTTGAAATCCTTTGAAAGAACAATGCACTCAGAATCTGTGAACAGAACAATGTTTTGTTTGTCACAGATTTGAGAGACACTCAATAAATTGTACTTCAGCTGTTCAACATACAGAACATCATGGAATGTCATGTTGCCTGCATTAACAGTGTCTTTACCTGTAACTTTACCTCCTTTTGAGTTGCCTCCAAATGCAACAAAACCTCCATCAAAGCCTTTGAAATTTGACAAGCATTCAGAATTGTCTGTCATGTGCCTAGAGCATCCACTGTCCAGATTCCATCTTGTTCTATGAGGAGACCTGTGGTTGCCCTGCACAAATAACAGCTTAGTTAGTAGTGGAGTAAACCCAAACCAAATTGGTTTTGGGTTGGCCTTGTACATTGACATAACTAAAAACTGTTTTTGACTTCTTGTATTTGGTGAGATCTACTGATGGAGTCTTTGGAGAGTATTTAGTGATAATATGAGGTATCCAATTATTTTGATCATCTTTTCTTCTGACAGTCTCAGATGATTCACTAGCAGCTCCAGTTTGATGACCAGCAGCTTGAGCTGTGTTTGTAGTGCTAACAGTTTCAGTTTTTGCACTAACAGCATCAGATTTTGACTTAGCAGTCTGATCTTTTGCATTAGCAGTTTGAGCAACAGATTTGTCCTTGACACACCATATTTGTTTAAAACTTGATTTAGGCTTTGCCAAAACTTGTTTTTGATGTGTGGACTGTTTTTTATTAACTTTTGAGAATCTGTGATCAACTGTTTTCTTTGGAGCTGCTGTGGAAGGTTTCACTTTTGAGTGTTTGCCTGTTTAGGATTTGATTTTGTGTGATGCACAGTCTGTTTTGCAACAGCTGGTTTGTAAAAACAATCCTTGGCTAAGTGATTCTTCCTTCCACAGTGAAAGCATCTTTTGACAGTTTGAATTGGAACACCAGACTTTTCTGTCAATTTCTGGTTCTTGTTTCTCTGGTTTCCTCTTACCTGCTGTTGTTTAGGAAACTTTTGAACACCATGCTTTTGGCATGTGCAGATAGAAACAGTTTTACCTCTTTTAGTTCCTTTTGATGAAGATGCAGTGTTACAGTTAGAATGTACAGAAACTTGAGGAGTAGCATTGCATACACTCATCTTCTCTTTTCCTTTCTTACTGGGAACTTGGACTTCTATGGGTGCACTCTTTGTGTCACAGTCTCTATTTTGACTCTTATCTTCTTTTAATTCAGGACTGTTATCAAGGATAGGATCTACAATAGTCATAGACTCATCTAGTGGTTCATTGACAAGTCTATCAGCAACCTCACTCATTGGGTGTATGTACTTGTTGTTGTATGGAGGAGGAGTAGCTCTGTATCCTATTCCTTCTTTGGGATTGACCTGAGATTTGACTCTATCTTTGAATTGAACTTCCATTAGGTGTTCTAGCTTTTGATTTGCTAACTTGAAGTTACCTAGATCTATGTTAACAGATTCCAGTTTCTTCATTAGCCTCTAACACCTTCTGTTCAGTTTCTTCTACCTTTTTATTCAGAGATTCTATTTTCTTATTGAGTTCCTTTTTCTCCCATTCATGATAGTTTCTATCATACCCCATTTGAATCTCATTATCCTTATAATCATTGATCTGTTTTTCCAGATCTTCTATGGCTTGCATATGTTCATATCTCCTTTCTTCCATCTTAGCTAGAGTTTTGCACATGCTCTCATTATGATCTCTGTACTTTTTAACCATATTTTTGCATGATTGAGAGCAGAGTTTAGAATTTACCTCAGATGGTAGTTCAGTGGAGGAGACATTAAATGTTTCTGCCATAAGTGCTTGATTTTGAAATTCTTCCTCTGTCTGATCACTCCAGTCAAACACATTGTCTTCTTGAGAGACAAGTGCTGTTGATGAGGACGCTTGGATGGGCTGTGAAGTCCTTGATGGCTGTTGACCTTGAGATCTACATTCTCTGGCAAAGTGACCAAGCTTATGGCATTTATAGCATTCCACTTTTGATTTATCAAAAGATGGTTTGCCTTCTGTCTTGGCTTGAAAGTTGGCCCTACCAGTTCTTTTCAGAAATCTTTTGGCTCTCATGGTCAGCATTGCATGTTGCCACTTTAAATCCATCTCTTCAAGATCATCTGGATGAATTTGTTCCAAGTCTTCAACATTTAGAGCAAATAATCCATCATTGGCAACAAAAGCCTCATAGTGAGTTTCAGCAGAATTGCCATCACCACCTGAAAAAGAATCACAGTTATTAGATTTTTCAGAAGACAGAAGAGCAGTGTTGTGATTATAAGAAAAGGATTTCTTTTTAGCATCAATCTCAGTCTCAAACACTCTTAGACTGTTATACAGATCATCCAATTCTATCTCATCAAGAGTGTCTTTTGTTCTCCACTGTGCAGCATAGACTGTCCATTCTTCTCCAAGAGATCTGAGAAACTTTCTGTTGACTTCATCTTGATCCAGATTGACCTTTGCACTTTCCAGTTCACTTATCAGTTTGTTGAACCTGTCAAAGATTTGAGTGAGGTTTTCATTCTTGCCACCAGAAAAGTTTTCATACTGCTGTTTCAAGAGGTCTTTTTGATTTCTCTTGGTACTGGCATTACCAGCAAACCTCTTCTCTAAGGCATTCCAAAGAGAGTGAGCAGTATAAAACTTTTTGAACTGATGTTGATAAGCATTAGGAATGGCTATTTGTAATAGTGTGAGTGCTTTCACTTCATTCATTCTAGCCTTCCTTTCAAGTTCAGTTTTTGGAGGGGTTTTGACTGGTTTTCCCTCAGCATCAAGTTCTGGATCAACTACAGGAGGGAATTCAACAGCTTCCCATATGGCATAATCAATGAATTGAATATGCTGTTGAATCCTGAGTTTCCACATCTCAAACTCAGTGGGCTTGAGCATAGGCACTTTGAGTCCTTGCCCAGATCCACTGCTGCTATTTTCAAATTCCATTGTAAAAGATTAAAAATTTGAAAGAAAGTTTTCGACTTTGAAAAACAAAGAACAACCTGTCTCTGATACCACTTGTCAGGATCTAAAACTAAATAACCAAGATTAACTGATTTGAAATTTATCAGAGTATAAATCAATAATCTTGCTTTGAATCAAAGTTTAATTAAGAAGTTTGCGGAATAACACTTAATTATTTTAACAAAAACTTTCAGAACCAATGAAACATAAAACATAAGAAGTAATCAAGACTGTTTGTATTGCTGAATTCAATGATTACAATCACCTCTAATCTGTTTTGATTAGACGAAGAACACAGACTGTTCTTAGGGTTTTACAACCTTAGAGGCTTGAGAAAACTTAATCAACAAAGCAATTACAGACTCAAAATATGTAGAAAACTTCTATTCAATAGAAAACCTATTCTGTCTATTTATATTGCTTTTTGGACTTGTTTCCTTGAATGACTATGACTTCTCTGATAGTAGATATGCTGGAATCTTCATGTAGATATCGTTTCCTGAAAATCAGCACTTTCTGTTTATGAAACTGTTGAGCAGCTTGAATCTCTTGACAGCATGAACTGAGCAGCTTGAGTTGTTTTGCTCTGGCAGCTTGAACTTTTACACTGGCAGCTCGAGTTTCTTCAACTAGCAGCATGAACTTTGTATTTACATGAAAAATCTACTGACAGTCTGAGAATCTAACTAACAGTTTGAACATACTTAAATTATTTCCCAACACAATGCATAAATAAAAGTTTAAAATTTTATTTTTAAATAGAATAAGTTTAAAATTTTTATAATTTAAAAAAATTATTAAACATTTGATTACCAATATTGCATTGTTTTTATTTTTTTGAATATACAATATAATACATAGTTAACTAATTTAGGAGTTAAATTTGAAAGTTATTTAAATCATTTAAAAAAAAGATTGTTTTTTTATTTATACTAGTTAAATTAGGTAGTACTTAATTATATTTTTACTTAAAGTTTAAAAATAAATTAGATAATTAATCAAGGAGATTATATATGTAAAATTGGACTGGAAAATAAAATTTTGCTTTATTACTATTCATACATATTTAAAAATAGAAATTCATCATCCTTAATAACAAAAAATAATATTATTTTCATTTTTTTTTAAGAAAAAAATAAACATTTTTTGTATGTAATTGACGTTTTATGTGGATTTTTAGTAAACATTTATTTATAAAATATCCAAGTGGGTTAATAACCAGTGATTTATAATTGTCTAGAAAGGCCAATGATGTGTAACAACATAAATTTGATTTTTATTAACTTATAGGATTATCACATTTTTATATATTAAAATTCCTAGTTGAAAATTTAATAATATATTAGTTTAACAAATATACTTTTAGAAAATTTCTATCAATACTTTCAGATAATATAATATTTAACATTATTTATATTAATTATTATAGTTATAATTTTATTACAAAGTAACATCACTTTAATTGCATTTATCTTGTATAAACTTAAAGAACATTAATAAATTTTCTTTGTAAAATGACTAAAACCATGGTTACGTAGGGTCGGTCGATCTTACTAAGTGATTTCAAACAGGTTAGGTGTAGAATCGTTTTATAATAAGATCGGACGTATAATCGTGGGATCATTTGTAGGATTGTAGGATCGGTCACCGATCCAATCCTACTTTTTACTTGCTCCGGACTCTTTTAACCGGGTTCCCATGAGACCGTTTACTGATTCGATCAAACCTTTTACCCAGATCCAATTATTTTGTCCATTAGGATAGCAAATCAAATTATAGGATGCATGATTCGTTGATTTTTAAACATGCACGTACGTTGTTTCTCTATTTATCGTATAAATATTTTTTTGAAGTGTTATGTAATTAATTTATAATATAAAAACACAAATTATAGTACCTAGAAAACAATTA
Organism: Centrapalus pauciflorus; assembly: GCA_020465985.1. Lineage (NCBI taxonomy): Eukaryota > Viridiplantae > Streptophyta > Magnoliopsida > Asterales > Asteraceae > Centrapalus > Centrapalus pauciflorus. The sequence goes on from JAANYP010000199.1 coordinate 790,286, forward strand.
AAAGGTAGTGATTTTATGGTAGGATCTTACGATCTCAATCTGATCCTACGATCCCGATCTTGCAAAGACGAAAACGATCCTAGGTAAGATCTCGATCTTGACAACTTTAGCTAAACCTAATATCATAATTTTTATTAGGGTTAAACGCAAAAAATAACAACCATCTTTCACTTTTTTAACGATTATAGGGACGATTTTTTTTCCTTAACATTTATAGTATTCATCTTTCATTTTTTTAACGTTTATAACAATTAACCTGTTATGGTTAACTGCAAAAAATAACAACTACCTTTAATTTTTTCACGATTATAACAATGATCTATTTTTAACGGTTATAGCATTTTTGTTGTTCTATGATGATGATGATGATGATGATGATGATGATGATGATGATGATGATGATGATGATTATTATTATTATTATTATTATTATTATTATTATTATTATTATTATTATTATTATTTACCAATTTAACTTTAAACATTTTAGATTTTGTTTCGCTAAATTATATCAATAGGAATAATTAAAAAAAAAATAACTATTAATTGGATATATTTGTGTATTTAACGAATCGTAGGGAATTTTTAATATAAAATATATGTGACATCGTGACAATGAAATATTTTAGTGATTTATAACAACTTATTTTAAAATAAACCATTGTTAAAATTTGATTTTTGTTAATAATATTTTTTACACATGACTGATTATTTATTTTAAACAAATTCGAAATATATCTAATAGTGTGGTATTCTGTTCTAAAATAAACACAATAACACACTAATTTTCATACATATTTTTTTATAGACGACTAATATATCTTATTTTGAAGTCTCGTTAACACACTCCACTAAATAAGGGTATGCATAGTGCGATTTTAAATACAAAAAACTGTAAAAGAAATTACACTATACGGTTTTTGTATGAAACTTAGAATCGAAAACAAAAAGGAACCACAAAAATATTAAAAACCCAAAAGCAAAAAATCGCACTTGTGTGGTTTTTTGTGTTTAAAACCACAAATTCCATTCTTAGTTTCATACAAAAAACAACACCATGCATTGCCCTTATTTAGTGGAGTGTGTTAACAAGACTTGAAAATAAGATGTATTAGTCATCTATATTAAAAAAAATATGTATGAAAATTAGTGTGTTATCGTGTTTATTTTAAACAGAATATCACAATATTGGATATATTTTGAATTTTTTTAAAATAAATAGTCAATCACGTGTAAAAATATATTATTAATAAAAATCAAGTTTTAACAATGGTTTATTTTAAAACAAGTTGTTATAAATCACTAAAATATTTCATTGTCACAATGTCACATATTTTTTATATTAAAAATTCCTACGACTCGTTAAGATACACTAAGGGAGCGTTTGGTTCGCGGATTTCCTGGTATTCACTGAGATTTGCATTTAAAATCCTGTGTTTGGTTCACAGATTTTAGTAAGGATTTAAAATCTCAGGATTTCATAAATCCATTGCTTCTTTTTATTTAAAAATTCAGTCTCCCTCCTAGGATTTTAAATCCTGGCCAGCTACCTTGCATTTTTCATATTAGCAAATTTTTTCTATAATATAATGCAGAGTCTTTAACAAAATCCTGACAAATGCAAATACTGCATAATGCAAATCCTTTGACAAAATGCAAATCCTAAAGAAAAAAACTGCGAACAAAACGCCCCCTAAATAATCCAAGTAATAATTGTTTATTTTTCTAATTATTTCTATTGATAATTTATATTTTACAAAAACAAATCTAAAATTTTTCAAGTTAAATTGGTTTTAAAAAAATTAATAATAATAATAGAACAACAAAAATGTTATAAACGTTAAAAATAGATCATTGTTATAATCGTAAAAAAATTAAAGATAGTTGCTAGTTTTGCAGTTAACCTGTTGGTAACCTGTTATAACAGGTTAGTTGCTATAAACGTTAAAAAATTGAAAGGTGAATGCTATAAACGTTAAGTAAAAAAGATTATTGTTATAATCGTTAAAAAAAGCAAAAGATGGTTGCTAATTTTTGCGTTTAACCCTTTTTATTAAAGCTTTTATATCTTGGTGCATAGCAATAGAACGAATTAATAAATATTAATTTATGAATGGGTTAAACGCAAAAACTAGTAACTATCTTTCATGTTTTAACGATAACAACAATCTATTTTTTTAACGTTTATAGCATTAGTTTTTTAGTTTTTTTTAACATTTATAGCAACCAATAACTTGAATCGTAGATTACCTGTCATAGGTTGTCATGATCGTTAAAAAACTAAAATTTTAAAATTATAAACGTTAAAAAAAGTGGTTGTTATTTTTTTGCAATAACCATTATAAATTTATTATCATGGTTAAATGCAAATATAGGTCATTATCTTTCATGTTTTCAACGATAATAGCAACAATCTATTATTCTTAACATTTATAACATTAATTTTTCAATTTTTAACGTTTATAACAATATATGAGCTGAATGACATGTCACAAGTCATAGATTGTTATAATCGTTAAAATATTAAAAATTTAATATTATAAACGTTAGAAAAGATAGTTGATGTTTTTTAACTTTAACCATCGTTATCATCATTATTTATTATATGGGTAAATTAATATTTTCATTGCTTTAGTTTTTCAAAAATCAAGAATATTGTTTTATTTGATTAATTACGTCACTGAGTCGTGTTATACAAATAATGATAATCTTGAATTTTAATTTTATAATAAAGTTTGCTATTTTCATAGGGATAATCGCACAAAAAAACCCTCAACTTGTCAGGTTTTTGTGATTAAAACCGGAATCATTTTTCGTTGTACAGAAAACCCCGAACTAACTAAAAATCAGTAAATTAATGTTTTATCAATGGTTAACCGGTTGACACCGGTTATAAATCCTACGTGGACTGATAAATAACCTACGTGAAATAAAATTAATTGTTGATACCAGTTGCCAAGTATTACACATCATTTAAACACTCGTTGATGATGTAATCCCGTTTAAAGATTACAATTAAAAATTATCACCGGATGTTTAAATGATGTATAATACTTGGCAACCGGTTTCAACGATTAAAACTTATTCCACATAGGTTATTTAGTGGTCTACGTAGAATTAATTACCGGTTTCAACGGGTTACTCATTGATAAAACATTGATTTACTGATTTTTAGTTAGTTCGGGGTTTTCTATGCAACGAAAAATGGTTTCGGGTTTTAATCACAAAAAACTGACAAATTGATTGTTTTTTGCACAATTATCCCATTTTCATATGTAATAGTTTGTTCTTAAATGCGAACCAACATTTATATAATTCAATTTGATCAATTCATTTTATATAACTTTTTAAATATGATTTCAACTTAGAGGTGAGGATGATTTGGTTTGAATTTTCTAAAAACCAAAATTTTCATTATTTCCACACCATCGCCTCTCGTTTGTTTTTTGTTATACGTTCTTCTAGAGCACTTATATCTTCACGTTGAAAGACATTTTATTCTAACTGCAGACTTGAAAAAGACTTCCGACATTTAATATTTTATAAAACAAACGACGCCAGTTTTGGTCCTTCTCCTAGTTTTTTCTTTTGTAAACATATTAGTAATGTAGACATGGTATAAATTAATAAATATTATATATGTGTGTATGTGTGTCGATGCGTTAATTTTATTTCTTTAATTTGAATACATAAATCGAAAGCAAACCAAAACGTTGGTGTTTCAGAAATATAAAACAAAACTAACGATTTTTTACTTCAGGTTTAGTTTATAGTTTTTTTTTTTTTTTTTTTTTGTGATTTTCAGTCCATTTTCAATTTTTTTCACACATTTAATTCAACATGATTATTTTAATTATATGTTCTTAATAGAAATATAGTCTTTTTTAAAAGTTTATTTTTAATTCGTACGTAAAATATGAATAATATTATTGACACCATGAAGTATATATATATGTTATAAATTGAATTGAAGCAAAAAGAAAAAAAAACCACTATTTAATAACAAATCTAGTTTTAAAATTTTATTATGAAAATTTTTATTTTTAAAAGAAGTCATTATAATTTATAAATTAAAAAAATCTTTCATAGTCAGACAATAAATTATCTGTGGTTTATTAAAATTTATTAGAATCCACTTAAAAGTTATCTATTATTTGCTATTACTAATAATAATAATTTAAAAGTTGAATTAACAAAAAGGTCCAACTAAATCCGGTGTCAACACTTGACTGACCGGAGGATCTAACTAGCTTTAAAACTCTGTGATGGTAAAAAAAAACAATATTATTATTATTATTATTATCATTATTCCAATAGCTAAAAATAAATAATTACTATGATTGTAAAAAAAAATGATAAAACAGTTACTATATTTTACATGTAAACTGTTCCTGTGCTAATATATTAGTTGCTATAAAAGTGAAAAAGTAGTGTTATAAACGTTAATAAAATAGATTGTTGTTATTATTGTTAAAAAGTAATAGATAGTTATTAGCGTTTAACTCTTTATAAATTATAGAAATATATATGGATAAATTTAAACAAAGTACTTATAAACCATTTGGTTCTTTTAAAAATTTATCTATAAATTGAGTATTAACAATATATTTCAACCTATTAGGAGACTTTTATAAGTTTCTGCTTTTATTTTTTTATAGTTTGCTTGAATGATGAACTATGAGCATTTAGATTAAACTCAAAAGTTCTTCCTTTATCAGTTATTTCAAGTAATTTTCAAAATTTTATAGATCTTTCGCTAAAATAAATATTTTTTTACCTTCTAATAATTACAAACTACACCTCCTCATAAATAATAATATCGTTTAATGTCATTTAATCCTAAGGTATAGCTACATCTACCAAATATATTAATAAGACGGTAAAACCAAAAGCTTCAGCTAGTTTTACCAAACATATATTGTATCTAAATGTAGTATAAAAGTTTGCTAATCTATACTATATAGAATAAGAAAACCACTTGGAGTTTCTGGATCATTGGATGAAAAGAAATCAATGGTCCAGATTAATGACAACTCATAATTATTTATGAAATGTCTCTTATACCCTTAATTAAAATCAATAATTACACCAATGTCATTTTATCTTTCTTTCCTAATTAAAATTAATAATTAAAAAATATATAAATAACCTTTTATCTTTCTTTCCTAATTTATTTCCTTACATTAATCACTTCAATTTATTATATTAAAAGCAATTAACCAATAGGTTGCTAATAACTAAAACATATATATTGTATTTAAAATTCGAAACATCCATTTAATAATTGTAATAATTTTGTATAATTTATATCTTAAAACAAATATTTACTTATTAATATAACATAACTTTTTTAATTAAATCATATTAAGTATAAAATGTTGACAAATTAGATACAATTATTCCTTCATATGTTTCATATGTTTTCATTCATAAATATTTTATAAAAGTATTGATTTTAAAATTTAAACTAATTTATAGAATTTAAAATCTACTTTTATTCTTAGAATTTTCTATTATTATTACTTATTAATAGCGATTATAAGAAATTATCAATTCTTTTTATCAATTCTAAAAAATCTGAATTGATATAAATAGTACACCTAATAATCTAGCTAATCTATATATCTATAATAAATACTAATAAAAGAGTAACTTTACTCTTTTCTTGTGAAGTCACGTGTCATCACTATGAATCGATACGTGACATTTATGAGTTTTATAAATAATAAAGAAATTTAAGTGAATTCTATCCAAATCTAATATAATCTACTTTTAAATTCAAATCAAATCCATCAAAATCTAATACTCTATTAACTTATTAATTATAATATAATATAATAAAAGTTTAAAAAATATAAGTAAATAATTACTATTCATATATATTTATATAGTTTTGTTTAAAAAAATTAATATTTATATCTTTACCTTTTAATTTATTATATTATATATATATATATATTAAAAATATTGTAATAAACTAGTATTATTTAGTTTCACAATGATATAATTGTATTATATACTTTTTTCGATACTTAGTATATTGTATTCAGTGTATGCAATAACATCTTACTAATTACGTGAATCCCTAACTACTAATTTATAATTATTATTATTTTGTCATAATATGGAAAATTAATTGTTATTTATCATCATGTGTTACTAAACAACCATCGCAAATCCGTTGCTATAATGTATTGTTGATTTATCTGTTGATGATACGTCGCTAATTCTATCGTTGATCCTTCACTAATAGTTTGCGAAATTTGTCGTTAAATCCATCGATGATACATGTTTTTGTTGTAGTGTTTATCCATAACCGATTAGCACCCTTTGGATAATATACAAGTCCAGCCACTTAAACGAAGTTTCTATGAATTCTATCCATTTACCTTAGGGTTAAAATCGCACAATATCAATATAAATTTTTAAGTATATTGATATGGTATATGACGTTTCTTTCTTGCTAATATAGTATATGCATTTAGTTTTCATTTCCAATATATACAATTCTACAAAGATACCGGTTGAAAAACCAGACTCTATGCAGAAACGGATCATTAGGGGTGTTCAAAATCTTATATTCGAATTCGGAAAGCGATTTTTGTTATCCAAATTTAAAATTTTGGATTAATTATCAGATTTTTCGGATTTAGATATCGGATTATCCGAATATCTGAAAATTCATATATTTTAATTTCTTTTTAAAATTTAAATCAAATGTTTAAAAATCTAAAATACAAATTCATATATCCAAATGCATGTTAAAGATAAATATATAACAAACTAAATGTATCCGGAATTATTTTACTAAAAAAACATTTAAAAACCTAAAATATATAAAATATTAGTTGATAAATCTATAATATCAAGATAAAACTCAAAAATATACATTAGAATAATAATAAACACTTAATATTATGTAAACAATCAATACTAAAGATATATTATATTTTCTAAGTTTTTTTTTTTTGGATTTTCGGATATCCGAAAATTTGGAATTTTACTATCCGAATCTGAAATTTCGGATATCCGATTTTTTGATATCTGAAATTTCGTATAGTTTCATATCGGATTTCATGATTTCCATTTCGGATGCTTGGATTCGGATTTTTATGAAAACTAAAGCACATGTATCATATGGATAAAATAAAGTTTATGTATCATATCGATATATTTATAAAAATATGTGGGTATTGTGTAAGTCATATATAGTTTAAGGTATTGTTTGTTTTTTAAGAGGCTGATGTCTGCGGTGTGCGGACTTAGCTGTAGAAATCTGCGGTCAGAAGAGATGGCCTAAAGTTCTGCGGTCTTCGCAGACGCGAGCAGAGGTTTTCGTAGACGCGGGCTGACGCGTGAAGACCTTTGTACACGTGGGCAGACGAAAAAAAAAACAAACGCACTTCAGTATAAAACTTCTTCCCGTATTTTCGAGTTCGCAGACATAAGAGGCTCAAAACAATTAAGATATTCTCATGACAATGATATGACACATAAATTTCATGGATCATAACCAATAGAATCGATTATTTTAATTTGTTAAAAGAATATGGAAGCATGCTTGTTTGTGAATCTAGTTTGCAACTTACAACATTGAAAAAGACATGTTGCTTTGTGAAAACAACACATGAACAATGTTAATACTTAACAGGATCAATTATAAAAAATAACAACGATTTTTTTAATTTTTTACTGATTATAACAAAATTATTTATTTTATATTATTAATAATTAAGTATTATATTTTATATAATTAAAAGTATCAATTTTTATGTTTCGTATCATCAATAACATCATGTATTTTTTAATCATTCATAGCATTACCTTTTTTAACTTTTTGTTATAAATAGTAGAAATATATAAAACTTGATGCTACTAATAATGACAATAAATAATATTATTAAAAAAACAAAAAAAAAAATTGTTATTTTTGTTAATTAACCCGTGTTAATGTATGCATTTACGTGAATACGTTCTTATCTGATCTCCAAACCGAACCATGAACCGAATATGAAAATCCTAATCTTTTAAAATACATAAACAACTTTTCAAAAATGAAAAAATAAGACTAGTTTGGTTGGAGGGTTTGAGAACAAGGAAATAAAATGATGTCAAAGTATTGTTGTTTGGTTTGTAAGTATTTCGTATAATATTTCGAAATAAATCTCCAAACCCAAGAAGAGGGGCTTGAGTTTGACTAATGATACTCGTTTTCATTTCACAATAGCCTCTAAAATAAACATTAGTTTTTTTCAACAACAGAACACACACAGTCTATAATCCTACTCTCCTAAAGCAAATATCAATGGTTTCAGTTTGGTTCGGTTTTCATTGAATAATGAATTTTTAATACAATATATTGTAAAGTTTTGGGTTAAGTAAGATAAAGGGTTTATTATATAAAAATACCAACATGTTTTCACGTTTTTTTTGCCTTTTCGTCCCTCCATGTTATTTTTTATATAAAAATTATCAAGTTAATTTTTTCTTTTTGGTTTAGTGAAATTTGGACATTTGAACTCGATTTTTCAGTTTTTAAAAATCCGGTTCACTAATCAGATTCTAATGTCTAATTTTCACTAAACCAAAAAGAAAATATTAATTTGAGGACTTTTATGAAAAAAAAAACATAGATGGACGAAAACGTAAAAAAACATGAAAACATGTCGTAATAAACCCTAAGATAAAAATTATAAATTAGGACAATAATGTAGGCCCAACTTAGGGCCCAATTTTAATGTTATTATGTTGAGAGTGAAAGAGACCCATTGCTGCGACCTTTTGTGGTGTCCATGCTTTCGGATTTCCCTAGTGAGTATGGCATGTACTACAAGCACAAATCTCTCATACTCTTCACAAAATCATAAAATTGTCATAAATATTTCGATAAACAAACCATACATTTTTTATCCATTCGTTTGATATTTCAAGTATCCACGAATACGTATACAGTATATCTGTCACGACGTTATGTAATGACATTATTTTCATGCAAGCATATTCAGAATGAAATTTTTTACTTAACAAACTTAACACGAAATGCTTAATTTATATGTTTAGGATTGGCTACTTGATGATCTTGGAAAAATCGTGCTTACACGAGTTATGCTACGGTTTATATGTTTTTCTTTTTTTAATAGTATATAATCGTATGTTCATTTATTTGAATCTTTTTAAATTCTACTTTAAGAAAGATAACAACGTCTATTCTCATCGAATCATTCATACTATACTTGTATCATGTGGCATATAACATGTCTATATAGTTTATTTTGTATTTTAGGATTCTTGAAGGAAATCCAGATAAAACAATAGTCAAATTTGAGCATGTTTAGTGTCGCCCTGATCATTTTTTAATTACGATTCACAATACAGAAACTTACAAAAATGACCCTCTAAAATATAAATAAATAAATATATTCTATACGATCTGATTTCTCCCTGGTTATAAATAAAGAAGTCAATAATTCTTCAACTTTCTAGTGAGGCCTTATGAATTTTGAAGCCCTAACGGTCACCCATCTGGTAGACACTCAGGTCAACCCTGATTATGTTTCGTGTACATGTGATTTTTGTATTCTATTACATTTTTTTTTCATTTAAGCAAATTAGTGCTTTTAGATTGAAAATAAAATCAAAGTGTACGTGTTACTGCCATTTAATTTTGTTTCGGGTTTTCGAAGAATGAACATGTCAAATCTTCGTTCTATCCGATCATTTCATCTGAGTTTAATTATAATGATTCAATAGTTCAGTAATATCGAGAACGATCTATGGTCCCAAGTATTGAATGTAATACTTTCATCAACATTGAATATCATAAATTAAGTAATATGGAAATTGGCCTATGGTCCCAAGTCCCAACCCCCAAGTATTGAAGTATAGAGATCCAAACTTGATGGAACCATACACAACAAATAACAAAAAGAGAATAATATTTATTAAAGTTATTCATTTACCAAATAACACTTTTATTATGATATCAAGAAAATCTAACATACTTATAATATATAGGTGTTGCAAATTGTTACATGCACAACCCTTTCTGATGTACATGTAATGCTCTTTTGTTTGATGTCGTGTTCTGATTGATTAAGCAGAAACCATTAAACGACAGGATGTATACTTGTCCTTAAAGTAACAAACCATACGAAAACATTATTAAAATAATAATATTTTTATTGCACTGTTGCTTTTGTTGATCAGCATTGTACATCCGTTTAAATGATTGTATTAGTTAACTTGTCTTGTGTACGTTTGAACGTTCTTGCTTATTTTTCAATGGATAAATTCAAACATTTTGGATTCAGTGTGCACAACTTTTGATGCATATTATTCTGACTTTGATCTTGACTCTTGGTAAATAGTTGTTGTCTTCCACTTCAGTGAGAAATTTTAACCTTTTTTTAGACTTTGTCTTCAGATGGTGTTGATTTTACGAGTGAGTCAAATTCAAATGGATGTTCATCAGTGACTTATTATACATAATAACTACAGTTACTAGTGAACTTTACTATTAGAAAGTTGATAAGGATTTCAAATGTCGAAGTTATTGATTAGGAGCAACCATACTTTTTTCTATCATTTTTTGTGAGGTATGCAAATATGATGCCCTAACATAATAGAATCTAAATTTTAGAAAACAATTGTTTATATAAACTTAAATTGAAATACATAAAAATTAATTTTAAAAAGAATACAAGAATATATTATTATTGTCATGAGCTGTTAATTTTATAACTTTCTAAATATATATATATGAATGGTAGTTATTTATATTTTAATTTTTTTTTCTAAATTTTTGTCTTTTAATTGATATGATTTTAGATTTTAATAAAATTTTATTTCTTAATATAGATAAGATAAAATTTAAATTATATTACATTTATAGTAAATTGATGATATTTTGTTTAGTTTAGATTTTTTTTATTTTAATACTTTAAAGTTTGAATACAATGAATTGTTTAACTTTTATTTTAGAACTTGAATTCTACTTATTTGTAATAATATTATTATCTATCACAAAGTAGTATTTTTCTAACTTGCTAAATATATATAAATAGTAAGCACTTATGTTATTTTAAAACTTATTATTTTTTAATTGATATAATTTTGTATTTTAATTTAATTTAATAGATTATATTTGGTTTAGATTAAATTTATTTTTATCTAAAATTTTAAATATACAGAATTGTATTTATCTTTTAGTTTATTTTAAAATCAAACTTAATTTTTTAAAACAATTTGTACATATGAATTAAAATTGTCTTGAATTTATATTAGATTAGATTCAAATTAATGATAAATTTTAAATTTTAAATAATAAATAATAAAAATTTTATAGTCATTTTCTAAAACTTCATATAATTCTCTAATTTTAATCGATATTTTTATTATTGGTCCACGTCGATTTTTTCCGACCAATAAGAATGGCCTTTAAAAGTTGATAGCGATATTTCAATATGATTTTTATGTGTTATATTTTCTCAAAACGCTTCACCAAAGTACAAAACTTAAAACGTGAAGTACAAGTGAATCAAACATAAGTATTCTGTATTTGAAAATTATATCTCTGGAAAAAGTAGTTTTAACAAGTATATGAAACGTGGCAGTTCGTTAACGTCCGCCATTGGAGCACCTCACGCAAACCTCGTGTGTGTCTCTCTCCTCTCCGTCTGTTGCTTCCCGGAGATTGAATGGTGTGCATGAAGTCGTTCTTCCCGGAGATCGGTTCTTGTTTTGGTGGTACACCGGCCGTTGAGACGATCATCGCCACCGCCGACGCTCCAAATCGTCGACGGCGTATGACGCAAGGTAACTCGGCAAAACATTGGAGGCCGGCACTGACAGCGATTGCGGAGGACGGCGTCGTTCGGGAAGTGCGCCGGCAGAGTGCTGAATCGGCCGCTGGATTCAGATCTGAGAAAAAACCGTTGATTAAAAGTAAATTGGCGGGAAAATCTCGATCTGATTCTTATGGCTCTGATTACAGGTGAATTCTATGTTCTGTTTATATTATTTGTTTGTTCAAATTAATTGAAGTTAATTAGGTTTTAAATTTTAGAAAATGAACCAATTCTTGAGAGCCATTCGAGATCATCTCGAAAAATATTCAAAAATGTCATTTATGCAATTAAAGTTGAACTTGAAGTCTTGGATTCTAGCTACTCGAGTAGATAGTGGAGTTCGAGTTTCAAACTTCTTACTCGTAAGGCTTTCGAGCCTTGTCAACCTTCTATATATTTACAAATTTATCTATTTATATATATATATATATATATATATATATATATATATATATATATATATATATATATATATATATATATATATATATATATATATATATATATATATATATATATAAATGACCGAGTCGAGTTCGAGTTTGAGTCTTGTTATGTCTTGTTAAGTTATTAAAAGATTGATGTTTAACTTATTTAACAATCTATTGAGTTGAGTTTAAATTGATAGTTTATCGAGTTTGAGTTCAAGCTTGAAAGTTTTAGGTTCCATTGGCTTCGAGTCAAGTTTTGAGATTCAAAGAACAATATTTATTAGGAATCATGTAGGGTTTATTCAGTTTAGGAATGATTTTCACTCGAAGCGAAAATTAAATTTTGAATTTGGTTTGGTTTTGTCTTTTATGCTATGGTAATCAAGTAAATAACAAATTTTTAAAGATTTAACCAATTAATAAACCTTAACAAAGTTTGTGTATTCACAAGTTGATTTATTATTTTGTGAATATGCAGGAAATCGAGTCATCCAATGGCGATGCCAGTTTTCTCTCCAACGCCGTTTCTGTTTTGATGAATGATGATTGGTCACGTCTTCTCGGTTCTAGTTTTTCCCCTAATTATTGTATAATATGAAAATTGTGTATAATATTTAAAATTTATGTATTAGCGGGAGTAATTGGAATAATGAAGGTTGCCAATAATTGGATTTTCCTATATATTTTCAAGATTTTTGTTTTACAAGGTTGGTGAATTATGTCCATCCAATTAGATACTTAATTTGCATTATTGACATTATTTCTTTGAACATCAACATTTAATTAGTATTTAGTTATAACACTAAAATTTAATGTTAAACATTGCGTGTATCGGCAAGGTGCAACATAAATGTAAAGAAAGTAACTCGAAAGTCGAAACCCGTACATGAAATTGAAACCACACTTGACGAAAAGTCTAAATCCGACCAACATATAGCTTAAATCACTCAAACATGTCAATATTAAGTACGATTATTCAGTCAAGCAATTTAATACTGCAAATGAAAAAAATTTAAAATCTGCTGATTTGTTCTTTAACAAAAGAAAGAATTTAGAATCGGTTTAAGCTTTTAAAGCACTAACACTTCTGAATGGTTATCTTCTCAAAATACTTAGATTTATATGTTTTTAAAACGAAGTGTTGATCATTTTCATGAAGATGTATATATTTTTTATGAACATCAACTTTTTTCAAAGATCGTTGAAAAAGTAAATATAAGATCGTGAAAAAGTAACTCTTCTTGAAAAAGAGATTTTATATCATGCTAGTATATTACCCGTGTACTACATGAAATATTAGATAACTTGTTTTTTCAAAACTATATATCTGAAAAATTATTATAGCAACTACAAAAAAATAGTAATATTATAATGTTAAAGTGATTATAGAAAATATATAAAGTGGGTTAAATGTAAAATACACAACTAAAAATTAAATAATAACCAAAAACTGAAGAAAAAAAAATATAAAGCTAAGAAGTTTGGATAAGAAACCAACAAAAGACGTGAGTTATAGACTCAAATTTAATTTTAAAATCCAAAATAATAAGAGTTATAGACTCAAATTTAACTTTGAATCCAAAATAATAGGTGTTATAGACTCAAATTTAAATTTGAAATCCAAAATAATAAGAGGATATTTTATTTCTAAATTAATTTAATTAATACAATTATTATTTTAATATAGAATTATATATTATACACGTGTCGTATCCACGTTATGCCAAACATTCTAATTAGATGTCAAGTGGCATCTATTTACTCTTTTAATAGAATAGATAGATTCAAACACCCAATATAAAAGTGACTTCTTTCTAGATGTATGTGAGTCACATAACAGGACTATGAATGAGTCGGGCCTACCATGCTCCCTCGATAGTTTTCAAGATGTATGTTAAAGTTTGACTTGATAAGGACTTGAATTCCTATTAAAGGACTTGAATTTTGCTTGGCTTGAAAAATTGGAATATGTCGATGATATTATATTTGATAAGTAATTAAACTCATGCTTCGAGTTACGTTTTTAGCATCTAAAAATATCTTGACTCGGTATAGCTAGAACTCGATTACTCGTTGAGCTTGAATTGATCCATAACTAATTGATACGTTTTGAGTCGGTGGGGTGTATGTATGTATACTATATAGGATGAGGTTCAAGAGAAAACCATTGTTGATAGAACAAGAATAACTAAGCCTAAAACCAATATTTTTTTTTTTTTTTTAAAAAGATCATTTCTTTGCTTAAGTAAACATTAAAAGTATATTTAGAAATTCATGTGTTTTCAAGATTTGTAATAACATTAAAACAAACATTCATCAATATTTGTTTGTTCACATTACATCTGTGCATTCACTTGACATTTTGATGACTTTATAGAACTAGAAAACAGACAATTCTTTTGTTAAATGGTATTATAACTTTATTTAAACATAAAATAAAAAATTTTAGAAAAAGTATTATAAAAATTTTGTTTTCATAAATTTTGAAAGTAGGATTAAGATTGCACAATACCAACATATACCTTTTCAAATGTATCAATATGGTGCATGAACTTTTTTGGTACAAATACTTTAGTTTTCTATTACGATATGTTACATTTCTACATAAAGCTTGATTTTTCATATTTGGTTTTTAATCGGACATTATATAGAAATGTACCATAGGAAAACTAATAAAACATTTATCATATGGGCAAGCAAAAAATTCATGTACTATATCGATATATTTTGAAAATTATATTGATATTTTGCGACCTTAACCCTAAACTTAACTAAGAAAAATAGGTTAAAAAAATGTTGACCAAAGACACATCATAATCATAACTTCTTGATCACATGGATGAGAGACTAAACGCAAAGCCAAGAATAGCATGACCTAAATACATCGTCCAAAGGATAACTACTCCAGAATTGAATGTCATTAGACAAAGATCTGACTTCTTATTATATTGTTATTAAAAATGATACAAAAATCAACGAATGTTTTTACCGTTAGTCATATCATTATGTCATGTTTAATGTATTATCAGTAAAAATGAACTTGACCTTGATATATCATCCAATGGATGATGAAGATAATAGTTCTATATGTATATTTTCTATAATTTTCTATCGATAAAATAAAAAATGATTCATATAATTGATATATTAGGACACATAATCTATTTATTTATTATTTTACATTTGTAATAATTTTTGTATCTTGACACGTAAGCTCTCATGGACTTCTCACTAATCACTAGTAACTTGAATTTGGGCCGAAACAATTCGAATGAGAGTGTGGGAAACCAATTGGTTTGGGGCCTTTGGGCTATCGACTTCAATATCTCACACCATCTTTTATATCTATCTCCTAAAGATATATAATAAGATTAGTATGTGTTGTAAATCGTTGGCTAAGTGCGGTTTGTTTTTTAATATTTTCAGATTTTAATTTATATTAATTTTTTAAATTTAGATTTTAAATGGTTTAAAATTGTATGTTACATCGCAAACTTAAGTGAATTTCATATCTTTAGTTATTTCTAGATTTAAGATCATAAAATATATTAAATTAGGTCTAGAATTTAAGAGATGAATTACTGTCTGAAATAAGAAATTAAGGTGTGAAATTTTTTCTTTCTGAATTATCAATTTGTTATTTAATTAATAAATTCAATTTAACTGACTAAAAGTATTTAACTTAACTAATAAAAGGTTAAAGTAATTATCTAAAGTATTTTAATTTACATTTTTTAAATAAATTAATTTAATCTATTTTATATATGATAAAGAAGAACACAAATTGCTACATGGCGTCACCACATTTCATCTAAATAAATAAATACATATTATTAATTTTAAAATAAAATAAAAGATAGATACAAGTCATTATTTCAAAGATAAATACATTTTACATTTTTAAAATAAAATAAAAGATAAATACAATTCAATATTTTTAATATCTATAATAAATAATTAACCTATCCACTATTTGACATATATAATATTAATAAAGAACATAAATCATAAAGATTACATAAACAATCTTAAATATTTAAAAAGTAAACGTACTACAATATCAATAAAATCATGCTTCATAACATTTTATTTTATATATATATATATATATATATATATATATATATATATATATATATATATATATATATATATATATATATATATATATATATATAGGCATTAATAAAGAACATAAATCATACATATTATATAAACAATAACTTTTAAAAAGTAAACATAATACAATATTAATAAATTCATACTTCATAACATTTTACTATTGTTATAAAACACATATATGTTTTAGGTAAAACTGAAATTTCAAATTATATATATATATATATATATATATATATATATAT